>VZTH01000250.1:209960-228689 GCA_013397815.1 Aleadryas rufinucha
CCCGGAGCAGCCGGCGGTTCCCTGCGCACAGCCCGGCACCTGCCCGATCCCCAGATCCGTGCCCCCTGCACGCGGCTCTAAACAGTTTTTTTGCTCTTCCCTTTTGGACCCGTAGCCAAGTGTTTTCCTGCAGTGTGCAAAACCGCTGTTTGCCGCTCTGAAAGAGCCATTTCGGGCTTTTCCTGAAATACTTTGCATCCTCACATAAAGGCACGTGCCCTAATCAGATAAATGCAATAAAGATTGAAAAAATAGAGAAACGCTTTTCAATTAAAATTTTTTTATAAATTTATCAGAAGAATAAAAACTTTCACAGAAATAGTTTTTAAATAATAAATAATAAAACCCCAACTGAAATTTAGTCAATTATCTCAGTAGATTATGTAGTATCCTCTGTGTTTATCAAGGTTAGGTGCCCAATTCACAAGCAGTGGAAGTTGCCATGGCATTTGATGTCAGCTTAATTATGTTTGCCATGGAACTAGCTCTAATCTTTAACTGATTTCTGGTTTATAAATGAATTCTCTTAATTTGGTCATACTATTACATTCTTGCATCACACATTCCTCACTACTACATACCTTTAAAATCAGTTCCAGTCTAACCTTTTCTACACAGTCTCTTGGCTAAAATAAGGCCTTCCATGAGAATGTCTTCAACTACCTTTTTAAGGCAATTAGAAATATATTCAGGAGGCTTAGTTTCAAGTTTTCTTTTTCTTGGTCAGAAAGAACTGAAACAAAGTTGATAATGTTAAATGAAAATAAAAATTTAATTGCTACTTGATCAGCATTAAGTTTTTTGCTCTATTTTAACATCTTTTGAGGTAAGCTGATACTTTAATAGGAACAGATTGTGGGCTTCTTGCAAATGCTAAAATGGTTGTTAAGGACAGAAAACCACATGAAAAATCCTTTAGGAAATCCTAGAGAGATATCAGACTGTTTTCTCGTGTGTGGTATCAATTTGTAGCTTGTAAAGTTGCAGAATTTACTTTTTACAGACGTGGTATTTTTCACTGGGTTGGAGGACAGATTACATTGTGGTTTTTACTGATATGCAGAAATTATAATTTATTTGCCACTCAAACTTTTGTTGGGTTTGTCAAAAAAAAAAAAACCCAGATATAATTTCTGGCCACAAACATGTAATCTGATAGAAGCTCCCATGCTTGTTTGTGTAGGTAAGTGTTTGTAGTAACAGGTCTAAATTTTAGTGACAGAAATCCCATGCTAAAGCAATGGGATCTAAGCTCATCCCCATATAAACAGTCATTCTCACAGCTATGCAAAAGCTGTGTTTCCTAAGGAAAGGTTTGATCCCCTTTCTGTTAGTCATTTGGAGTGCTGCCACTGACTGCAGATGAAACCATTTACAAGATTGACATGGATTGCATGTTACCTCTGGGTCAAAGCTTGGGCTGGGCCTCTAGCAGACCCTGCCTGCTTTGTTTTAGTGGTGTGTCCACATTCCATACCCCAAACCAGGCCTCTCCACCCCAAGCAATGTGCACACCTTTGCTGAGCAAAGTACATTATACATTGGAAAGAGCAGCAAACCACAAGCGGGAGTTGGCGATGAGAGATTGCACCCAGCTGTTGCTTTCTAATTCACAGGCATTCCTGAAGTTTGGGAATACAGTTGTGATCTGCTCTGCTCCTGGGAAGTTTCTAGGAAAAGCCTCCCCTTCCAGGTGCAGCTAATGCTTCCTCTTCCCGGAGGGATGGTACCAATGAGTGCTGTTCTCAGCTGGGAAAGCACAACCCGTGACACATCCTCCCGGCAAAGGCCAGAGTCTCACAGCAGAAACGCTTTTTCTCCTCTCCATTCCTGGGAAGCAGGAGGCATTAATCTCTTCCTGAACGTGCTTTTTAGTTGTTTCCCAGAAGCAGATCAGATTTACTTTTTTTAATGCGACCTGCATTCTGAATTACTCTGAGAGTGAATGGTACTCACTACCTCCATGTTAAAATATTAGAGCTAACAAAATGTAGTAAGGAACCAAAGCAGGGTATTAAATACACAGATGCTTAATTAGGAGCATTAAATAGAGTTATATTTTTAATATTGAGCTAGTTTAAATATTGAATATTGATGCACTTTAGAACAGATGTGCCTAGATAATAATTGTAAATAGAACTAGTAATAGAAATACCTTTTCTATGGCATGAAGCTTATCTTATGAATTTCACAAATGAACAAAGAGGCAAGACAGAAAACCAGAGATCAGGAAGAAAGTGCTTCCTCAGAAATCTACATATTTCTAAGAATTTTTTTAGGTTTTTCCTAGTTTTCCATACTGGAAATTCTGGATTTCTTTATGAATTTTAATTGTTGCAGTTGAAGAATGGTGAGGGCAATCAGATCAGTTCTATCATTGAAAGATTGATGATTTATTTGAACACAGTTCCTATTTCACCTTTCCTGTTACTATGAACATATTCCCTGCATAATTATGAGCACTATAATGCTGTATATGTAATCCATCTCCAAGTCAGTAAATACAATATCCTCAAATTACAAAGAGGATAATTAAATTCTCTAAAGAACAGTGGTGTTTGAACAAAGTCACGAAATAGACTTTGAAATGCAGACCTATTTCTCCTGCTCACTCAATTGCCAGCTTACAGAGCTGCAGTAGGATGCACAGTCTGATGTGGTCCAGAAAACTTGAAGTTGCCTTTTACTTCTGCTGTTGAAATGGGCTCTGTCTTTGTGCGACTGTTAGTACTGGCACATGCCAAAAAGAGCTTCAAAACATTAAATGTGACAATCACGAAGTTCAAAAGCTTTGAAACAGAATAAGCGTCTAGACTTATAATAGGAATAATAGCTATTCCCAGTGTGTTTTCTTCTGTTTGCACAACACTCAGAATATATTTACTAAGTAGATAATTATACTTTTCTAAACAGGTGCATTTTCCCACTTGCTATAAAGCCATGTCCAAACATAGTCTGTGCTGTCATAAACCACCCATTTCCTAGTGTCAGCCCAGAAAACATTACCAATGAAGAAAAAAGGTTCAGCTCAACTTCCCTCCCTATACTTTATATTCCCTTAGGATTCTTGCTACAATACTTTTCAGACCATACATCATTTTTGCTTCAAAAAGCAACACCCCTTTCTTTTATGAGCCATCTGCTCAGCGTGTTAGCAAAATCCATGCAACAGTTTCCCAGCAGCACCAACACCTGCTAACAGGGGATGGTGTTTCAGGCAGATACTGCCAGCCTGTCACAGCTTCTTATCTCCTCTCTCTCTAATCTTCAGAGTACTGTCTGGGATTATCTCCTGGAAATCAAATGGCCAGCAAGATGGCTTGTTACTTTTTTTATGTATCAGCAAACATGCACTTGATTGAGTTCATTAGTGCTGTAAACATCTTTTATTATACAGATCAATGTGAATTTACAAGCTATAACAGTATGATATTGACATAACGTAGCATTTCATACACAATAACTTTTTATAGGCCTCATCACTCCAAACACGCTCTGGATGAAATTCAGTACTGATGTAAGCAGATACCCTAACACCAAGGCTATCCACAGACTACAGTCAATTATCCTCGAGCTTAATGAGGCTCCTTCGGTTCAGGCATGTTTTTGAACAGCTTTAAGATTGGAACACTTCTATTTTTAACCACACAAAATATCATTTCGGAGCTGTATCTGTTTAGTAATCAAAGCTTGGAGGTTCTTCTTCAAATATCTTCAAATTTCCAACTGCTGTCTGCCTCTGTTTAAGAAAGGAAGAGTCCCAGAATTTCAGCAGTTTGGAAAGACATTTCCTTTTGTTGCGCAGCCATGAAGAAAAAAATTACTGTACTGTATGAAGGTTGTAAGATCAAATGAGGCATAAATTGAAGGAAAGTGGAAACTTATATCTGCTGGTCAACTAATTAATATGGTCATCCAGGAAATTAAACCAGTTTTCATAAAACTGGGGTGAGTTCATACAATGTTACTAAATACTTATGCTATTGCTGGCATGCAGGCCCAAGTAGAAAGAGGGGTGTGAGCTGCTCCTCCTTTGCAGTTGGACATAGCAATGAAATCATTATTTTAAGCAATATGGTCAAATATGAGCAAAGTGGGCATGAGAATTCCACCCCAGCCAAGTTGGGCTTTTCCCCATGCAGGTAGTATGTCCTTCCACAGTGTAAAAGTTCTCAGTATCTGTTCAGTCCATACCTTAACAGGTGTAAGTGGAAATTCATCCATACAGGTTTGTTGAAATAAGTCTGAAGTGATTGGCTCATTACTTTGATGTATTGTAATGTGACAACTGTTGGGTTTTAAATTACTATCACCATAACCATTTTTAAGATAGATAATTGGTGTCTAAACTTTACAGCCTAAAGAAGCTCTCAATCTTTTAAAGATGTTGATTCAGTTGACAGAAAAGTCTGCATTTATTTTCATTTTTATGGTCTCCTGATGCTTTTCTAAATTTGAATTTCATCTGGGAGGAAAAGAAATCATTTTGCATAAGATACTAGAATTTGTTTGGATAGGGTAATACACCTTATAAACAAAACTTCTGTTCACTTGGCAATACCATATTAAAGTTACTCTCCCTATGCTCCTATCAGGTAAAAATGGTGCATTTCTATTAAAGCAACGGATACAGATTCAAATGTATTCCAAGGCCACTGGTTCAATGTCACATCAGGCAATGAATTTGTGCCTATCAGATGAGTATATTGTCAAAAGCCACACAGGAGATAGTGATCTGAAATATGTACAAGGTTGAGAAAAATCTATTGTCAACATTTATCTAATCTACTTCACCCTTTGTATACTGCTTGAAATATGACCTCTGGAGTCCCTGGCTGAACAAAGTGCCCAAGTCCCATTCACATGCTCAATAGATTAGATGTCAGAGTGTTATAAGATTTAGGATATTTAATATTTATTAATGTATGCTTTTCAATATTTCTTAATATGAAGTAGGATTTTCATACAGTACCTTCAGAATTTGTGTTCTGCAGAGCATTCCTACAGTAGAGATTGTTCTAGACACAAGTTCATTACAGTAGCTAAACTACAGAAAACTTCATATCACAGAACCACAACACTTTTCATATGAAAAGAACTATTGAAGAGTTGATTTTTGCTTAGATAGAATAAAACTGTATGCAGACTATTAATATGAAGTTTGGATTACATTAGTATGCACTATTAAAACACTGAAATATTTCAGTTCCTTAATATTTCTACACACAAATTTCTCAAAAATACCCCTAGCTTAGATGAGAACCTCCTTGTTTGGGTTACCATTGTACCTCAAGGCAGTTTCCAAATGTGTGGGTAACAATGCTGGTGAAAGCATATTTTTTTATTCAACTGTAAATTAATTTTGCAATGGTGACAAACACTTTTTAATGACAACAATGGGACATGAGAATCCTTTTAGATTTTTTTTTTAGTAGAATACTTAGCCTTCTTTACAAGATGATATAGGTATCTGTATCATGTGATACACTGAAGAAGGGATAAAATATTTTCATATTCATAAACATTTCATTACTAGGTAGGTGTTTGAGACACCCCAACATAGTAGGATGACATTAGAATCGATACTGACTTCTCTAGGGCAGTGAGACAAAGAAGTCTCATTAAACAGCAGAAAAATCTTCCTAATACCAATACCACAGGATACGCTGGGCTGCAAAATGCAAAGACATCTAACTACATGTACTGAATTCTGATCCATCAGGGCTTAAGTAGTTATACACAATGTCAGATGCTCAGGTGCCTCTACAATGCAATTCTGTTTCCTAGAGTGCCCCTTAGCCAGGCAAGGTGAGCAGCTTGAAGGGAGCACACGTTGCTTCTTGCCCACTCAAGCCAGGATGTCACAGATTAATAGAAGCAGTAAGATACTTCTGCAGAGAGAAGATAGAAATCACTGTGGTGGTGATAAAGACTGTCTAGCCATGTGCATTTATTGGAATAGTTAAGTCTAGAATTACAATATCCTCTTTTGCAACATGTAATAAATCCTACCAAATCTGAGTTTGTGCCACATGGCACTAAGTATTGCAGGATCAGAAGCTACTGAGATGGGTCAGCTCTGCACACAAGAAATACAGAACATAAGACACAGACAGAAAGTACTCACTGAATCTGGGCTATGTGCAGCCGTCTCAGTCTGCAAATTAGATGAACTTTTAAGGAGCTGAGTTCATCTCAGCAAATTAGATGAACTTCTAAGGATTCAGATTTATATTATAAAGATGCAACATATCAGGAGGCAGCAAGAGCAGGGCTCCTTGCTAAGAGAACATGAGCCAAGAGCGCTCCCACAACCGAGAGCAGCCCCAGCCCCAAACAAGGCACACCCGGAGAAGTGGACAGACCCAACCAAGAGTCATATCCTGAGGCAGTATCACAGTGACAAGGCAGATCCAAGGTCAGGCCAGGAAGTCAGTCAATAGACAAGGATAAGGTCCAACAGATCCAGGCAGATCCATTACAAAAACAGGAGTGAATCCAAGCTGAGGAGGTGCCTGATCCACAGCCATGTTGTGACTGTACAGGTGATCAGCACTCCTCCAGTGTAGCTACAGCAAGAACTTTGAACTCAGGGCTGACCTTAAATAGAGCTCCTGAGCCCATGGCTGTGGGGAGGTCCCAGCTGAGGCTTCTCAGCACCTTTAACACATATTAGTGCCCTCAGTGCCCTGACACAACAGGACTTAAAGGAACCTGAAAATTTATTTATTTATTTTATTTTAGTTGAAATTCTGTAGTAGAGATTGTAGGACTTTTCCTTTTGTGTTATCTTTCACAAAGAACTTTTGTACAGTATATCTCATATTAACCAATATTTATCTGGATAGGCATATGAAATTTAATTCAGAGTATAGAAGGAACTTCCCTGTTCAGCTATAGAGTTTTGTTTGCCCTTTCAATCAAAACTTGCTTGCTATTTACAAATGGAATTTCTGGTTCTAGAAAAGGTAAACAACATAAGGGTTAAATTGCAGGACAACTAAGAATACCCTGATATAGGTAACATTTTCTACAGACTGAATAATACCTATTTGCTCTTGTTCTGTAACATTTAGAGACTGAAAATTTGTCTCTACTGTGTAGCATTCACCAACAGGAACTATTAACAAAGATTATAAAATAAACTGAAATGTGTGGAGTGAGGACTTGTGGAAGCACACTGTGAACTGCTCTCACTGAAAGAATGCAAATTTCCATGCACAAAATAACTCATGTCTCGAAACCTGTTTTATCCCTCTTTCAGAGAATGAGTAGAATGCAAATGTAGAACAGATAGCCTGATATTAACCTTCATGTCTTTAAAGTGTGGTGCTTCTGTTAAAAATAAGAATTTTGCCACCAGTGATCCCGAGCAGACAGTGGCGGTTTATGGGTTTGCTACAATCCAAGTCCCATCCTACTCTTATGTCAGACTAAAAGTCTACTGCAATACAGTGAGTAGAAGAGAAATAACATGTCACATTTTATAAAAAGTGCAGTGGAATCAGAAGCTCCATGAAGATTTGACAAGATTTTACCATTCAAAGGTCCAGCCACAGTAACAGAGGATTAAAATTGTCATTCAATTTAATTATTCTGCATTTTACCCTGTTTTGACTCAGGTATATTTTCTGGTTACTTTGTTCTCATTTTAAAGACTATGTAAGACTTAAGATTGTATGAATTTGGATTACATAAACAAGAATTGCTTTATATTCCTTATCCTCTCTCAGAAAAATGAAGGCAAGGATGACTTTCACAGGATTCAACCAAAAGTTCTAAATAGCTTAATTTTTGAGATCCAGTTAGCCTAATAAAGCTACTACTTCAGACGTTTTTCATCATCTAATCACAAACCCAAAGATTTTACATACGAAATTATATACATTTTTCATAGCTAAAGTTTAAGAGGCATATTTTTATATCGAGTATAAGTTTTAGAGCTATCATATTAACACAAACCAAATGGATATTTTCATCTTGAACATTAGAGATAAAAAATGGAGTTCAAAGTTAATTAGTTGTTCATCTGTGACCAAGTTCACCTGTCTATATATCTCCCATAGACAGCAATTATTTTATAGACAGCAGGAGGGATATCTAGGAATAATATAATATTTCAAATCTGGAAAAGCACTAATGTAATAACTTTATATAACTACTTTTAACAATACCATACAGCAGTAATAATAATAAATTTTTTTATTATTTTTTTAATAATTAATAATAAGTGACTTGTTGTATTGAAACACTGCCAGGAGAGGAGACATTTTAAAACATTAGCTGGGAAAAAAAAATGAGTTCTGAATTATCAGGGACACAGAACTGCCAGATTATTTTCTTGTTTTGGTTTTTTGTTTTTCTTTTTTTTTTTTTAGTTCTTTAGAAATCTGTTGTTCTTCTTCAGAACCTGCTGTTTCATATCAGTAAGAAAAAGCTTTGAAATATTTATCAGCTAACAAATATTTAACTCCTCTATTTATCATATCTAATGGAAACTCATATTGCCAATGGTAACTTTTTCACCATTATTTGAATTTATCCAGTACTTTTAATTAGTTTTCTAATAGGCTTTTCACCTTTCTAAAGCTATCACCTCAAAAGGCACAAAAAATAATATTATCAAAAAAAATGGTAAGTCGAGTTGTCACTTTTGTATAGTCAAAGTATTCTTTCGCATATTCTTCTTTCATTACATATAAATATTTAATCAGTATATATTTATGTCGCAACAGAAAGCAATATAGAAAACAAGAAAAAACCTGCTGCCAGAAAACATGGTTATTTTTTCCATATATTGCAAATTAAAACAGACTATAAGAGCATGAAGCATTCAAAAAGAAATGTGCAAAACAAGTCTGTGAAAAAATGTAAAAGAAATGTGCAAAACAAGTCTGTGAAAAAATGTATGTCTGCTCATATAGGTAAGGCTACGTTGCATCTGTCTGTCCCCAAATGACCTCGTTTTTCCTCAAGGTCCCCAGCTTTTGGAAGACCACACGTTGTTCCACTGATGTTTACAGGCGTTGTCTAAGCAACCAGATAAAACAGAGATTTAAAGGGGCCTGCCCTGTCTGTGCTGTGGACTCCAAACTCACATCAAGGAAGGGAGCCCTGCCTATGGAGAAACACAGCCTGGGGCAGGAGAATCCTCCAAATTTTAGCAAATCCTTTGCTACAACTGCTTGTTGTAGCAAAGAAACAAAACACTACTATAATTATACTTTACATAGGCACGGTGAGTTTTGATTCAGACTATGGATTGTAATTTTTTGGACTATAATAGATAATATTAACATAATTTACATTTCCTTATGATCTCATTGGGTTCTTATGTCCAAGAAGTGACAGTGACGACATTACTGAGTGGCTATGATTAATTATTTCAATTATGGTAGAAAACAGAGACCCCATTCAAAATCAGGCCCCCATTGTGATGCAGCTGTACAAACATATATTAAAAGCCTGTGTCTGGACCAGAAGTCTGCAAATTACTCCACTCAGAGTCATCGGGGAAAAGACAGCAGCACACATGGAGCACACACAAGCAGGGAGGAACCTGGACAGTGTGTGTATTGCCAAGATTGTAACAAACTCACAGTTTCTCCTAATCGTAACCAGTGCTTTTTCTCTCCAAATGAGATATGTTACCATCTCCTCCTATTTTTTTTCTTAAAAGGCCATATTGCATATTTTCCTGTTGCATGAGGCAAGTTCTACAATTCTTCGATAATTATTTTATCTTTTCTCCTTTCTTTTGCACATGTATGTGCTCCAATTCTCCTGGCTTCCTTTTCTTCTCTCCACCATTTTCAAATGTTCTCTTCTGTCCTGCAGTATTTCATTCCTTTACCATGCTCTGCATGGCAGGGTGAAGCTTGCCTCACCAAGGGATCCTGCTGCTCTGCCTGTACTTCCTCCAGCCTTTCCTCTCCCTCCTTCCTTGAAATCCCAGCTGCCATGGAAATCCTGCTCTCCAACATTACTGAAACTTTCAGAAGCCTTTTACTTCTAACTGTCTAACCCTAAAACTTGTGGATGAAAAAGCACTCTATAAATGGTAAGTATTGGTATTGATTGTGTTACTAATATTTGCATGTTAAAGGATCAATATACAAACCATTTAGCTCCCCCTTCAAACAGACAATGAATTGAAAAAAAATATTCTCCCCTTGTCATCCAGAGGGAAAGTGAACTTTAAACTGAAGGAGAGCAATTGCAACCTGGATTTAGCATTTCTAAGAAATTACAGGAATCGGTTAGTTACCCAAGAACCATTTCTAACATGTCTTTTGTGCCTTTTCAATATAATATCCTATGCTAACTTTGAGGAATGGATATGGCCAATTATACTCTTGTCTCTTCAATAAATTGATGGAATGTTATTGCAGAAATGAAAAAGAAGATGCAACAGAAGTATGATTTGAGATAGTTTATGAGGAGTAACAGTAACAAAACTAGAAAACACACCCAGGTCCAGTGTTGCAGGTAACATCCTGATGTCACTGATGGCAAAACTTCATTTGAGTATGAAGAAATCAAGATTGCATTTGAGACTTCAGAAAAAATAGTTTCTCATCAGCAATGGCTTTTATGGCCTTTACCCCTGCTTATGTGTGCTCAGGGGGTCAAAAATCTGGTTTGTCTACTCAGTAATGATGAGGAAAGGCCCTGACTGATTTAGACATGCCTTCATCTTTGTCAAACTCTATCAGTGAAAATTAAGATCTAATGTACCAAATATTTGGAGGAGGCAAGGGATGCCAAACACCACCAAACTGTGCTGCTGAATTCCATTAGTTTTGTGAACTCTTACAAAATAACAATTCCGGTACTAAATCTGCAGTCCAGTGACGGGAAAGAGCAAGTAAATGGAATAGGGTGGCAGAGAGAAAAAACGTAGGCTAAAAGGGATAGAAGAGAGGGAAAAGCAGAGTGCGAAACTAAAGGCATATAAAGCCTTTGGAGTATAGAAAAGAACATTTTTTGGGAAGCAATGGAAATATTTTTTTTTTAGCCGTATTAAGAAAGTAAAACTAGGAGGAACAAAAAACCACCTGAATCACAGGATAACTTTTACTGTGATAAAGTAGATGGAAGGGAAGATTTCTGAGGAGAGATATCAAAGGACAAGCTTTGATATCTAGCTGCTTCAAGTGATCTACACATATAATGCCACCACCTCCGAGTTAAAATGTTGCACTTGAGCACAACAAATAAATGCAGATGTTATCCCCAAAACAGTCAGATTTCTATGCATCCTCTGTTAGAGACCTTGACTGATTCATTTTACCTGAAATAATTTGAAAGGAATTACAGCACTGGAAATGAGAAATGCTTGAGGACAATTTTTATATGTAGACATTTATTAGCTAATAAATTACTTGAGAATGCATCTGCTCTTTGCACAAAAAGGAATGGAGTTCTTTCTTGTAAATGTGATGGTTAAAATCATAATACTTAATACCAACTTAAAAGCCCTGTCTTTCACATTCATGTGCAAAAACTGTATTTCACATGGTTACCATCTTTTAATATGGATTTAAAAAATAAAAGCTTCACTGGAAGCACTACATTTATTTCAGCTATTATTAGAAAATTACCTCTATATTTCAGATGTGAAACTGAGTTTAGAGAAAATCCGACTTGGACTAAATGCAAATAGAAGTCAAAGTCCTCTGTTTCATGAGATTAAAACAATGCTTGAAAACCCTCAACTTCTCTTTCTTGGTGAATCAGCCATACATCTATCAAATATACAGAACATCTTCTAATATCAAAGCATAGTCTGACAATGGCTTCTCAGACTCTGGAGTTGAGAGGAAAAGACTTTTACATTGACATTTGCATTACAACCACTTGAAATAACCACTTCTTTGTGCTCATGAAAATTAGTAAGTTCTTCTTGGCTTGCACCATAGATACTTCTCCTTTTAGCTTTGTGAGTCAAAGACAAACCAAAAGAAATCCAAAAACAGTAAATAAACTTTATAAGCTGGTTTTTTGGCTGCTTTTTTCATATGCAAATTGGCTTTTACTCTTTGTTTCTTGCACGGATTTTTTTTTCAGTAGATTCACACCTATGAATATGATACTATAATTGTTTTTTCTTATTATTTCTCCTAATGAAAAGTTACTGGTCTAAATGTCCTTTCAGAGATTTAGCTTTCTGGCTTGTAAGTGTGAGGAAAAGGCACTGCAGACACATGATTGAAGAACATCTACTGAAATCCTCTGAGCCTGGAATGACTCCTCATTCATGGCACTAGCAATAAAAAAAGAAAAAGACCCTGAGAAGGAATTGAAGCATTTAAAGACTCATACTCTGGAAATACCAGAAACTAGCAGAAAAGAAGGCAAGAACACTTCAGTGTACATCTGGAAGCAGTAAGTGTTATTTAAAAGCAAGTCTATCAGAAAGAGGTTTTCCTTCTGAAAATATCAAGTGCTGATGCATTTGGCATATTTAACACTTCTCAGCAATCCAAGAAAATGAGGAGTATTGCACTCTAAATAAAAATGATGCATATTAATGTTATATGCTTTGGTCCTGAATGTTTAAAAATATTTTTTACTGTATAAGATTGGGGTGACGATTTTATCTGCTAGAGGTGTACGATAAAGCATGGCATTACCCTGATTAGATAGGGTAAGATCTATTGAAGATCTGTAGATTAAAAAAAAAATGTAAAAGCCCTTCCAACTTTAAAAAGCCACTGGTTTTCAACAGAAAGTGGAGCAAATAATACAGAAATAGACTCCTGGGAGAAGCAGACTCCAGATGAGGCAATTTAGAATCTGCCAAGAAACTAGTACTTGAATAAGTGTTGGACTGGACAGTGCTTTGAAACCTTAGATATTACCAAGAGCTGAAAATAACATAAGACAAAGATATTGGAGGCAGAAAAACACACAGAGCTTGAATTCCTGAGCAAGGAATAACAACACAAATAAAACAGATGGAAGAAGCTGAACATGAAGCAAAAGCTTGTATTAATTTGTCTTCAAGTGCCAGGGAACCATGAACAAACTGCATGTTGCTGCCTTGGATGATTGTTTTCTTTAGAATAAAAACACTTGCAGCAAAAGATGGTGTGTGCAGAAGAAATAATAAACATGAGAGCAAATGGGACATATTACCTTCAGTTAGGCGTATATGCACAGCTCCCAGTATTCCTAAGAACTGTTCTGTAACTCTGAGATAAAAACAGCAGGCTGTAGAAAGATAAAGGGATAAAATTACAGGTTTATGAAAGTGATTTTTTTTCTGTTTAAAAAAATGTGCTTCTAGAAATAAATAATAAACCAGGAAGACCCTCTTAGACTGTTTTTCCTATTTTTAGATGGTACCACTAAAGATATTACAGCAGACCAGCTGATTATGCATTAAGAACCTTTTTAGCTAGACTTCTTTAACCAATACAGTGATATGTGACAGTGGGACACAATTTACAGGACATACATTTGAGCAGAATACAGTGAAGCCTAGATTTAGATGTGAGACTACTAGCTCCTCATCATTCCTCACTTATTGCATGCAGAGTGTGTACAAAAGCTTGCTGAACTCTTTGAACTTTCCTAGCTAGAAATAAAGTGACCTTCAGTTAACCTAGCATATTTCACTTCCAGAGTTAGGCTAAACTGAAGTAAGGTCATTTTTAATTCTGAAGAAAAATAGATACTGAGGCACTTAATATAGCTTAGTCTACTTTAAATTAACAATTGTAATTAACTTGGAGATCTCTGTAGAAAAGACCTAAAAAGATAAATTAAAAGAGCCACTATTTTTGTTTTTTGTTTTTAATCTTAATTCTGTAGAAGGTGATTCAGAGTCTTAATACACAGTAAGAATAAACATCAGTATAATATTGATTACCTCTCAATTAAGTCAACTACCCTGAAAGTGCCTTACTATATAGTTTTTTAAAGAGCTATGCATTTTTAAATAACTTTGAATAAAGTAGTATTTCTATACAAATCTGTGGGAGTAAACTAGAATCAAACATCAGACAAGTATACCATCAACTTTGTGTTTCATTCCTTCTGTAGTTCATGTGCAGCAATACGAATATGTTGCTAAACTACTAAAAATACAAGATAAAAATGTGCTTTTTTGTTTCTTTGTTTTCCTCTACTCAATAAGTACAAAATCAACTCTTCAGAAGTACAGCAAATCAAGATATTATAAAATATCTTAAAAGGATTTTTTTTCAAATAAGCTGATGGCAGCCAGATACCCACAAAATGATCACAAAGTCAGTTACAGAGACAAGTCAGTATGAATTTTCCCTAACAGTAATTAGCAATTTCTTCTGAATCACAAATTTACAGGAGCATCTTCGACAAATACAGAATGACCTGCAGAACAATTATAAGCAACTGAAAAAAGTGCTGCTTGGCTGATAGCAAGAGACTACACCCACTCTGCCAAATGATCATAGGAGATAAAGGCCAAGAACTGAGCAGCTGGACTTTCCCATTAAGGCAGTCTGTAGCTTATCTCTGAAAAAAACATGTCTATTCTGCAGGACATTGACCTCGAAACAGCACCTGTTACCTCCTGTGAATTAATGTGTAGCCATTATCCACAGAAAATTTGATCAAGGGCTCTCTTGTCAGGGGCAATAGTGACAGCAAAAGCATAGAACCTGTTTTGTTAAATTAGGTCCAAAACATCAGAAAAAAAACCATCTTGCAACTTTATGGCTCTTGAGAGCCTTGTGGTGAACTGTAGTTAAAAATCAATATGGGAATATATAAACTCTTTGCTTTTATGTTTACATGGGGGTTTTCTGATCAGTGGCTATCTTGGGAAATATTTAGGAAACATCTAATGCCGAGAAGGGTGGCAGTGGTGAAGTGTTGGCTCCTGATGTAAACTTCCTTTGGAGCTTCTTGCTTTAAGTCTACCTAGTCACACTGAAGGAAGCCCAAGTTGGCCTTAATTAACAATCCCTCCAAACTAAAATGTCCCTCAAAATTGTAACATCCGTGGTGTGCCAAACACTTTCCTGAGGTTCCAGATTCCTTTTGGATTCACAATTGAAGGGCATCAAAGAACATTTTTCAGGAGATCTGGCAGAGCAAGTTCTTGGCCAAGTTGCTTTAGTTTCATCGTGGATTCAGGGGCTGGCAATCTGAGATATTGTAGAAACATGATGTAAGTCCTTTCACTCCTCTCTATGTGGGTGGGTCCTCAACTGGAATGAATTTGGCATCAGTGGATTAAGCCTTCCCTGCAGAAGGATGTAGTTTATTGCTGTCTGTATAGCTTGTACAGGGAGCAGGGAAAATTGCTGTACTCCTGCTTTTATCCTTTCCCTTAGCACATCTACATGACATAATTGATATATTCTTGGCAGGTCTGAAATTATGCTGCAGTGATGAATACTCCTGTTTCTGGGTCAGAAGCTGTAAAATTTGGAAAATATCTTCTATATTCACAAAGAAATACATATGCTTCTTGGCACGTTAGCAACCTGCTAGAAAAGCAGCCCACACTGGCAGAACAGGGGTTAGCTGAGAGTGGGAAACGTGCCAGTAGCCTGGAACAACCCGAAAGGAAAACAAAGAGTTAAATGCCAAATATATCAGTCTGTTTAGGAGTAGAGAAGGAGGCTGTGGGGGGTATTCAAAGATGCAGGAATGTGGGATTTTGGGAAGAGCAGTCTAATTTGGTATTCAAACCCTGCAGTTTACAGGCACTGCTGCAATGGTAAGGCAGGCTGGCCATAGAAAGAGAATCCCAACTAAGACAGGTACATATTCATAACCCAAGCACAGCCTACACCCTTACAGGGTAAGGATGATCAGTATGGATGGGCTAAACCATCAACCTGTATATGCCAACCCCTTGCAATGCAGGCACACCTCAAATGCGAGAGAAGAAAATGAAGACGAGTAATGATTTAAATTTAGTGACTTGTTTCAAATGTGTATTGAAAACAACTGCTGTAGTTGCTACAGAAATGCTGCTATCTCATCTAGAAATCAGAATGATTATGGAGTGAAATTATATGTGGCTCCAGAAGTAATTACCATATAAACAGGTGATTTCTACTAAAAGGACCTGAAAGTCATTAATCTAGCAGAAAATTATCTTTTTCGTCCTGAAATGACCCTCTTATTTTTAGTTCTAAGTCTAAGGTAAAACATGTGAGTTTCATGAGGGAACTATACATCTGATACAGAGCTTTAGGCTTTATCAGAGTAAAGGACTGGTCTTGCTAGGATATTTCTAATTGATAGTTCCCAACAAATATGTAAAAAAATGGATGAAAACCTGCTGAGAGTCATTGAAACATCATCATCAAATCCATACAGTTCTAAAACTGCTCAGTTGACTTTCTTCAAGTATATTTTTTTAATCTCATATAGATCAATGAAACAAATGAAATTTGAACTTTTAGATTGTGCCTTTAGTGAAATATTTTAACATACCCAAACAGAACATTCTTCATATTTGCATGACTTGATTTTTTAACCAATTGTATTGAAAGAATGAAGACAAGCTACTTGTATATAAGGAGTGATATGAGTCATTTCAGCATAAAAGGATTTTATATAAGGAAATTAAGGCAACTAAAGATTAGGGCTGGTATAAGAGTTGACAGTCTGAATGCTAAGTAATTGTATATACATAATATCTATAATCATTGGTATGTTTTGGAATTAATCAATGAATATTAACTTGTTAATATAGCATAAGTGTTGTGAGTAATGTGAATGTGAATACAAATGTCCAGCCTTAACTCCTTATTTCTGTTATCTTTGCCTAGATATGTAATGCTAGGACCATGAATATGGTCCATTTAATGTTTCACAGCACTGTTGAATTGTATTTGTTCCATTTCTGATAAAGAGAGTGTTTGGGTAAAAATATTTATGCAAATCCATCAGTGCTGCATGTGCATTCAGAGCATGTGGTTATTTGAGAACCAGTGTCATGGCATTGGTGCACACACACACACATATATATATGGTGCTGGACATGTACATGTAGGATTTTGCTGGAGTACATGCGATGACCAGCTGATCCTTGTCCACCAAGACCCAAAGGGCAGAACCTTGGTGGATCCCCACATATGCAGCCTTCGCAGCAGAATTTGCTAGCAAAGGGATGAGCTGTAATGCCAGGAATATGCTAAAGATGCTGCAGCATATCTCATTTGTTAGCGATGCCACTGCTGTCTTCTCAAGGATATCAAAATGCGTGTCAGCACCTGGATGAAAATCAGCTGACTCAGACTCAATCTGGCCAAAATGAAAATTATGATGGCTGGAGCGGGGAAAATGTTTAAAACTGGGGTAAGATCTTTACCTATCTGAGACAGCATCTTCAGATATTTATTTAAATACTACAGCACCTCAGAGTTCTATTTTTTGTCGTCGTATGAGTGATCAAGATGGCAGATGACAAAAGTACCCGCTCCTTTTCCCATGCTTAGCTTCTCCTCCTGGTGCAGATCTGGCCATTGCAATCTACATGCCCTTCCTTGGCAGAGTGAATTGCTGGTAACTCACTGAACCTTTTAAATGTGTAAAGAATGCACAGATTCCAGGTTTGGCAAAATGAGACACCCCTCTTCAATAGTAGCAGCTTCACTGCCCCCAATGGTTTGCAGGTTATTTCCTCACTCTGTCTTAAGTCTTGTTTCTGATCTTCAAAGCAGTAAAGACATGGCTTCCTCAGAGACTGCTTCTTTAACCACAGAAACACAGGTACTCCCCTGAAGTAAGCAGTGCCACACAGATCAGGATAATGCAAGTGAAAAGGTGAAGAAAATCAGGAGAAAGTCCCTTAAACTGAAAAGTTCATTAATGAGACCTCAACCTACAAAACATCAAGATAATTCAGTTAAGTGTTCCCAAAACTTTGCAGCCATATAATCTAGGCAGCTTGTACAACTGTCAAGGTACAGCACACACTGGCTAGATCTGCCCAGTGTGCCCATGCAATGTACTCCACTGCACAGGCTCAGGAGACTGGAAATTTCCTAGAAGTATCTACTTTAGTGTGCATCAGTGTATGTGTATAAAATCCTGTCTTAGAGTAAGGTAATTCAGTATTAGGCCGTGACAGCGTGTGCTTCACCAGCAGGCAGCTCACGGTGCTGGGAGAGGATTTTGATAGCCCTGGTGAAGGATGGTAGCCAGAACAATTCCAGCAGCCTTGGGGAAAGAATGCTGCCAGAAGAGGCTGGGTATCACATACATTGTCCTGGCAGAATATATGCAGTTTATGATCCATAAGATTAGCACTTCTGCTCTCCACTCTCCCCACTTTAAAGCACGTAAAATAGAGCCTTTTTTTGATAAGCATTTCCTTCCAGAGCTAAAACACTCAAAGCGTTTCACATGATAAATATATAAAGAGAGCTATCATCAACTTGAAAGTCACAATACCGCTTGAAAATGTGTAGCTGTAGCTATTTATGATGGGAGGCAGCAAAAGGGGGGAGGAAAAAAAAAAAAATCTTTCCTGGCAGCCCGCTTACTTTCTACGGTTTTTTTCTATAGTCTGGTGAGCCGTGTAAAAACAGTCACTGAACAGGCGGCAAGTGCGAGTTTCCTCCCGTCCGCCGCCGGGGTGCAGGCCCGGGCGGGAGTCCTCGGGGATGCTCGGGGGCGCGGGGCGGGCGCAGCCGCAGGGCCGCGGCCCGCGCGGCCTCCCAGGGTCACCTTGGGCACAGCGGCCTCGCCCCCAATTCGGCCGCTGCCCCGCGGGCG
>VZTH01000250.1:229061-343266 GCA_013397815.1 Aleadryas rufinucha
CATCCCGCTGCGGGGAATGTAGGTCAGAAACTCCTGTGCCCGCCCGGATCGTGCAGCCCCGGTGACCCCGCGGCCCTGCCCGCGCCCCGCGGCGCAGCCCCAGCCCCGCGGCGTGTTTACATCGCTCGAGAGCGCGCTGGGAGAGCCCTCGGTACAGCGTTGCTCTCCTGAGCCCTGGGTAAAATGGAAGACAAAAGCATTGATCTGAACTCGTCATGGCAGGGAGCTTTCTGCTGGTGTTTCTGTTCGTTTGTTTGCTTTGTTTTTGTTGTTGCGTTGGGATTTTTTTCCCCTCTAAGTATTTCAGCTTAACTTTAAACAGTATAAAGGCGATTCAGTTGTTGGGAAAAAAAACTGGACTCTTTTTTTTTTTTTTATATTGACTTCCTTACTTCGCTTCTAGTAAAAAACTTTGGATTTGTTTATGATGGATACGAGTAAAGACAAGACGGAGTGAGCCGGCAGTTGTGCAAGCTCAGTGTTGTGACAACAATACCCTTTGTTACTGGAAAATCCTAGGGCATTAAAATGGAAAAAACTTTAAACGTCGAAGTTAGGGGGTTTTGTGGGTTTGGCTTTTATGTTGGTTGTTTGGGGGTTTTTTTTCAGTTTTTGTACTTTTTGCGTATTTACTATTGAGGTCTGGGGTAGAACTGGGTAACCTGATTTGCATAGGCCGGGTCCTGCCCACACAGCATTTCTCTGGCTTCCTAGGGATCTGCAGTGGGTGCTTCCAGCTGTGGGACCAGGGGCTCTGCTTGACCTACCCAGTTCTGATGGTTGCTTTCATCTTTCAATTTTTGTGTCTTAGCTCACTATTATTATAGACCTCACAATCCAAATACATTATGAGTATTTGCCCATTATTGTTTAGCGGTTTTATTTTTTAGTTGAGTGCATTAATTTTGATGGGAAGTATTTTAGCCTGGTGTTTTAGTATTTATCACTGTAAAGATAAGTGTGGAGAGAGGGTGGATTGTTTGAAGTACTTCAGATGACAAAACACTGCATTTTGTACTTCATGGTAACTGTACTGCTATTAGTTTGTGCAGTTAAATAACACTACAACACACAGTGTTTACTTCCATTTTAATGCATTCTCGTATTATAAAATACAGACACTTTTTAGGTTACAGAAGGAGTTTCCTTCAGAACCTCTCTCTCTCCCTTTGTTAGTGTTTAAAAATGAAATGCTGCTAGAGCCATCAAGCTAGATGTCTAATTACTCAGTATATTTAGCAGCAAAAAGCTCTGTAATGATACAACTCCTGTAACTAGGAGAAAAAATTGGTCATCATCAACATACTGCTGGGAAAGACCAGGATTCACTTACCATGGAAGATTGATAATATATGAATACTATACAAGTAATAAATTATTAGAAACAACGTTTGGTTTACTATCAGTGAATGTTGATTGTAATTTATTCATATGATACGTGGCAACTAAAAACTAAAGAATTATAAAATGTGGTGGAGCTTAATATTTCAGAATTATTTATTTGCATTGCTGAACCAGTTTTCTAGTTTTGCTTGTTAGGTGTCCTCAGTAGCATATATTCCAGACTACAGGACACTGAAAATGAAGTTGTTTGAAGAAGTAACAGAAGAATATCCAGGTTTGAATTCTAAAGATGATGTTATGCCCTTGATCCATGCATGTAGTTTATGGAATTTTGTGGATCAAGGACATGCTAAGGTCCCTGAAAGAACAATGAAGGGTAACGCAGCTTCCCCTGATAACTATACTTACTAGTTCATGAAGTGTAATTTGAGACTTCTTTCACTGTCTATGGTCAGCACAGTAAATGCTGTTCACCTAATTATGGCCCTTATATCCTTCTCATTTATTGTAGCTTGCCATGTATATTCAAATGTCTTTAGTACTTGTTACTTCACTTGGGCTATGAAGTGGAATAAAACCACGTGTATGAGAACACCAGTAGTAGATGAGAGCATATGTTTTGGAGTATTTCTGGGCTGAAGTTGCAGGTGAATGGAATCTGAATACTGCTGGTTTCTTAAGCTTGGTCACCAAAGAGTGAATCGGGCTTGTGTAGCAGGGCGGGCAAGATACATGTCTGTGCATACACAAGATGGAAAGCTTCAGTGTAGTCTGTTAGGGGTTTATTTCTATGGCCTTCTGTTCCAGGTTCTCCTAATATGCATTGGATTTTGACTTGGAGGACCAAAATTAGAAGCTGTCCTTTAGTAACAAGAGGCTTAAGGGTTCTGTACCCATTTTAAACTTTATCTGTTTTAAATGCCTTCATGGTTTTCCACAGGGCACAGCAACCTACAAATTCTGAGGGCCTTTTAGAATAGTAATATAAGTATCTTTCATTTGAAATCTGGAGAGGCATAATTATCAATTGCCATAAAAGTTACTCTGTTTAATTTCTCATCATAATATTAATTTAATTATTCTCTTCATTATTTGTTGGGTTTTTTTCAGCTGCTCAATTTACAGTACTTGAACTTTTGCAACCTAGAAGTTTAAAATACCAACATGTAGTAAGGTACATTTTTTTAAAAAGGCCACAGGGAGTGTTCCTTAACTTGTTGCAATTAATATAGGAAAATTTTAGCTTTATTATTATTCATTATCTTGGAATAATTTGTGAAAGTAGCATGAAACGCAACTACAACACATCTGAGGTTTAAGAAAGGTCCCATAACTTTTTAATTCGCAAGTGAATCTGTTACTTTCAAAATCATTCTTGATTTTACATGAAACAGGAATGTTTTAACTTCACTAGAACTACTTTCTAAACTAGAATGAATGTCACCTCTGCCAAAGTATGTAGTTTGTAGAAAGTTTTGTGTATGTTTTACTTCAGATAACACAATGATACAGATTTTTAAAGTAATTATGATGTATGGCTCTGAATTATTTGCCCTATTAGATATGCAAAGGAATGTCATACATGACAGCAGGAAATTTGGCTATAAGTTAAGAGTAATCCCACTTCGTGTTTTGTTTGTGGTTTTTGTTGGGTTGTTTCTCCCATTGTCCGTTCCCCTTTTCCCCCCACAGATTCAAGAGTACTTAGTTGAGATATTGTCTGTTTCTTTGTAACCACCAAGCTGAATTAGAGACCAGGTGATTAGAACATACTCTTTAGGGACTGGAAGATTTGTAAACTTTCTCTTCTTCCAATAGATCTTGATGACATGGGCTTGGCTTCTGAAGTTTTTTTGCTGGGATTCATATGGTCTTTGCTGCTTTTTCTGTGGCAGTATGTGGTAGCAAATTGCTCTTAAAATGTATTTTAAACGGAAATGATACATGTTTTTCAAAGTATAATGCTGTACATGTATCTTCTTACCTGGTAGCCAGAACTCTGGCTTTATTAATCCAGCATGATTTTACTAACTTCGACTTCTGTGGTCTTTAAATAACCAAGTACAGCATGTATGATGTGTATTCTGCATGTGAGTTTTATGTTCATTCACTCCTGCTTCTCCTCAAAGCGTTCCCTACAGTATCTTCAGTATGACAGAGTTCCCATTATAGTCAATTCTTTGCTTTTTAACTCTTATAATTATTCTTTAAGTAGTGCTCCTTTGAAGTGTGCTTGACAGGAAGATGCAGCCTTCTACTTTTTCTGTTTCTGGAGCAGATTTTAACCTCCTCTGGGTACATTTCTTAAGAACTGAGAGGTTTTCTTCTTATTTTTCGTGTGCTTTCAGTGCTGGATCATTCTGTTGTATTTTCTTGTTGAAGACCAAAAGAGACCACAAGTATATTTCTTGTAAAAGGCTAGATGAGGCAAGGCTCTATCACTGCTGACTTTGGTTAGATTAAAATTGGTGAAATAGAGGTGAAAAGCTCCGTATCCATTGCTATCACAAGGTAGCTGATTCCCTGTCACTTTTCCAGAGACTCTTGTTTGAGTGTTTTTGATCAGAGTGTAATTTTATTCAACAGAGTGTCTTTTTTCTTTTGCTCATTGTGTTTAGCTCTCCGATTTTGAAATGGGTAGCTTTTGGAGTCTTGTTCTTGGATTAGAACATCAGCTAAAATATGTGTTGTATAAAGAGTAAGTAATAATATATATTGATGCTGGAATGGTCTGCATGAATAACATCTCTAAACAATGTATGTAAAGCTTCTTTCCTACTATGTTGGGGTTGTATCATCTATTAATCAGGTAGGTGTCAGCAATAAGAAAATAAGAAATAGTTGTAATTACTTGCTGAAGAAAGATCTGAAAATCCCTCTGCTGTAATCACCAATGTAAGACTGCCAGTATGCACCATGTGAAGAGAGGCACCATCTGAAAATTCTGCTTTAATTAAAAACAAAATGCTTATTCACAGCTTGGACTAGCAAAGAGAGAGGTTATCACTCATTAAAGATAGCCACATGGTAGCATAACAGAAGGTCAGAAGGGCCTCCAAGTGATAAATTGGTTTGTATTTAGCTGTTGTGGTTAGGCCTTTATTACAGGCTCAGACTACTTTAAAGACAAGAGTATTTTAAATTACTTGGCACCTTGTTGCTAGGTTTGTTTAGTGTTTGTTCATTTGCCCATATATCCACATTTGTACAACTGATACAGTCAAAAGTAGTATCTTGAATAATTCTGGGATTTCTCATATTCTTTCAAGTCACTTTGTTCCTTAGCCTAATTAAGGCTTTGCTGTGCTGCAGAAATTAAGCCTCTCATTGGTACAGGGAGCAGCATGTAAGGATGTAGCAGTGCAGGTTACAGTATGGAGGCTCTAGTCCACTCCACGCCAGCCTGGCAAGGGAGTCTTCTCCAGGTAGAGAAAGTACTTCTGGAGCTGACAGATCCCTCCTTTGGACAGAGCTCCTTTGGGAAAGGCTTTTGGACGGCTGTAAGATTTTATGTTTTGTCTGCATCCTTACTAGACATCGTAAAGGATTTGTTTGTCCAGATGCTTTTTTTTTCTAAACTACAGCAGCTGATTTAATAAAGAATATTGTTTCTGCTATACAGCAGGTGAGTTCCAGATCAGATCTGAGTAGATAGGTTTGTTTTGTTTTATTTAATCAGTGCTTCTAGCATTTAAGCTTGCAGAGTTTTCAGTGTTAGGAACCTCGAGTCAGTGGGGATTTTCCTTATAAACTTGTGAAATTTAGGGCTAGAACTTGGTAAAAAGTCTACCCTGCAGTGCTGCTCTCAAGCTTTGTCTTCGTTTCAGGTGCAAGGTGCTATTTCATAAGCCTTTCTTTCAGTTGCAGTTCTGCTTTTCTATCCCCTGCCACTTGTTTTCCTGTCTCTTTGCCCTCAAGTGTGCTGGAGCAACTATTTATGAGACAACGAGGTGAACTGAATTTGAGATTGATCTAGGTTAAAAATAACCCTACAGAAAAGGGAAAGCAGAAGGGACTTTAGTTAACCTGGATTTGGCTTCCTGATCCAGTTCACTGCAGCCACACAAGCAGTTGTACCAGTGCAGGTGGGATATGGCACAGAGAAGAGAGTGGATAGCAGGCACTAAATAGGAGCTGCCTGACCTACTGCTGTTGCCAAAAGGAGAGCTGTGGTTTCAGGCTGTACTGCAAGTATTTTCCTACCATAAGCAGTTTCTCTGCTGTGAGGTGGAAATGCTTCCTGGGAAATGGGAAAGAGAACAAAGTAGCACAGTGGAGCTCTGAGGAGGTAAGTGAAGTGAGAAATATGTTGTCTTAGAGTTGCAAAGCTAGAAGATAAAATCACTTTGTTTCCTTTTTTTTTTTCTTCCCCTGCAATGGGTGGGAAAGGATTACACATATTTTATTTCTTTGTTATCCTGGTATTCAGGAGGGCTAGTCATGAGCTAGGACCCCATTTTGTTTGTACAAACAACATAATTTGTTCTCTGAAACCCATGTGTTCTGTTGTGGAAAATAAGGTGAATACTGACCGACAGGAAATGAAAGTGAGACTCTGTTTGTGTAGCAAGATAATTTTTTTATGGCAATTTAGAGGGTATGCTGTGCAGGGAGCTAAAGGGAGACACTGCCCTGTCTGTGGTGTTGGGATCAGCAGCAGTAAACAAGAGTCTCTTCAGGGCTCCTCTGAGCCTCTCTTTGCCATCTCCCTTGCTGTTTCTTCCGCATCTCAGCAGAATCACGCTCACTGCGAGTAAGGTTTCACAAAACAGCTGAGCCCATCTGGTGACTTGCACTGTTGAAAAATCAGGTTTTATTCCTAGGCCCTTCGTGGGTCACTATTAAAGTGTTTCTCCAATCCACTGTTACGCTCTTTGACATAGTCAGAGAACAATGTGGGTTTTATCTCTTTGGGTTATCCATAATTATTTTTGCATACCAGATCAATTCACTGAGGTGTCAGATGGCAAGAGACGGATTCAAAGGAAGCGCTGAAAGCACCATTGGCAATGAAATCATCAGGTGGCAAGAAAAAGGAGTCTATTTTTTTAGCATTGAGCTCTTTAAGACCTCACCCTGCTTCCTTCTTGAAAAAATTATTACTCCAAACTACCACTTTCTCATCTGCATTTGTTCGTGTAACGACTTACTTCAAGACTTCAGGCTTTTGGTGCGAGACATTAGCACCTAGCAGTTGGGCATCTAGAGCTATATGAAGATAGAGAAAAATAGAGCAAAACATTGCTTGTTTCCGTCCCTACACTTGCAATATGGGTCTTTAAGACAATAGTATTATAGAAGAGGGTTTTTTTTCTCTTTAAGTTTTTCATTTTGTGTTTATTTGGTCTTTTTTGTTTGGATTTGTTTTTGGGTTTCTTTTTTCAATTTGATAGTCAAACTAAGAAATGTAACAATGTTTTTATTTCTTCCATTGAATTACTTTCTAATTTTCCCTGCCCAGAAGGAAAAGGTGTTTGCTGGCTTCTGAGAGAATGAGTTCTGGTACATGTTCCTTGTTATACATGTAGTAAGGGTTAGGCTAGCTTCTTAACAGTATGCTACGCAGTAAAGGTGTGGAAACACCTTGGTGTTTGTTTAGTGTGGGTTTTTAAAACCGCAGTTTTTGTGACTTCAGAATAAGCAACCAGTTTCTCTACATTGGGATGTCATCTATCTGTAGTTCTGAGCAATCATTTTGAAGGTTTTAGAAATACTTTTCAGTAAATCAGGCAGGCATATAAATACACTCTGCATGTAAGAACTATATGGGTGTCCAGATTCTGAGAAAGCAAAAATCTTTTCTATAATATAGCTGGTCTCTACCAGAGAATGAGCATTTTGAGCACCAAGAGGTGCTGTTCTACTCGCACCGACCCTTTTCTCTAGAGAGATACAGTATTTCTGTGATACTTTGCTACTTTAGTGTTAGTCTATCTTACCTGTGATGTTAAAACGAGAGATGTAGGAAATCCTCCTTCAAAATATTGCTAGGTGAATGAATATCTAAACTGTTGGGTGATTTGTAAATGTGGTTGTTAGTTTGTTATTCCTCTACCTCTTGTTAACTTGTATCCTTTTGCTAAAATACTGTAATATTTAAACAGAGGACATCAGGAACTTTTTGTTTCTTCTATTTCATTCTGGTTAAGCTGCTTCCAGGAAGTATATACTCATTAACATACTCCACTTGCTGCTAGCACTTGTCTGTAAACCCACAGACATCCACAGCTGCCATGTGGCTCAAAAAATTAAAACAAAGGAAAGTGCATTTTTGGCAAGAAGATGGAAACTTGAAAGATAGAAAAGACTGTTACTTTGCCTGTGCCTAGAATCAGTTTGCTTTTCCCTCTCGCAAACTGACATAATTAAGGGTATATGTACTCTGCTACTTCAGCAGTTGCATTGTTATAGTAATTAAGGTTAGTTTTGATTATTATAACATTAGACAGTTTGAAATTCTTTGTCTTGCAGCAAGTAGCAGTAACAGTTTTATTGTGTATGTAAATTCTGATTGTTAAGCATATGATAATCTAGCCTTACTTTGCACAGGGTAAAAATGTGATTTAACTGCACCAAAGTCTATCATTAACGTAAAGGTTTTAATGCAAATTACCTGTATTCAAGCATTTTATTAACTGATCCATAAATTAACGTGGAGGATGGAGGTTTTGATCAGGATTTCTCATTGAAAAACAGGGTAGGTGGTGAGAGAGAGAGAGGAAAAGCATTACATAGCTAAAATCATGCCAAGCCCATTTGAAAGATCACAGTATTTCCCTCGAGCAGGTATGATGAAAGGAGGTATGTTTTCATTGACTTGTTGAGGACTATTTTATATTGGGCAGTTTTGAAAAATTCAATGCCTAAATTCTATGTTTGTTCCTTGTGAAAACTTGTGTAGTGAGAAGCACACTCTGCAAATCCCAGCACTGGTCCTGTGCTCTGCAAACGATGGGTTAAGCATTCTAAAGCAGTAGACTGCAACAGTGCATCCCGTGTTCAAGCTGGATTCTCTCCATTGGCTGAAAAATCTACATTTGTAGTGGTACTTGTTTACATGAACTGAACTTCAGCGAGAAGAGAGGTGCTGGCTTTTAGCTTAATTTAATGGCCTATATGAATATCAAATTGCAAAACAAATAAGTTTTGAAATTTGTGTAATTGTACAGCAACTTCATGGGATGTGGAATTGCCTGAGAGCTTGAGGGTGTGTAGTGCTTTGTAGTGGTTCTTAGGGTGTTTCCTCGTTCTTCTGCAAATTAGCAATTTTTTTCCTTTGAATTTCTTGAGGATGAATGATCAGATGCAAAACTGACACTAAACAAAATTAGCCTCGGTTTTTAACACAGATCACACTAATACCTAAGAAAGTTCAGTTTCTTTCTAAATTTGGTCTATTGTTATGACATGCTTTCTGCCAAAAGGGTTGCTCTTTTGATACTACCTACATCATCATCCAACTGTTCATTTAATATTCAAATGCAGAATTTATTTCATTTGCATATTAACTTAGGTTTTTTATATTGAACTCTGAGGTAGGACATTCTTGGACTTTAAATGAATGCGTTCAGAGTCTGGGGTTTTTCAATTTCAGTTAACAATTCTCATTGTTAAGCAATACTTACTACCATGTGTTGGTGAGGAACATCAAACACCTTGCATCTCAGGTGAGCACTCAGGGGACAGTTGGCAAGGATGGAATGATGTCCATGTGAAGAATTATTATGTAATTGCTATGTAAGTGACATCTCTTATCGAGAGTAGCTAGAGGGCATGATCTGTAAAACTGTGTGGCATGCCGAGTGAGTAATCTACGCTTGGTTTTTTTTATGTAGCTGCTTTCAGTCATTGTTTCTATTGGCTTTTTCCTTAGGAACAGATATCAATTTATTCCTAATAAAACTTGAGAGCCCTCCTTGAGAATGAGAAACTACAGAAAATAAGGATGGAGAAAAAACAGGCGACACCTGGTAAAAAAAGGAATGTGGGTCGAAAAATGTAAAAACAGGGAGCCAAAGGGAGCTCTAAGCAGAGTATGGTTTGGGTCTTGTCCACATACTCCTGTCCCAGAAAAGGCAGCTGATGAATGCTGGCCAGAGATGCTCTGCCTGAGGAGGTCAAAGAAAATACCACAGGTGTCAGGACATCCTGAATTGCTTCTTCTACCTGGTTGCAGCTTGGTCAGAGCAGTAGAGTCTCTGATGAAGAGATCCTGCATCATGTGGAGTCTTAGAGGGGAAATGTATAAATGTTAAAATGAACCAAGAGCATCTTAAAAGGAAGTTTTGGAGAAGCTGAAGTAGAGGTTGCCATTAATCCCACTTGGGCCATGGCATACGTGTGTTCTACCTCATCCCAGAGGGAACTAACTTTCAGGACCCCAGGCAGAGCATTATGGATGTGCTCATATCTTTAGTGTATTTTTCCTGGTTGGGCTCTGGATTTAGCCCAAAACACAGGCTGATCCACCTGGCATCGTGCCTCTTCTGATGGTAGGAGATCCTGTCCCCTGCTATTTAGGCAGGGCAAATGGTGAGAAAGTGAAGTACGAGGGCATAATGGAATTTTCCAAGATGAGGTGTGAAGATGAACAGGATGCCATGAAGCCTACCTAAATATTACATGGGGAAGATGTGTATCTCACGGGACAGCAATCTTCTGCTGGTGTTACTCTTGCCTCAGTCTTGTAGTTGAGTTTGGCTCTTGCTACAGAGGTGGCCCTTCTTGCCAGATGCCCAAAGCCGCATTCCATGGTTTTGTTCTGCGACAGGTGCCAGGTATACTTGGCACATTTATAGGTTCAGCCAGTTCTTGTGGGGGCTTTGGGGGCTGTTGGGTTTTTGTTTTGGTTTGGGTTTTTTTATGGATGGTGTCTCTTCAGAAGCTTGCAACTTTCAGGAGCTAAAATGGTATTATGAAGTTGTTCATTTCAGAAGAGTTGAGATTTTGTAGTGGTGGTGGTTTTTGGGTTTTGTGTTTTCTGTTTTTAAGCAGATGCCTGAGGCTGTGCCATTTATTAAAGAAAAATGTTTGCTAAGTAATTGACAGCAGAAATACAGAACATTACTTGGCCAAATAACTATTGCGCTTTTCAACTATAAGACAATGTTGTATGATGCTTTGGTTGAATTTTCAAACCAGTTCTAGCCCCTATTACTTGTTGCTGTTTCTTAAAGTGGTTTTCTCAGGACCTCTTTTAGAAGCAATTTTATAGTGTCTACTGGGCAAGAGTTTTCAGAATAGAACCTGATTTTTGCTGGTATGATATTTTTGAAGAAAACCCAAAACATGTTTGTACTGTCTCCAGCTTGAGGTTTGAGGCTATAATTATGAAACCTTCTTCAACTTGCTGCTTATGGAGTACTTACATGACCAATTTTCTTTGGCAGTAAAGCTGACTTGAAAAATGCTTGCCCTTATCACCCCTGCTGCTCTGCTCATAGCTACAATTCACTGCTCTTCCTGTGCTGAGACAGCTGTTCAAGGACTGCTCTGATGTCTCACCACAATGGTTAAGACCCTTGCTCCCACCGGACTCTGCTGTTTTAACCCTTTATTTCATGGACCTATCTTAGAACACTGCTCCACCTTTTGTTGGGCTGATGCAAAGGAAGGATGCAAAACAAGGGCGAAATGATGTTGCATGTGGCTTTTGCAGTGTAGAAAACACACACGTTTCACTGAAGGGAAGAAGAAAATGCTACTGTTGCATGATGTTGATCTCACCTTTTGGATATGTTAACATGAGATGATTTTTAGTTTGAGGGACTCTTAGGAGCCTTCCCTGCATCCAGAGATGCTACTGACTGACTTTGTAATGATATGCATCACCATGCCATTCTCAAGTACTATCAGCAAGAGTTGTCCCATTTTTTGCTTACAACTGAGACTAAAATAGTGTTTGTATCATTTTAGTTCTGTTAAATGTGATTATCCTCATGGTTGTCAGACCACAATTTATTTTGACAAAGTTATCAAAAAGATCACCAGCCTTCCTCTTCATATTTTTAATTGCTCCAGAATGTACTCAAGTATTTGTTAGACAAATAAAACCAGAGGATGACTAATACATACACACTCCTTTTAGATACAGCGTGTGAGTAGGGAGTGACAGGAGGAAGAAGAGACATACAGAACTGTGCAGTGGCACAATGAGAGATGTGAAAGAATCTAATCCCAAAGTTAGCCTAAATGGTATGATAAAGTTAGACGTGTAAGCATTTCAAATTTAGTATGATCTTTGGCAAGAAAAGTTAAGGCATCTCTTGCATGTATCTTGCAGTTGAACTGAGTTTTCCACTTAATAGTGAAGATACTGGTTTTCTGCAGGGTGTATTTTTCATTTAAAGTAAAAATAAAGTTCATAGCCTTACTGTCCCTTCTTTCAAAAATAACTTGTGGTAGTTCTGCCTTTCTTTGTGTGAAAATAGTTCCAAACAGAAAATAGTAGTTGGCTGGTTTTCCACAGTTCTATTCACAACACTATAATTTTCTCCACCAACTAAATTGACTCATTCATTTCCACTAATACATACAAACTTACTTGTTCTGCTGCCAGTCTTGCTGTTAAGAGAACTAGCCCAAGACACAGTGGCTGAGAAAACAGAGCAGTAGATGTTCAGTATGGAAAGCACGAAAGTGCAGTCCTTTTGCATGCAGCCCCTTCGGACTTGGACACAAATTTTTCGCCGAGAGCTACCAGCCACTGGAATAATCTCCCCAGGGAAGTGGTGGGCTTCCCAACAGTAGGACACTTGGGGTTCAGCTGGAGAAGGTGCTGGGCCATCTTGTCTAGGGCGTGCTTTTGTCACGAAAGGTTGGACCAGATGAGCCTTGAGGTCCCTTCCAACCTGGTGTTGTATGATTCTCTGACACATTACAGAGAAGTTGAGTGGCAGAGCAAGTCTCTTGAGCTTGAGATTGTTTGTTTGATACTTGTGCAGCACTAGAGAGGGGTTTACAGAAAGTGACTGCGAGCTGGGAAGGAGACAATAGACAGGTACATTAAGAATTAAAGCCAGGGTAAGAATTTTGATTCCTCTCATGGTGTGAACACAGTTGGATAGTCTTAAGAAGGCAAGAGTCACGTGAAAAACACTTTTGATTTCTTGTTGAATGTACATTTAATAATGAGAAGGAGACATTTAGTGAGTTTGGGGAAAATGTATACTTCAGTTGCAAAAGATGGAATATATTCAGTATATGGGTGTAAGTCACAATATTGGCAATTTTCTGAGTCAAAGTAATAGTAAATCCTGAAGAAGGAAGATGCAAGAAAATTAAGAAATAGTATTATTAGTCCCTATTAAGTATTTGCTAATGATACAGGTATCAACAATAGCATTATAGCATGAAGAGTATTTCTTTCCCCTTCCAAAATAGAGAAGTACACAGTGTTATGTGTTTAAAAAAAAAAAAAAGAGACTGTTGACATGTCTCTTGATCTTACTCCTTTTTGGGACCCTTATTTCCCTGCTGATAAGAGCCCAATGGACCTTTATTGCACTCCAAGGATATGATGAAACACTAGATCTCCTTATTTGTGATTGCATCAAGAACTATTCAATGAAAGGTAGCATTACATTTTTTCTGGTGTTTCGTCACATGGCAGTGCATATTCTCTCATGAAAGATTAAACTGCAGATGCTGCTGACATCTGTTATTGTTTGGGAGGTTCTCATTTCTTTGTGTAGTTGGAGGAGGGTTATCTGAATCAAAATTACTTGCCTGCTGCAGCAGCATCAACTTTGCAGTATCCTCTGAAACAATATGTAACCGCAACAAAATCAGTATTTCATTTTTATAGATATCTGTACTTACTGGGGTGGTTTTGTGGAGTAATTGTCACAGCACTGGATAATTTAGAACTGAGTGTAGAGGACTGCAATGTGAAGTACTAAAATACTCTGCTTAGAATCAGACATCATTGCTGTTTAAAGAGTACTTCCAGTTAATCGTTCTGTTCAAGTACTTCTTCACTGGTGATAGTATTTAAGAAGGGATGGCAAAATTAGAACAGTTTTGAAAGATGACCTACAAGCAGATATAAATGTGGTCCTTGAAATTTTTACAATTTAAGAAGGCAAAAATGTAGTCCTAATGGTAGCTTAAGATTTATAGCTGCTTTATACTGAAGTATGCATAGTGTATGTATAGATGGAGTTCATTTAACTGAAGGAAAAACTCTGAGCAAAGGCAAGAAGAAATTTTCCTACCACGACCACTTAATGATTTTTCAGGTTGGAAAAGGTGAGGAGAAGGATAATGGTTTTAATACAATAAATATAATTGTGCTCTAGGCAAGATCATTGCTTGTAAACATTTTATTGTATTTTGACAAGTATGATGTTGGTGAGAGATACATTGGAGTTGTAGTTAGAAAAGTGGGAAGAAATGGTAGTTAATATATTGACAGTTGCATCTTAAAGCATTCATGTGTTAGTAATTTAAAATTCTGTAATATATCTGAATATTCTGTGGAGCTATGTGAGATACTACAGGAAAGCAAACATCAGTTGATCTTTTTACAGGTAAATGTACAGGTAAATGTGGAGATGATGGCCAGTTCTTGTTCCATTCCCATCTTAGTCACCAATTTTGATAAAGTGGCCAAAATAAGAGGCCTGTTTCAAGAGAAGGCCGTTTAATATGTTGTAGGGGGCCTTTTCAAGCCAATGTATTTGATTCATTTATATAAAAGGAAATAAAGTATATTTGAATTCTTTATCCTCTTGGAGAATTTTTTAATTTTTTCATTTGAATCTCAGAATGTGTGGGTCATACTGCTATTCCAAACAGTAGCCATTTTGATCTGAAGACAATGATATATATGTAAGCTCTCTGTAAATAGGCCATCAATCATTTGCAGTCTATGGTGGTGGTGTGGTAGTTAAATTTTGAATTTGAGTGTCCAGTTCAGGGTAGAAAAATTTGGATATTTATGTTCAAAGTTGATTTTTTAAAATTATGTCATTTATAGGTAAGGGATCTGCTTTTCTTTTGTTATTCTATTGGCACATACTAGTGTGGTGCAATTAATGTTTTTTCTTACCTCAGTGAATTTTTAACCTCTTGACAAAAGCATTTTTTAGAAGACTTTCACTTTAAGAAACTGAAAATCTTTTTTAAAGTGAGATCTTATATTCTGGTCCTCTGTTAGACAATGCAAGTATAGCATTTGCATTAATTCAAGCTATATGTTGCAGTATTACTTGGTGATTTACTAACAATGAGAATCTAGCTTAGGAACAAATTAATTTGTGAGGATCAAGACAGTTTGTCTTAATTCAGTGTTCCTATTTTAGTACATATAACAACATAAAAAATGTGAGTATCTTCTTTACTGTAGAGTATTTTCTTTACGTTCTTTCCACTGAATGATTTTAATAATTTCTTGCCAACAAGTGTTTATACACCATGTGTCTGTCTTCTGTTTTGTGTTTTGTCTTCTAAAGTCTGGTATAGAAAGTACTGTGGGCCAGCCAGATTGTCATTCTTAATGAACTTTACCCTTCAATCCTGCACCTGTTCAGGTAATATTTTTAAAAGAGAAAAGACGTGTACGTCTTACTGAAACAAGGTGTCATGGGGTGTTTTTTAACACGTTGTATTTCAAGAAGATATTTTTATCTCATTACAGTATAATAGTGTTGTTTTAAATAGTAAACAGTGATGTCTATTGCAGATTAAAAACTATGCATTTTAATTTTTTTAACTACTAGATATTAGTTTAAATTTGCTTTGCTTAGAAGTAAAGGTTACATTATTTCAGTGTGGTTTTCAGTATCTGACTTTGCTTGGTAAGAGGAGGATTATTCAAACACTTCCTATGCTCTCCGTTCTTACTATCACATTTGTGATATTATGGGCTGGGTATATTTCTAGTGAAAATGAAGGCTGGAAGTGCAGCTTTCCTGTTCTTGGTAAATAAACCAAAATGTCCACCAAAACTCAAACCAGTCAAATTGATGTTTTCAAATTGAAAAAACAGACAGCTCACTGGTGAAATATTTTGGGAAGCGGAACTTGTGTACTTCTATATCATTTGGGAAAGAAGAGTGTGTGTCATTTCTGAGGGGAGTCAAAAACACAAAGGAAAACCCCAGACAAAATTTGAGCAAACAGTGGAAGATGGCCTGTGAAAAACACAGCAAGGAACTTTTTGACTGAGCATGGCTAAGAAGCCTTATTATGGACTTCTCACGTTCGTTTCTGTGTAGAGGTAGAATTTTATACATTCTTTGTAAATACTCAGGATTGAATCAAGGTAATCTGCAGAGAGCAGCATTTCACCTATTTCTGTTCAGTGATGGAAACAGGTAACCTGCTCAGGTCAAGTAGGTAGCAACATGCATTTGTGTGGGGAGCATGGGTTTGGTTGTTTGTTTTTTTTTTTTGACTGGCAGACCTGTAATGATATGTTCTGTCCCAAAGGTTCTTTTTCTGTATCACCTAGTTCCTTGCCTTCATTTTATGGTTTAGTGTTTCTATCAACAGACTGAGATGTGACTTTTCAGGTGATCTATAATTTTCCTTTCTGGGCAGTTAAAAATCAGTATATGCTTTCTCTATAGAAACAGCTTCTCAGAGTTTGTGATCGCACAACACCAGACATAAAGTGTGCCACTTTATTTTGCAAAATATATGATGCTCTCTTACTGCTAAGAAAGTTTGTAATTCTTATGTAAATTTATAAGCTTTAAAAAAACTCTGATGCAACTATTCCAGTTCTGTCAGGCCTCTATTGTCCATAATAAAAAGTCACGTTAAAATGAATTTTTGTGGTTATATAGCTCTGATAACAATTGAAGGATTCCTTACTCGGACAAATTAAAATCAGTCTCATGATGGGGAGGGGGAAGGATTTTATTAAGGAATTGAACTGATTTCCCTCATTCCTATGTATACTTCTTATGATTCCTCTTGAACTTTTTTCAGATGTAATTGGCATACACACAGCCCCTCTCTGTTTTTTCATTATGCTTTTTTTCCGAGTTGTCTTTCCATGTAGGTCTGTTTTGGACAGATTAGTTTTGTCTCCGTTATGGTTTTGTTCATATTGGAGTTTTTACAATAGTGCATGCACACATTCCTTTAAACTACTTTCTGTTCAAGTTCTATATGAAAGTTACTTGATTTGTTACCAAAAGTTTAACAATGCAGTGGCTAGAGAATAAAATAAAGCCTTGTTTTCCTCCCTGCTTGTTTTCTTCCTGTTCTAATAGCTTTTATTTCTTCTTTGTAAAATAGGCACCCAAATACCATTTCATCATTGTGGGGATAAAAAAGCAGCAGTACCTACAGCTGAAAAATCATATGGTTTAAGTAACTTGTCATGGAACAAGGATAGTGTCTGCTCTTCAGTGATGGTGTTCAGTAGCCTTTGGCAGCAGCTTGTCCTGATGCTGCTAAAGGCTGCTCCATCCCGCTTCCAGAGTTCTGTAGATCTTTCCATCCTACACAAAGGAGCTCAACCGATACATTTCCTTCACTGCCTAATCCTGAATGAGTGCCAGGATAGTTCCAGACATTGTTCTGCAGGAAGTACCAGTCTGTGGAAAAACGAATACACGACTGTATCTGTTGTTACAAAGAACATGTAAACAAGGGCCATGCAGATGTTACTAAAAGAATGCTAATTCTGACTTTTTAAATGCCTTTGAATGCAAAAATGTGAAATATAAATAATGTCTTTAAAACATAGTTTTCTGTTTGAATTAAGGTACGTAGACAAGTACTTGTTTATACAGTTTGATTTGTAAATGTCTTCCTATGAAAAGGCAGTAAATTTTATTAGTCAGTTATTGTCTTTACTCATAAATATTCATAATCAGTATGACAATAGGTCAATAGTGGTTTAGTTGACTTTATTCAGTGTCACTTGAATTCCTGGTTATTATTTTTAGAATGTACAATAACGCTGAGAGGTAATACAGTAGGTTTTTCAGTGACATAGTTTGTAGCTTGCATATTTTTAAGTTAGAGGAATTTATTGAAAATTTTGGGAAGACATCAGTTTGCATAAATATTATGTCAAGTTTAAGAAAGACAATTTGGGATCGTAAGAAGGGAATAGGTACTGGTGATAAGCCTTTGCTCTCTGGAACTCTTCGGGAGTTCTTTTTTGTAAACTCAGAAGTACTCCTAAACACCTCCTTAGAAGCCCACCCATCAGTGTTTTGTAAGAATAACAGAAATGTGTCATGCTCTGGTATCACAGTATGAAAATTGTTTGTAGATACTATTCAGCTCTTATCCGAGGTCAAACTGCAGTATTTGTTGACCTTCCTGCTTAGGCTTGATGCACTGAAAATCTGGGCTGTTAAACTTGGGAGTCATATGATTGTCTAAATCCTTACTTCTCATTCGCGATGTTCCAGAAAAACAAGGCAGAGGCAATGCAATCAAGCTTAACAGTCCTATTGCTTTTAACCATTTCTGAATTTCTGTTAGGGAAAGTGCAGCTTTTGAGAAAATAATTAGCTAATTAAATTTGTTTAAATTAGTTGGCACTATTAAGCACCTTTCATCTGTAAACTGGCAAGTAACTGCAGATATTTATTAAACAATTAACTCATTAGAAGACCTAGGCATGCTGCAGTACAGTGAAGGGACTTCTTATAATTACCATAGGCTTGTAGTAACACTTCTAGTAACTTAAAATAATGCGTATCTTCATTTTTTGTCAGTCATACATTTAAATTGGCAGTCTGTTACAGAGAGAAAACTATACCTTATTTTATGGCAATTAGTATATCAATTTACTTCACGTTCTCAAAGTGCTTATTAATTTTCGCTCAAAATAGATCAAATGTACCACATGTGACTGCTGTATCGTAATACTACATATCTATTTTTAAACCTAAATGGACTCTGGGAAAGTACTTTGCAAACTTTTGGCTTCTATTGCAGGGCAGGTTTCCCATGTGTTCCTGGGTAAAGTGCCTCCTAATGGGGTCCTGGAGTATCCATTGGTCTTTCTGGCCATATTTCAAGCTTTCATGTTTGTTAATTAAAGAACCCTGAAATAAAGTCAGGTGAATTGTGTAAATTCTTTTTCAAAATGAGCAAGCTGGGGAAACTTCATCTTCTTCATTTCAGTCCTGAAAATGTTCAGATACTGCAAAGGAAAATGAAATTTATGCTGGATGTCGTGAGCTCAGAATCACGTTAATGGTATTTATTTTGTTTTGAAAGTGCTTTCTCTGTGAACTTACATTCAACACCAAAGAAAAGATTGTTTTCCTGTATGTAAGTTACAAGCTTTTCAAAACTTATTAGTGTCTATTTTTGACAATATATCAACTATTGGAAAGCAAACAGTCTTTAACTTTCTTACTCTGCCATCATGGAGTCACGGCTCAAAAGTTATGTTTAAGTTAATATTTATTTTGTAATGGCCAATTGAGATCTCTTTATCCCCACTGCATGTGGTCCAAGTTAATTGTTAGGACTTTTCTATCAGAGTCTCACCTCACCAAATTATCAGAGTCATGAAAATGGATAAAGTAAGAGAGAGTCACCAAGGCAGTAAAGAACTTTAGTTGCTGACTAAACTTTAGTAGTTTACAGAAAGCAGCTGTAGAATACAACAGATAAGTCTAAGGAGAGCAGGTGGAATGTTACTAAACTGGGTGGTTCTGTGGCTCTGTCTGAGCAGGCAGTGGTGTTGTACACTGATTGTAGTTGGGCTTTTGAGAGCGTAAACCTGTGTAATAGCTGCTTGTAGTAATTCAGTCTGAGAGTTACAAAGACAAAAATACCGATGACAAGCAGCACCACAGATACCAGTATTTAACAATACATCATAAAGGAGTATTAATTACTTTTGCAGTCTGAGCTACATCGTAATTTGGGATCCAAGGAAGTACTCTTAAGTGACAAACACTGACAAGTGCAATCCACAATAGACTTTAGATGTTTTCATTGTTTAGCCTGTGGGCCAAGGAGCAGAAGTGCTCTGTAGGCTCTCTGAAGTTGCTTTTCATGCTGCAGTCTTGGCTCTGGCTGAAGAGATAGCACCCCAAGGTCAGATATTTTTATTTTATTTCATATGAAGACATCAACGTATTAATGATGCTGCAGCCACTAAGTTTTACAGCTTAAATGTCTTAATCAGCATCTGTAGCAACATCAGATAAAAATGAAGGATAGCAAAACAAGATCTGGCAAACATCAGCATTTGAGGCGTTCATTTTCTCAGCATGCCCAAAGTGTATCTGTAGTTTGGTATTCATATCCTAAGTCAGCTATAGCCAAGTCATAAGTTGCTAAATTACTGAAGAATATTAAAGAAGTGGGTGTTTCATCTTTCCTTTATGCCCAGTTGGCAGTCAGTAACTAAATTAAGCTTCATTTCAGTTTGAGAACTGAAAAGAGTTGAGATAATAAGATTGTGTTAAATCAGTTTTTGGCCTTTGACCTTCTAAAATGAATGTCTAAAACAGAATTAAGGGTGAAGTTGTATATAGACATGGAGTATTGTCCTTTAAATGGCTTAAAAATTGGGACAGCAAGGGGTTAGGCTATTTTCTTCTCCACGAACAGTGATAGGCCAGACCTTTTTATCTAGAAAAATTTTGCCTACATTACACTCTTGGAGGCTTGCATTGTACAACTTTTTTTTTTTTTTANTCTGATTTTTGACGGAGTGTTGGTGGCATTCTGGTGTATTCTAATATTGTTATGTTCCCCATGCTTGTGTCATAGTTGTTCCTGAAGTGGACACTTAATGGCAGAGAAAAGGAGAATTTTTTAATTTTAAGCTGTGTTTTAATGGCTCACTATTTACTTGTAAGCAAAGAAGCAGGCCTAGTTTCCTTTATCTTTCATATTTCAACCTGGTTTAGCAATAATTAAAGTTGCTGGTGTAAATATGTCTTGAAAAGATCTATTTCACTCAATATGTTTTCTTAAGAGGCCTTAATTTGGGGTTTATTTGATTTAGGACAAAAATCAGACCTTATTAAATGTGTCCTTTTTTTGTGTACTTATAATTGTCTTAATTTGTAATATGTCAGCCGATTTATATTGTTTACCATCAGAAGTGTGATGTTAATCCATCTTCTTGTCTGATGCAAAAAAAAATTAACAACTATTTTTGAACTTGAGGATGCCCATTTAAGCATGAAACATCAAAATAAGTCTTATTTTTAATTTAAATAAAAACCAGTCAGTTTTATTTGAAATTGTTTCCATGTGTATGACTGAGTTTTCTGTTAAATTTCAGGCTACCAATTATTTTTAGACTACATAAAATAATGAGAACAGATGGAATGTATGATTAGAAATTTTGGCATATTGAGCAGTCAGGCTGAACTGAAAAATACTTGAATGTATAATATGTGGAACAAAATTATATCAAAGAGATATTTGCAAAACCAGGGGTGCAAAAGGATTCTGTGCAGAAAGGCAGAACATCTGAGCTCAGCCTCCACTGCACACTGCACGAGACATGAGTAAGTGGCCTCTTGTCCCGCAGGTGGCTGTATCCAGTCGTGTGTCTGGCATTTGTATCTCTAGATGTGTGTTCACTCCTTTAAGGGAGTGAAACAAATAATTTCAACAAAAACTGTCCAAATGAGAAGAAGGAGGAGAGGAAGTTTTTTTCAAAACAGTGTGTAATATATATATATATATATTCATGTAATGATGATCATATACGATGTTCAGAATTAAAATATTTACCTAGAGACATGAATTGCATTTTTAATAGTATTGAGAAGAATTTTTCTTTGTAGAAAAGGAGAAGAGTTCAAGGTTCATGCTGAGTTTGCTGCCCTGCTAGTTTCATACCTATTCTAGGTGACTGCCGGCATTTTGTTATCAGGGTTGTTGGTTATGGTTTTGTTTGCAGTTCTTCTGAAAGTATGCTTTTCTTATCTATATTCCTTGAACTTGTTGCTTTAAGTAGAACAAAATTCATACCCAGGCTATCAGCCTTTCTTTCCTGTTTCTTAGAGTGAGTATATATGTACCTATTTTTCCTTAGAGCAAGGAAGGAAGATAAACTTTGTGTTTCAACATGAATGGTGATGAGGCTACAAGTTTGCCAGCAATGCATAAATGCATAGTTAGCCTTGCACAACTTTCCAGAAAGATCATGTGTCAGCAGTGTTTTCAAAAATTGCAATAATACTTTGCCTTATTTGGCTGATAAATTAAGCTGATATTTTCTTCTGAAAGTGTCAACTTTACAGAGACAGAGGAATGCAAATGTNTGTACAACTTTTTTTTTTTTTAAATAACATGAGAGAATAAAACTGTTCTAATTGTTTAAGACTACTGGTGAAGATGCTTTTTCTTGCTCTGTAACTTACCCTCAAGCTCATGTTTTGCTTTCCCTCACAGTAGTGGTTTGAGATGCAGAGCCCTCATTCTGTCCTTCCTTAGCTCCTTGTTTCAGTTTTACCTCTGCCTTGTTCCAGCTCCCTAATGCAATCTTGCATCAATTCTCAATTCTTTGCCTGTTAACCCTTGCTCTGCTTTTTTTTTGCCTTTCCTCCCCCCNATATTGAGCAGTCAGGCTGAACTGAAAAATACTTGAATGTATAATATGTGGAACAAAATTATATCAAAGAGATATTTGCAAAACCAGGGGTGCAAAAGGATTCTGTGCAGAAAGGCAGAACATCTGAGCTCAGCCTCCACTGCACACTGCACGAGACATGAGTAAGTGGCCTCTTGTCCCGCAGGTGGCTGTATCCAGTCGTGTGTCTGGCATTTGTATCTCTAGATGTGTGTTCACTCCTTTAAGGGAGTGAAACAAATAATTTCAACAAAAACTGTCCAAATGAGAAGAAGGAGGAGAGGAAGTTTTTTTCAAAACAGTGTGTAATATATATATATATATATTCATGTAATGATGATCATATACGATGTTCAGAATTAAAATATTTACCTAGAGACATGAATTGCATTTTTAATAGTATTGAGAAGAATTTTTCTTTGTAGAAAAGGAGAAGAGTTCAAGGTTCATGCTGAGTTTGCTGCCCTGCTAGTTTCATACCTATTCTAGGTGACTGCCGGCATTTTGTTATCAGGGTTGTTGGTTATGGTTTTGTTTGCAGTTCTTCTGAAAGTATGCTTTTCTTATCTATATTCCTTGAACTTGTTGCTTTAAGTAGAACAAAATTCATACCCAGGCTATCAGCCTTTCTTTCCTGTTTCTTAGAGTGAGTATATATGTACCTATTTTTCCTTAGAGCAAGGAAGGAAGATAAACTTTGTGTTTCAACATGAATGGTGATGAGGCTACAAGTTTGCCAGCAATGCATAAATGCATAGTTAGCCTTGCACAACTTTCCAGAAAGATCATGTGTCAGCAGTGTTTTCAAAAATTGCAATAATACTTTGCCTTATTTGGCTGATAAATTAAGCTGATATTTTCTTCTGAAAGTGTCAACTTTACAGAGACAGAGGAATGCAAATGTCTTATGTTACCTAATAGTAATGTATAAGCACTCATTTTCGCTTCAGATAAGTATTCATTTAGGCTTTTATTTCTTGTAGTTTAAGTATTGGGCTTTTTTTATCATATTAGAAAGGTGAGGAGAGGGCTCAGTTACTGCAATTACTAAGTTCATTATTTTGATACTTCACATAAATGGGATGCCATGTGTTTCCTTCCACCCACCCTCCCAAGAGTGGAGGAAGGTGGATCTTATAGTGGAAATAAGTTTAGAAAAAATTGCCCAATGTAGTGCAACTGTTACCTCATTTTGGCAGTTGGCAGTTTTCTTGGGTAGATTTTAACTTGAGAGGAATTGGAAGAAAACCAGAACCTTCCCACATGCCATGTGACTCCCAGAAATAACAATTCTGTATTGAGCTTGTTAGGAAGAGCTATGAGCATCTGAGACTGGCTCAAAGTGAAACATGTTTGTTCTTCCAGGAGGAAGAAATGAAGCCTCTGGCTAGTTACAAACTTTTAAGCGTTTTTTCCCAAAATGGTTCAAGTAAATTAAGATTAAAACTCAAGAAATGTCTTCCAGCTCTGCTAAATTAGAGATATTTTTATTTCCCAGAAGTAAAAAGGGCCTGTATGATGCTATCATGGGATAGATTTCACCCATTCAAAAGAGGAGTATTGAAAACATTTTCTTTATTTTGGAGTTCACGAATCACGATTTGAATCACGATTAGGATGGCCTTTCCTATGATGTGACCACTGCCAGATGAAGGATAACATGCCCAGTTATTAGCAGGAACCCCCTAGATGGTGCAGCCTGTTTGGCAAATGATGTGCTCTCCCTGTGTGCAGTCTACAGTGGAGGTGTGCACTGAAGCACACAGTGGTACAGAAGAGTCATAGTATCCTTGTTCAGCAGGGTATGGGGTTGATTGTCACTGCTTTGAGAAGCTGCTTTTAGTGGCAGTTCACAGTATGAAATACAGTGATTTTCAGAATGCATTTTTAATTACTCTTCGCTCTTATTTCTCTTTAGAGAAAATTAGAGGTAAATACAATTACAACTAATGGATGTTCTTGTATCTAATTAAAAAGTAGCTTCAAGAAGATTTACTCTGGTTTACCTGTCAGTTAAAAGTCTATATTACACTTAATTTAAAATTATTTCTTTATTTAATTTAAATATTGTTACTGTGGAAAAGTTTATTCTTTGTAAAATCTAATGGAGTGAGCTGTATTACAAGCAGCCAGCATAACAAAAACCTATTTATTAGAAAGAAAATATTTGGTTATTAAACAAAATGCAAAATTGTCAAACTTCTCAGAATAAAAATGTTGTGTATTATCAAGCACTCATTTTGCACTAAAAATAAGAAAAAAAAATATGTTCACCACAGCTTGTAACTTATTCTCTGTAAGCTGGTGAAGGAATCACTGGTTTCTTTTGATCTTTAAAAAAAAAATCTTTGATCGTGTTGCTTTGAAAGGCAAATTAAAATTGAAAGGTTGAGGATACAGTATTAAGGAATTGTATCTTTGCTGACATTCATATTGCATGTGGAGCTGGCATGCCGTGTGAATTGTTTGACTTTGTTCAGAGAATTGCAAAGATTGGTGTATTTTATCCATAAAAAAGAAGAAAAGAAACACTGTGCATTTAATCTTGTAGTGTTTCTATCCTGGAAAGTGCTTTCTGGTTTCCTGTGCCTTGAAACAAATAAAAAAACAAATTAAATATACTTGTAGTCATGTATTTATCTCATTCTTTGTAAATGGAAGAGTGAAGGAGATCTTTTGACCATTCTACTTTTCCAAGCTTTAGTTGTTTTGGACTTTATTGTAAAGTAACTTTTGAGAATGCCACAAGGTAGTGTGGACTGGGAAGCAAAGTGCCTGTTGCTTACTGGTAAACACATTTCATAAATAGCCCAGGGGAAATGTTTAATTTTAAGAATTTTTTTCCCTTGGTATATTATTTCTGTTATATCCAACCATAAATACTATTTAAGAATATATTCAGACAAATAATAAATAAATTCACTTTATGTGAAATAAACTCAATATAAATTACAATTTTTAAATTAAAACATATCACAGGGAAAAAAGATCTGTGCACTTTGTTGCTGTCTCACTAAGAGAAATAGCCAGTAATTAGAACATTGGTGTGTAAATTATTTCCCCTCTAAAAAATCTGAGATATTCAGTTCTGTTTATACAACACATTACAGATGAATGACTGAGTACTTTTAAAATTTTATGTTCAGTGTTACGCTTTTTGTACCTCACTCTTTGTTTGGTCTTAAACCAGCAGATGGCATTTGTTACTCTGTTTAAGTGCAGAATAACATAAATTTTGTAAACACACTGTAATTAACTTCAGTATATAGAGAAATCTTGTTTTCTGAGCTGTGCTTCTGATGCCTCTGCATTCGTGCAAGTTCCTGTAGTTGAGATTCCACTTACTTAGCACAGGGTGTATTAGGGGCATATAGCAAACTGCAAAATGCCCTCTTACACATTGTGCAGCCTCTTGTCCTGTGGCCAGCAGCATCCTCTCTGCTTTTCAGGGTTTAGTGTCAGTGTTCCTCTCTAGCTGCTGTGGGGGACAGAGTGCTTCACTCGTTCCACTGTTTTTTATAGGGTATCTGAAGCTGAGCACGTTGGTAGGAGTGGAGAGACCAGGACTCTAGGGCAGCCTGTAGTCTGGTGAGGCACTGGAATACAGGGGCTGTGTAATGGTGAGCGCATCTCTGCAGCACATGGCCAAATGTTTTGTACTTCAGACTGCACTTCATGAAAGCCACTACTGTATTCTGATTTGCACTCCATACTCCTTCAGTCTATGAAAAAGCATTATCCCTTCCAATAGAGTTACTTTGGGTTTGCTGTCTTTCGTATTTGGATATTTTTCTAATTGAACCTAAGTGTCATATAATCAAGGAGCATTCCAGTTTTGGAGGCAAACAAAGATATGAATTAAAAATATTTAGCCCAAGGTGGAGTCATTTGTTTTTGTACATTTTTTCCACTAGGAAGTGTGCTGGTGATTTAAAATGCAGATTGGCTTCCTGAAAGTGCTACTAAAATGTCTGTAGTTCCTCTAATATTTAGCATTCTGGTCTTGTACTGTAGAGTACGGATCTGATAGTGGAATGTAGCTGCTAATATAGTGAATAATTTTTGCCTACAAGACTTCAGTTTAGGTGAACATTTTGCTTCTGTGCCTTGTCTTACTTCCTCCTGTTATCCTGTGTCAAAAATTATCTGTAAATGTGACTCCAGATCACTCAGGGTTAATAATAATTTGTTATGTGAGGCACTCTGACTCAGGACACATAATGCTTAATGTGTCCTGGGAAGGGGTTTTCAAACCTAAGTGTGCCTCATATGGGGCAGTTCCTTACAAGTTTCTTTAGCTAAGTGGCTAAACCAAGGAAGGATAGACCAAACCCGTAGATTTTGGAAAAAGTAGAGCTCCTCTACCCAAAGCTTCCTGTAGCCAAGATCCTCTCCACAGCAGCTTCTGAACCCGCAGGAGCCTTTACGGTTCTGTGAGAGCCAGATCTTCAGCATCCCTGTTCTGATGGGAGAATGGCCAGAATGGAAGCAGGGAGCTTCTTGAACCCAGTCAGATACTGAGCAAAATATCTGCCTGGTTCTTCTAATTCAGGAACTTCATCTTATTCATTTTGGATCAATAACCCGTTAATGCTCATTATTAATCAACAGTAGTAATTAGTTTGAGGTAAATTAAGTGGACCAAAACCTTTATTTGCTGTTAGGTTTTTCAGAGCGGCAGAGCTACTGAGTTCATGTTAAATTGCTTAAAATTTAACCATGGATTTTAGTTTAGAAAGTCCACACACTTAAATGTTTTTATCTAGACCTCATTGGTTCAAAAGCAAAAACGCCTTACTCCTGGCAGACTACTATTTTGTGTAAATATAACAAAAACCACTTACATAGGTGCTTTCTCTTTTGCTGAAAAGTAACAGGGTTTGTACAAATCTTCTGATTGGCTGTCAAAATGTAAATTGTGCTACAAAGTAACTACAGAGGGTTATTTGAGCACAGTGTGATTTGGAAGGGCATGGACCAAGCAGATTTCACAAGTACTTTTAGATCTCTTGAACTTATGTGAAAGCAGCTGTTTCAGAGATGGTTCCTGGCTATCCTTTGTTTTATTATGGAGCAATTGTGTAATTTTTATTCACATTCTGCCAGTGTCAGTCTTGCAGTCTGAACTGTCGTATTGGCAAGCACCAGTGAGCACGGCACCTTGAAGGAAGCGGTGAGAAAGCATGGAGCAAGGTGATGTGTTAGGAGAGAAATCCAGTTGTCTTTGGCAAATTGGACAGTTTTGTGGAAGATTTGATGTTTGTACTGAGAGAGCTCTCTATCCCCTTCTTGTCAGCACTAGATTTGGGACTATGACTACAAGGTATTTGATTTCAAAAAGGCCAGATAGTGTGTTGGTAGAAATGAAGAAACTTGATCTGCTGCCGTGGTATGTGTCTACAGAAAATCTCATCATCATAGATGATGGATTTGTCAAATTTTGACAAGAAAACTGATGGGAAGAGTAAAAACTTTTAGTCTACATATGAAAAATCAGATGCTGAATTTGATGTTTTTCTTCCTTTTTTTTTCTTCAAGTTCTCGCTTATTTTTTTATTAATTTCATGGTTAACAAGTAAATGACGCTGTTTGACCATGCAAGCTTAAATTAATGCTTCCTGATAAGAGCTGAAGGTATTAAATGTGTACTGCAGTTAAACTGGTGTACAGTAGATGCCAGTAGAGACCTACTGAGTCAAAATAGAAATATGACCAATGTTTCCATAGCAACAACTTCCTCCTGGCAGTCCTATTTATAGCAGTGCTGCAGTCCCAGCCTCAGTGCAGCTCTCGGAGGGACTCTCTAGGAAGGGTTAACCTTGTTAGAAAAAATAAAGGCATAAAGGTACACTAAGACTGTATGGGTTTGCTTTCTTATGTTTTATTAAACACTGAAGTTACTGATTNATGAAATGTGTTGGCTGCATCTTTCAACTTACAAATACTTTATTGGTCAATAAGAGACTGGCAAAATTTGGCAAGATCCCCAAGCTCTTAAAAATGGAGGATCCCTCACTAACGCTTTGTATCAAGTAATTGCTCATTCCTTTTGTAATGAATAATAAATGCTGAAGTTGGATTTTTGTCTTTCATTCTTGAAATAACTGATGCATAAAGAAGAAAATGTGTTTCATCAAGTCATCAATTTTTAAAGCAAATAAATAAACTTTCTTTAACCTCTANACCAGTGAGCACGGCACCTTGAAGGAAGCGGTGAGAAAGCATGGAGCAAGGTGTTGTGTTAGGAGAGAAATCCAGTTGTCTTTGGCAAATTGGACAGTTTTGTGGAAGATTTGATGTTTGTACTGAGAGAGCTCTCTATCCCCTTCTTGTCAGCACTAGATTTGGGACTATGACTACAAGGTATTTGATTTCAAAAAGGCCAGATAGTGTGTTGGTAGAAATGAAGAAACTTGATCTGCTGCCGTGGTATGTGTCTACAGAAAATCTCATCATCATAGATGATGGATTTGTCAAATTTTGACAAGAAAACTGATGGGAAGAGTAAAAACTTTTAGTCTACATATGAAAAATCAGATGCTGAATTTGATGTTTTTCTTCCTTTTTTTTTCTTCAAGTTCTCGCTTATTTTTTTATTAATTTCATGGTTAACAAGTAAATGACGCTGTTTGACCATGCAAGCTTAAATTAATGCTTCCTGATAAGAGCTGAAGGTATTAAATGTGTACTGCAGTTAAACTGGTGTACAGTAGATGCCAGTAGAGACCTACTGAGTCAAAATAGAAATATGACCAATGTTTCCATAGCAACAACTTCCTCCTGGCAGTCCTATTTATAGCAGTGCTGCAGTCCCAGCCTCAGTGCAGCTCTCGGAGGGACTCTCTAGGAAGGGTTAACCTTGTTAGAAAAAATAAAGGCATAAAGGTACACTAAGACTGTATGGGTTTGCTTTCTTATGTTTTATTAAACACTGAAGTTACTGATTGTGTTTATCTCTTTATGTACATTTTGAAACATCTTTGTTTCAAAATGGAGAGCCATTAAATCTGTAAGCTGTGAGCAAATGCTGCTCCTCCTTCCATGTGTTTAAGAAGAAATGCAACCTAGTGGAACAGTGCTGGATGTATAGTGAAAATCAAAACACATCTGCTTTTTCAAGAGCCTTTTTCTGTCTCTCTTTCTACCCATAATTCCTCTGGAAATATGCATGCCTGGCAAGACTCAAAATGGATTGTGTTCAATTACATAATTTCGGATGAAAATGTAGGGGGGGGTTTAAGTTACAAAAGGGCTATCTGTATACTTTGTTTTACATCCTTTTCTCTCAAGGTTTATATAACTAGAAAAATACCACACGTATTGCCTAAGGCTTATAGCACAGACACTCTAGGTTTTTTAATATATANTGAAATAACTGATGCATAAAGAAGAAAATGTGTTTCATCAAGTCATCAATTTTTAAAGCAAATAAATAAACTTTCTTTAACCTCTAGGAAAACAATTCTTTATTAGTCATTTATAATGTTTGCTTAAGTTATTTTTTCCATTGATTACAAAAAAAATATGCAGAAAAATGTTGCAGTATGTCTCTTTAATGCAGATAGAGGCCTCCTGTGAAAAAAAGAAATATTTCAATATAAAATAATATATTTAATATTTAAAGTAAGATAGAAAATAATATTTTTATTTAGAGAAATAGAACATGAAAACAGAAAAATACTAACTTTCAAGATTTGGAATTAAAACCTAAATTTTAGTTTAGCTGTAGGTGATCTGAAATTAGTTTTGTATCATAAACACATTTTTCTAGGTCAAGGAATACAGTTAATTGTCTTAAAAACTCCTGTTCTTGATTGCAAGATTCTCAGGGTTAACCTTCATTAAACACTAGAGAATGGTATTATTTGTACAGTCCTGCTTTGCCTGAATATAGAAAAATGCACACATTATCCTTTAAAAATATTTAAAACTATTTCCAAGTAAAGTTACAACACATGGTAACATGCTGTTACTCAACCATCTGGGTCCTTTGAGGAGAGGAGTGTTCTCTCTTTCTTAATATTTCATTTTTAAGACTTGACTGGTGGGGTAGAGTTTCTTCTTAGAAGTTGAGAAATATCGTTTTAGCAGAGATTATTAAAAATAAATTGTCCATGTAGCTACCTGGTAGATTCTTTTTCAGGAGGGAGCTGGAAGGTCTGTGTCTAGGTTATAGTGCTGACTGTTGTAACATGCCACAGGGCATCAGCCCCTGGGAGATCTGCCCAAGGTTATGGGTTGGCCATCAGGAAAAGTATAAAGGCTTTGTTGCCTTTATCAGCATAGGGGACGGCTGTGTTAGCCCTTGTCCTTGGCTATCATCATGATGTTGCTTTTTATAAAATTGTGGGAGAGTTTTTACTGAAATACTATTTATCAAAATACCAGAATTTGCACATGCAATATTCAAATTCAAAGATGAATGTCTTACTGCTCTGAGTTTTTTAATGTGTTTTAAAATTTTGCCAAGATTTGGCAGCCGGAAGACAGCAAAAATAAAATTTCTGTCTAAAGGAAATTAACATTTCAGTGTTGACTTTGGCTGCAAGAAATTCAGACTTCATTATCTCTTACAGAACAGAAATTTCAGATTCTGTTTTGCATTCTGTTCTTCCTCTATAGCATATAAATTACTTGGTGTAATAATTAATTCGAAGATCAGTGTGTCAATAAGATGAAAGATTAAGTAAAAGGAAATAGGAAGTTCTACCTTTAAAAGTCATAGACTTCATTTGAAGACACTGAAAGTCATGTGGGATGTGGGTTTGTATGGTAGTTTTTTGTATTGTCATTGGGCAATGCCAATCAATGCCAAGAATTTCCTAGGTTAGGAAAGTGTATTACTATCTGTGAAAATGTGACCAGCACTTTCTTTTTATGTTTTATGTGTGCAGAACTTCTGAACTGTATATGCTGGCAGTAGTTCATAAAATTCTGGCGAACTCAGGCTTTCTCTTAGGATTTCTTCTAACAATTCCTTTTTGGTTTTCACTTAAACCACTTACTTCTGTGATGTCAGAGGATGAGTATTTATGATTCTTATTTTGGGCTCCTACCTCAAGTGTCCAGGTTAGACATTTGAGTGCATTAACAGCTCTGAAGTTTGGTGGGCAGAGTTGCTCTGTGGCAGTTTCCACATCTCTCCATGAACTCAAGATGGCTGGCAGACTCTAACTTACGTAATGTGAATTTTGTAAATTACTGTCTTTCAGATCAGGGAAACAAAATGGTTTAGTTGAAGACCTGTGTGAAAGATGACAGTAGTGTAAAGGCTCAGAACCATGGGAGAGGAGAGAGATGAGATAAGCATGCCATCATACCAGGTAGCTTTGTTTGTTGGAGAAAACAGCCAACATTAGAGAATATGAGTCTCTTGGAAATATTCCCTCAATGCCCAAAGACTTGCCGTGAGCTACAGGGGGAGCACATCTGTACAATTCCAGAGAGGCTCTTCAGTTCCAGGAAGTTCACCATGCAGGGAATAAGCGTCTTGATGTTGTCTTAAATATTTGTTACATTGTGTGGGAGGTGCATGGCCTTACTCTGTTTTAAAGTGTTTGGTTATATATGGCATGTAATATATCCCCTCTGCCTATCTGTGACTCCTGGTAAGGCAAACAGATCCTCATGATCTTCACTGCCTCTTGTTTCTGGAAGCAGAGCCTTGAGCCAATGGGATGTTGTGGATGTCATAATTGATCTTGGACCAGAGCAGGTGAAAGGCTGGAAGGCATGAGGTGGCATCCAGGGAAGGTTGCAGCACCAGACCCTGATGGAAGAGCCCCCTGGTCACCACCAAGATAGCTGATGCTATCACCATCTCCTGAATTGGCAGATGGCTGGGCAGAATGTAAGGATTTAGACAGCTGGTTCCAAATTTTGAACAGAGGCTGGAGAAAGAAGTTACATTTCCAGAGTATCTGGAGCCTGAAAGTACAGGGCATTCCTGGGCTTCGTGTAGAGTCTAGAAATATAATGGGTTGTGCTGGCTGAGGCCAATCACAGGTGTAGCAGTGCCCATGAGGAAGAACGTAGCCAAATTTGTAAAGTCTGTCTGTCAGCATTTCTATTGTTTATCATTGTCATGGGCAGTTTGTCAGCATGAGGGGTTTTTTCTGAGGCACAGGGCTGTTATGAAATGGTTATATAATGTCCAAGGGTGGGTATCTGCTGACATTTGAAAACTATGCAGTGAGAAGTATGGTGGTGAAAAATGAGAGGTATGTCTTTAACATGTGTTGACTGTAAGACAGGAGACAGATTGTGGAAAAGATATTTCAATCTTTCTTAAGAATAGCCTAAATTTTTAAGAAACTGCATTGTAGATGTGCAGAAATGTATGTACTTCCATTTTCACAAAAATGAATATTTAGTATTACCCATTGTAAGCATGCAAATTACATAATTTGCAAATTAATATAATGTTAAATGCAGCTTTCAATTTATTTTCCTTATATTTTGTGCCATTAAAAATTACACTATCTAGGGCTTACTCCACAATTGAAAATACTAAAATTTCTTGTGAAAGAATGAAATCTTATCAGCAAAAAGTTAAAGGCATTTGGGTCTTTCGCAGAATAAGTAGAACCCAGTTTGAAAAAGTACAATGCAGTTGTGTTTGAATGTGTGATAGAATTCAACTTCTTCACTGATTTTTTCCACAAAGGAGGAAACCAATATGTTTTTCTCCTCCAGTAATAAAATAAGTTTATTCAGTAGTGTTTGCCAGTAACTTCCTTGCTTAGGAAGTTGATTAGTTGAAAGCGTGAGATTGCTAATGATTAGATTCCAGCTGGTTGTGTTTGCTGTGATGATGTAGTACTCCATCTTAATAACAGGGGAGGAACTGCAGAATAGTTACTTTTGGTTTTTTTCACACATGGTTGTGGTAAATTAAAAAAATGTCTATCTACTTTCTGATCTTTACTTCTGAGCAGGTTGTTTGTAGTACACAAACATAAAATGTGTATTTAAATATGAAGTGTAATGCATTAAAAAGGTATGAGAACACATGCTAGAGAAATTATTGCTTGTTTTTTAAAAAACAAAACACTTTTCAATATACATGAAAAGAGACTTTTCACTGTATAGACTAGTACATCATAGAGCTTTCCTTAACAGGAAGTAGAAGAGAGTCGTGGTTAGCAAACACTGCAGGCAGGAAGCCCGGCACATGCATAGCTCTTAGTGGTGCTGGGGTGTCCAGCTGCCTTCAGATGTTTTCTCTTTTGCTTTTGTGAGAGTCGCTGGTGTGTGTAGATGGCAGGGCACAAGGAGGTCCCTTGTAGCCAGGGCACGGGGACAGCCACGGCGCTGCAGAGACTGGAAGGGTTCGCTAATCGCCTCTTCCATAGGCACTCCAAGAATGGTGCGCATGAGCACAGAGCGGCTCTGGAAGATGAGAGCCAACGGTGCTCTGAGTTCACTGTCCAGTGGGACGAATCAAGTAAGTGTGGGGAGGGGTTTGTTTCTGTTTTAGGTGTTTGCTCTGCAGTTTCCCTCGTGAATGAAGTGTGAACACTGCTGTGTGTTACGTTCTGGGGTAATTTTATAACTCATTTCCTAAAGGTATTAATGGGAAGAAGAGCATATTGCATCAGGCAGGGGGAGATGGGGGCTGGTTCATGGACTGGTGGCTGGCACAAGAATTTATCCCTCTTTCCTTCTTTTCTTTCAAAGCACAGTTGACTTGTTTTGGCAAGCTCCCACCCCAGTTCTTACTTCTAAATTACTTCTTTCATTTTCAAATTCAGTGAGCGAGTTCAGCAGAAATAGAAGACTAACTAAAGACTAGAACGTTTAAACTTTGAAATGGGCAGACATTGCTGCACAGATTAAACTTCTAATAATAGGGATTTTCCTCATTCATAGTTTTGTTTTAAGGGATATATACATTAGAAACACCCTATATAGTGGTAAACAATGTAAAATTGTGTTTGATTTTAACTATTACATATTAACTTAGTATGGGAATGCTGATTAGCTAATAACTTAGTGAACAGTTTACAGGACTATTTGTATGGATTAAAAGTTTTCATGATTGTATTTTGAGTAATAAAAGAGTTCAAAAAAATCACAATCTAAATAAATTGACATTTGATTTTCTTTTTAAATTTAAAGCTGTGTAGTATTTTGCAAAGCAATTCTTGTCTCTGGTTAAATACTCATTTTAAAATGTTACAATATGGTAATTTATGATAATTTTGTTCCAAATTTCAGATTCATTGATGGATTTGAGGTAGCACAATTATTTCAGTTGAAGATAGGCCATGTTGGAAATGCTTAGCATCACAGTGTTACCATGAAGAAAATCAGTATTTATACTTCTTACTTGAAATTTAAAATATTACATGGGTAGGGAGTGAGTCTATTCTCAGAGGATAAGCAGTAAACATGGAAACAAAAAGGTGTTAATGCAGTGATCTAAAATAGATTAAATCTAGGTCTCCCAAATGAGATGAGAAAGAATTGACTCGTTTTGTTGGGAAGATAAATGATGAAAGTGCATAAATTCTGAGCTTTCACTTCTCCAAAATATTTTCAGCTTGGTAAAAATAGGCGCATACTTGTGTTTATGTAGAATCTCTTCCTTATGTAAATAGCTATTTGAAAAAATAACACTGAAGCATTTCTGTTTATATAACATGAAGAAAGTAATGGTAATGACCTACTGACAGTCACAAATTGCGACCTGTTTGTATACAAGTCTCTACTTTTTCCCCCTCTATGTAAGGCAGGCTTCCTAGTGTGACATGTTTGGTGAGGAAATGGACTGTCGTGTCTCTTGACAAACATGGTGAAAATGGCTGTTCTGTGAATGCTATTTTAAGTCGTAATTAAGCAGAGCAGTTGCATGCAGTTTTCTGAGCTGAAGTTGCTGAGCTGGTAGCTGAATGATGGGTGACTATGTAGCTTTGGTTTTGGGGTGAAATTCTGAATCTTTATCCTGACACTCTACTTTCAACCTCTAGATTATTATTTTAAAATAATAATATAAATTACTGTAGGTACCCATGAACTGAGTGCACATTTAAAGGTTCTCATTTTGCTACCGCTGTAGCTAGAGTGATAGAGAACATAAGGAGTAAAATGGAGGAAGTAATTTCTGTCCACTCCTAGCTCCTAATTAGATCTTCAGAAAAATACATCACCTCTGAATATAGTTTGTAAAACATGAAAGAGAAATGGTGGTTTTTTTCATTTTGTTTTGGTTGGTTTGTTTGTTGGGGGGTCATTTTGTTTTGTTGCAGGGGTTTTTTCTATCCAAGAGTGCAGTGTCATAGAATTGCCTAGAGCCACTGAATTCAGCTTGTAGATTAATTTCACAGAAAGTTTAATGAGTAAGCAGTGGTTTAGAAACGTGCTGGTGTTTGTCTTGGAAGGATATTTGAATATTCTCAAATATTCTACCAATATCACTGCAACTTAAAAACCTTAGTGTAAAGTTTTAGGTGAAGGTACATAGCAGACAGCATGAAATACTCTTGAAGTTCAAGGCAAAAGCACTCTAATTCCTGAAAAAAATTTGGAAAGTGGCTTCTCAGAATTTTTGTTGTTCTAGGCTTCAGGTAGAATCTATTTGAAAAGGAAGTTAATGTATTTATATCTTGTGCTGTAATGAAATACAATAGCAGGTCTGTTTCTGTTCTTTTACAAGCAGTTTCTGCTGAAGCTCTGGGTTTGGTGAAGGGGAAGGAGCTGCTGCCTTTTTGGGTGGACTTTGTGTTGTCAGTTGCTGTTGTCAGTGTTGTGGGTTTGAGTAAATTGCCGTGTGGTCTATGGCCTTAGGGGATTTTCAGTGGTTGAGTTTGAAACTTAACATCTTTGCTTTGTTATTTTGATACATAAAGCATTCAGTTTCTCTGACTTGCCTTGGATTCTTGGTTGATGCATGGAATTAATGTTTTGTAATGTGCTCAGAGTCCAGTAGGGCAGAGCTGACTCAGGGCACCACGGGCCTCAAAATCTGTTTTGAAAAGCTGAGTGAGCACACATGTGATGGTACAGCCTGGACTGGTAACCAGGTCAGTTGTGCTGCACTGCCCAAGGGTGAAAGGGACATGATGGGAGCCATCAGAACGATGCATTTCATTCTTTCTTTAGAGGTCTTGACTCTGACCACTTGCAACTGTATGGTACCTACATTTTGACTTTTGCTTTGTTTTTTTAGTTGCTTGTTGCTCTTTGAAAAGTTGAAATGGGAAAGGAAAGGAGAATGAGGCTGCTTGGTTTTGAATGTAGAGACAGTAAGATCAGTGTGAGTCTTACATTCTTGAACCAATAAAAGTGTTTTCCAAATCTGCATAAGAATATCTACAACTTGGATAACTGAAATGGTCAGGAGAGTCACCACTAGTCCATCTGCTATCTTCATAGTCCCTAAATTGAAAGTGGATGGGTGATGAACAGTCAAAGGAATATAATTTGGTCTCTGGTTCAAAATAATACCAATATGCTTCCAAATACAGTAGAATGATTTATAGAGATTTAGCTGAATAGTTACTTGTATATGTGTGTGTAGAGAGAGAAAAATGAATGCAAAATATGAAATTATGTACAGAGCATACTGTATGAATTGCTTAAAGCTTTAGAATAACTACTAGTTGGGTACAAGTCAACAGATAATTCTGGTCTAAGGTTGCCATGGAAACAACCAGTGCTTGATATAATTGAGAACATCTTAAACCCTCCTGGTGTTTGCATGCTTTTTTCCCCTGCCATTTTGAGTTGCTTTAGACATGAATAGGTAGCATTGGTCAGAACAGTAGTGCTTAATGAGCAAAACCAAATACCTGTGTCCTGAATATTGATTTTGATATACTACTGGTATCTTGTGCTTTGTAGTTTTTTGCATCACAAGGAGCTCATAAGGAAGAGCAGCTCTCTGGATTCTGTGTGCTCTCTTTCTGGTTAGTGTGTAAGTGTGTTTAGAGATTGAAGCACTGATTTGGTAGAGATTAACATACTTCATCAACTGTTGGATTAATATTTGGAGCAATATGTTTCTGAAAACTAGCTCTTCAGCATGAATGGTAAGTCTTTTTTATTCCCTTTTGACACATTTTTTTGTTCCGTCTTCACAATCAAGGAAAATCTACCAGGTTTCCCTTTCTTGTCTGCAGAGCTGCATCGACTGCTGATTTCTTTGTTTTTGTAATCGACTCACTGTGGGTTTCTATGTAAAATTATTAGTCTTAAAGATTTGCAGTTTTTTATTAAACAGTTTGCTTTGCATGACTAGTATTTAGTGGTTTAAATTTTATTTTAAAGCTTTCTTTTAGAAATATCTGGTTTGGATAATTTTGTAATTGAATATATTCATGTCTGTTCACTTAATTTTCTGTGCCACTCATAATAAATTATTTTCTGTGAATTGATACAAATCAGAGAGGCCTTCTGAAATTATTGTAATCATCACCTAAAAATTCTAAACAGGCTTTTGTTGGTTTTCATCTGAACCAGCTAATTCTGCTATGATTTTTAGTCTTCTAAATGCTGGGATGGCAGAATAGTTGAGGTCATTCATGGAAGTAAGGGAGGGGAGTCTCGTTTGAGATGAGATACTATAATAGATCTAGTAAACTTATCAGGCAGATATTTACTTTCCAAAACCACTGTGACTACTTATTATAAGGTACTTTGAATATAATGGAGTTATGAAGTGCTATATTCTTACTTGTAATATTATTGAAAGTTGTTTTTGAAATATATAGACTCTGTAAATGTTTCCTTAGAAAAAGATACCCTTTGAAAATTGTTTGCAAAAAGCCCAAATATGCTAGTTTCCGAAATGATGCGTTTTTGTTTCAAACAGACAATCTGGAGCTTTGGAAAATGACTTGAGACAGAGATTTCTTGAAAAGAATGAGCAGTTAATCATGTATGTGGGATTTGTGTGCATGTGTGTCTGTGTGGTTTTGCTTAATCCTACAAATTTAAAGGACCATTTTTACAAAGATTTCACTTGTGTACATGGCATGAGATAAAGACTGGGAGGAGTTATCCCACTGCCTTATCTAATATCAGCTTGTCTATACTTATCTCATACAAATGCGTTGAGGTCATCTTCCCCAGAATGGAAAGTGTGGCTGTCATTTCCTTGGTGTACAAAGTACAAATGTCAAAACTGATACAGTTATTAAGACAGTGTTTCAGTACTTCGTACTTACATGATGGAGATTTGTGGTACAGCATCATTCATGGCTGTTTAAGTAAACCTAAAATGCAGGCTGTCCCTGAAAGTCATGTCCCAGCCCCTGGTGGGTGCTCCCCACATCCCTGCAGGGATGCTGGCAGGTAGGAGCACAACATGGACCTGGTGGGGACTTGGTGTGGCCACACAGGCCCACGGCCGGCCTGCACTTACCCCTTAGGGACACGATGGCATCCCGACATCCCCGTCACCACCTGCCCCTGCTCAGCCTGTGGGGGAAGTGGGGGGGAAGCGACAGCCTTCCTGCACTTCCTCCATGTCACGCGGCCGCCTCGTCTGCTCATGGAGAGGTCTCTCCTGGGGTCAGAAAGTCTCTGCCTTTCACCAGTTGTTACCAGTCTGGGTTTTCCATCGCGTTTTCCTCTGTTTCTCTTACCGTTAGGCTGTAGCCTCCACAGGAATTGAGATTTGTGGAAATCAGCTCTGTGAATGTTGAATTTTGGGTGATTTTAGTTTGGATATTCTCTTATGATTGAATCATAAAGGAATAAATTTCACACAAGCTAGGTGAGAAAGACATTATAATTGTTTGTAACCTCAACAATTGTGTTGGGTTTTTGTTTGTTTAGTGATGTGGGCTTTTTGGGGGGTGGTGGTTGTTTTTAGGCTTGGGGTTTTTTCTTTCCCCTGGGGGTTTATTCTGCAATTTGCATCTGTAGATTTCATTCATCTTGACATGCAGGCTCCCAGTTCCATTAAAAAATAGAAATAAATAGCTACAACTTCTAACAGGTGTCGATTCCCAAACAAAAATACCTATGAGTCTAATTTTGTCTCATAGGGAAAGGTGACTGTCTCCTGCTTCATCAAGATTAAGTCTTTGCTGTAAACGTTTCCCTATTTAAACCACTTAGGCTTTTCAATGCACTTTTGTGGCTGTCTTCACTGCAGCAATGTTACATTACACCCTGTCAGTGGATAAAATCAGATGCTTTCCTTGTGAAAGATGGCCAAGATGGAAGTGAAACCTTGATGGAAAAAGTGATGTATTTTCTTCAATTGCAAGTACAAGTGGCTAATTTTTTTCCCTTTTATTTCTTTTTTTTTCCCCTCCCGAAAAAAGCTCTGGTTATATGATTAGATTTTTTTTCTAGAAAGACTCAAAGGAAAAGCTATTTTTTTATTTCTTTGGACTTGGATTTTTGTTTTGAACAGCTTGAACAGATAAAACTGTAAGGTCGAGTAAGTTCAATAGCCCTGTCTCCCAGGGGTGAAAGGTATAGTCTGCTACATCTTCTGTTTCACTAAGAATAGGCTTAATATTCTGAAGTGTCACTAATTACATGATTGGGCTACTACTTCCCAATACTGCAAATAGAGCTAAGTACTGATACAGACATTTGTACTCAAAAGACAGTTACCAAAAGTGTGTGGAGACAGATGAAGGAGAACATGGAAAGGGCATGAGTCACGCTGATGGACTCTGCTGAAATATTGTCCAATTTTGTGCACACTAGAGGCATGTGTAAGGAGTGAAGGGTGAAGGGAGGTAGTGTAAATATCTTAGTTATGTGCACTTGGAACATTTTTAAGGGCAAGGGACAAGTAGCAACTGATTATTCCCGCTGCTCAAAAGATTGCAGAAAATGGAAGGATGCCACAGAATTTCCGGGTGCCAGAACCATACATCTTCCTCATGTATATGTATCTCATGGGACTAATGCTTTCTTCTTTTCAAAAATTTCCCACTGTTACCCATTAGCCTCTGACAGCAAACTAGGGTAATTTCTTGTGTGTTAACGTGGGTTAATGTTTTGTTCTAGTTCTTGTACAAAATATTTGAAAAAGGCAACACAGAAGTTGCTGCATTGACATTGTTCTTAAAATGCATCCACATAGTGAACAGTCCCTCACAGTGCTTGGTTTGGGGTAGAAGCAAAAAATGAGTTTAATAGAATCGAGGTTTCTTCCAAAGGAAAGGGTATTATTTGGTATGCTGTGATCTTGAACTCTGACTGACTCTAGTCCCCATTGCATTACTTACATATATTTTGTTACCAGAAAGATTTGTTTATTGCCCTGATTTTTAGTTTATATCTCAAATTGTTTATATATTTGTTGCTGGTTACTCTGAGAGTTGCTGTTAGTCCTGCTGTTGCAGGCCAAAGTTCACAGGAGTTTCCCAGCTTTAATTATGGAGGTTCTTACAGGCAGTTTTGTAACTTGGACAATGTTTTTGGTGTTTTTCTTTATTCATTCTTAGCTGCTGACAGTTACGTCAGCCCATTAAAAATTAATGTGGTTTAATTTCTTCAGCTTTTTTTTTTCAGGTTTTGCAGTTTGGTTCTGTGCAAGTTTTATGCCTGCCTTTATGCCAAATAAGTGCTGAATTTACCCAGTTTCTCTCTAAAATCTTGTTCTTTATCAGAATGGGTAATAAACACTCTTACCTACTTTTTGCTTGCCTTAATTCTGAGGCGAACAAAAACTTGTTATTTGCTCGATGTGTTGAATTGTGAAATGTGTTTATTTACATAAGACTTCCTTATTCAGGAAGCCAGTCTCTGCTATTTAAGGGTATAAATGAACTTCTCCTGCTTGGCTGGTTACTGCAGGCAACCCTTTCCTGTAAATATTGAAAGCGTGTTCTGCAGGAGATATGTCAGTGCAGCGATGTGTCAGAAGCTCAGACCTTGTGAAGAGATGAAGAGCTATTTTGCTGATTTACCCTGACAGCTGTGAAGATGTCTTGCTGATCCCAAAGTATCTATATGAGAATTTGTGGAGTTTTTTTAATGCAAGGGCTGGGACAAGGTAGCTTGTGGGAAGTGGACTTTGACATGAGTGCACATAGACCAAAACTGGTGCATCTACTATTATTTTTATGCCTTGTATTAAATATTTGAAAAAAAAGGAAGAAACAACAAAATAGTTGCTCTTCACAAGTAACTTGTTAAATGCATCCATACAGTGAACAGTCCATGCAGTTGTTTAGTTTGGAGTATAAGGAAGAAGTTAGTTTAGTAAAACTTCTAAAGGTTACTTTTAGAAGGAAGGTTTGTTTGTGCATGAGTGTGTGTGGTATTATTCCCTGCTTGCAGGGAATTCATTAGTCAATATGCAGATCAGATCAACTACCTGCAGATTTATGCTTACTGTTGCTAGTAATCTAGCCATAAAGCCTTGTCTCAGAGATAGCTGCCTGGCAGTATGTTATCTTTTGCAGTCACTGAACTTTTACAAAGAGGAAATGTGGCGCAGTAATATGGAGTGGGAAGTGGGTGCTGACCAGTTAGCCAGAATCTTAACGGTGCAGAGGGGCAGAGAGCTTAACCAGAGGGAATCTGCAGCAGGTGCTGTAAGCATTTTCCTTGCTAAGTGGTTTTGACTGTAAGAGGAAAATCTGATTAATTTGTTTATTTATATTAACTACTAGAATTTGCTAAAAACCTTTGCTCAAAAATGTGATACATTTACAAGATATTTTATAGTAGTGCCCTAGAAAATGTTTTTCTTGAAACTCATTCTTAAATTGTATTCTTTTTTTTTCTCCCCACATGGTAACCATGGAAATATGTGCACTGCAGGAACAAAAGATGTTTGAATTTTCACAATTCTCACACAGTTTTCAGTTTTCTTTGTTGTATTGTTAATATCTGTTATATTTCACACAGGAAGGTGGTCTTTTACACTACAGGTCCTGTGGTAGTTGTAACATTTTAGATTATTTGCTGGATAAAGTTCAGCAACAACTATAGAGGGTGGTACTGCACAGCTGCAGCTTAATTCCTCATTGCTTACAAAGTACCTCAATGTATGATGATTGAGGATATTACATGTTAAGGTTTCTTCACACAGATTTTTTTCTGTATGAACAAATTTTTTAGGTAGGGGGTGTTATGTAGTGCATTTGAAAGTAATTGTATTAAACACATAATTCATTAATTTTAAATTTTAAGATAATAGAATTATTCAATACAATAATTGAAAACCAATAACTTAAAATTAGAATTATTTCTCAGAAGCCCTTTCAGCAGTCCAGTGTGGTGCGTTCATGGTCTTGTCACACTAGCACAAGCTGGTACCCTTTCAGAAAAGGAGCAGTTCTGTCCCCCATATTTGCCCATTTCCATCCCACATCTCCCTTCCCTAACCTCAGGAGAAACATTCATGGGAGGAAGAGGGAGTTGCTTCTCTGTTCATTCCCTGCCTTCTGCCCATTACTTTTTAATCTGGGCTGGCTCCCTGACCTGGCTCAGCAGTAAGACACAAGAATGCATTTGCTCTTTCAAGGAAGGTCATTACAGAGAGGCAGGAATGAGTGACTGTGAGAGGACAGGACTGTGGTGGGGTTTTTTTCAGCCCATACTGAACACTGAACTGTAGCCTAACAAACCAAACCGCTATTTCTTGGACTTTTAAGCCTTAAGTCACCTGGATTGTTGTGGAAGAGGAAGCAGATTTATGAAAGTGTCATCTCCTTCAATGAATGCTTCAAGGGCGGGAAGGAGGTATGAGACTTCTTTCATTAAGCCAAAGCCTAGTTTTATCATATTCCAGAACTAATTGAATGCTAGTTCTAACTGGTCCATTTACAGAATTGAAACAAAAACCCCAACTCTAATCAATCAGCAAAAGGTTGCTAATAGCACTTTAATTTGAAAGGAAAACTTAGGTAATAAAGCGAGGTGCCAGCCTGGGGGACCAAAATACCTGAAGGTGGCATGGAACAGCTCTTGGCCACCAAGAATCTGCAGCAGACTTTGTCACATTGTATACATGGATGGTCAGATGAAGATATTCTGCTTGTCAGCATTGAGGAAGTCTTCCATATAATTATTACTTTAGGATTTGAATAATAGATCCTAGGTTGGATCATAAACTTTGGTTGGCTGCTGTGGGGCTTTTGGCATTTATCTTCTGTTGAGAGAGAAGTCACTTCTTAAAGTATGTTTGTTAATAAATTTTGATGAACATTGGATCTGGATTCTCTTGTAGATTAAGAAAGTCTTTTATCTCATCTGTATATTTTTTTTGTGGGAAATGATTGAACTGGGACATACATGCGTGTACAACTCTGCTGAGCAGTGCTAGTACAAGATTTGATTGCATTTGTGACTGAAAAACTTCACTGCTTTGCATTATACATTTGACTTTACTGATTTACATTATACATTGGGGGGGGTGGGGAAGTGGTTAAACAAAATTTCAGGGATTCATGTCCTAAGTGACTGTTATTTGGGTTTGGTTCCGTCTCCACAGAGTGGCCCCTGTTATATTACACTTTTTTGGCATTAGCAGAGTGTGCCACCTCTGAAGCAGTACTTTGGTATTTAAGAAAAGAACAAGGGAGACTGAGCATTGAATTTGGAAATTAAATTAATTATATTATCTGTAATAAAAATAGAAGGAAGTCAGTCTGTGGTAGTTGTGTGCAGTAGAGCATCTACTGCTCAGAATTCAACAAAGATCAGTGTTATCTCTGATAGCTGAAAACCTGGCTCCTATTCTGGTGTGTCTTAATCTGTCACATCTCTTGTGCAGGCTGTTGCTGTATAGCCAGCCAAGTAAAGAGGTGAACTGGGTTCTCTGCAGAGCTCTTAACTGTTTTAAATTTGCTTTTATAAAATTCAAAAAATACTGTTTAGCTCAAGACATCAAAATCATGGACAGGATTAAAATAAGATTTTTATCTATGTTCCAAAATTGAGTTGTAATGGATAAGAGGAGTTTGTATTTTACAATTGCTGCACGTTTTAAATTAACTCCTGAATGTGCTCCTACGAAGATCAGATTCGAGTGCCTTCTTCTAGATTTTAGGCACGACAGCTGTAACTGGTCTTAATTTACTGTTTATCCTGTTCATCTCCCTTTTTTTCCACGTCTTTTTCCTTTCACTTCTTCCCTGTCCTTTCTGGTATTCCATAGAAAGGTTTACAGTTAGATAATTAGCGCTTCCATTTTAATAGCAAACTTATATTCAGTTAATAATTCTTCCATGATCATGTATCTATTAAGAACTTTCAGTTTTGTATTTCAGCAAATGGGCTCTTTCAGAACTGCTTCATATGTTTGGCTCTTTGTTTTTGGGGAGTGTTGGGGTTTGGTTTATTGGTTTGGTTTGGTTTTTTTTTAACTGAAGGAAAGTTCTTACCCATTTCAGCTGGTAAGTTAGTTTGCTCTGCATCACCTATTTTTATCATAATTAGTGTTTAAAGAGAAATATAAAGTCAAAACCTTGCTCTCAAAGTCAAAATCTTGATAAATGAGAAATTGATGCAGTTCATTGATCTAGCCCTATCTAGCCCTAGCAGAATTTTAACAGACTCTTTGCTGGTCAGCTCTTCACAAGAGGGCCGGTGGCTGTGCTCACTGCAGTGTTCAGACAAGATGGACTTGCCCTTGACCAGGCTTATATTACCTGGACTTTTTTCACCCACCATTTTCATATTGTGAGAAAGTGTTTGGTTTTTGTTGTCAGTCTGTTTCAATGATACCATTTTAGTTTGTGCTTTGAAGTGTTTTCCAGCTATTAAAATGTTAACTGGTGCTCACACTGCTTCCTCTGGGTGTATAATAATACTTAACACTTAGCTGTGTTCATTTTGAAACACTTACCAGGGCGGAGAAACCTTATTTTGAGCCTTGTTATATTAATCCTGCTAATCAAAAGAGAAATTTTAAAAATTAAGGTGACAGGTTAATGGTATAAGAATGGGGCTTAGAACTGGAATCAGAAGCTTCTCATTTGTTTCTGAAATATGGTGCCATAACCACAGGATTCACTGAGGTATCTATACACATCTTGATAAAGTTTAAGGCTATAAATACACTTTTTATAAAAATGAAATATACATATACATTTACCAGAATCTCATCATACATATTCGTTTTTCCATTCAATGATTTAATTAAATAGCCCATTTAACTCCAGATTTCAAATTATTATATTACAGTTTTGGAACAAAATTTGAATTGTATTTTGATAAAGGGCATTTTAAATACCAGGCAGAGATTGGCATTTAGCACAGCAGATGGGGGTTTGTAGTGGTGCCCAGTGTTTAGTCTTAATCAGTTTAGTTCTTGCTTTCTTGCCGTGAATCCTAGCCAAATACTTTTTTTTTTTCCCCCCTTACAAAAAATAAAATCCTGGCTTGCTGGCTCTTGTGGGAGATGTGATTGAGAATAACAAATACTGTGTATGTGGGAGGTGGGAGAAAGGCAGAGTAACTCATGGTAACTCTCAGGACTGCTCCATCTGTGACCCCTTTCCCTCTGCTGTCATTGCAATCCTGCAACTGAGAGGTCCTCACCCTCTTGATTTTTTCCAGGAACTTTCTTCTGATTCACTTGCTCTTAAACTGTGTTTTAGGTCAAAGTACCCATTACAGTACTCATACCCTTAGTTAACAATTTTTTTATAAGCATGCTAACTTTTCATACAAAAGTTGATCAATAAAACAAGCAAACATATTGTGAACTGTGTCAATATACTAAGTGAGAGCAATTTCTTCATGTTTGGGGGTGGGTTCAGTTTTGCGTGTAGCGGAGTTTTTTCATTTGTTTGGGTTTTGTTGGTTTGTTGCTTGCGGATTTTTTTAATTTCTCCTATGTAGCATTACCTAGGAACCTCTGGTCTTGGGTTCCTCTTCCCTTAGAGCACTGTTCCAGCAGACTTTCTTGCTTATCCTCATGTTGCCTTGGTTCCAAGTACAGCTCTCCACAGGCCACCTGTGATATGCAAGGGGGTAGCTGAAATGTTATGTTGTAGTGGTTGTAGCCCTGCTACTGACCAAGGTGAACCGAGGCAGGCGGAAGCTGTAAGACTGCTTCAAGTCATTTGGTTGTGGTCCTTGGCCATTACTCCCATTTCCTCCCACCTTCTTCTGGATCTCACCAGATTTTCTGCTCTGGGAGTTTGCATTGCATAGAACCTGCCTCTCCTGCCAACGCTTGCTCATGCTGGTCACAAAGGGCTGGGTTTGTGCTGTGTGTTTGTGCTTGCCTAATCCCAGGACAACTGGTGCATCCTCTCTGGTTCCAGCTGGTGTCCTTCCTGCCATGTCCATTTGTTTCTGCTGTGGTCCTTGTGCTGCTGCTGCTGTTACCTGTGCTTTGCTGTCTCCTTCCAGTACTTTCCTTTCTTGAGCAACAGCTCCTCCTGCTTTGGTTTCAGCCTCTACACTCCAACTTCTACTGTACCAGTAAACCCAGTCTGAGTAGGGTCTGTTGTTGGTCTGTACATACACTCCTTGCCCCACTCTCATCTTCACTTTGCTCAGCCATAGACAAGTGATCCTTGCTCTTCAGTGTTTATGGGAACCTGTATATCCACATCTCTTTCCTCAGTTCCTTTTTTTTGACAGTCTTATGAAATTAAATCATACTCATATGGTGTCCATACCGGATCCCTGTGTACATTCCACTTTGTGTTCAGTAACTTCAGCTGTGCAATTTAGACTTCTCAAGTTGCTGTTATTGGGTAATAGGACTGAAATCTGATTGAGTTGGTTTTTTTTTTTTGGGAGACTGCTTGCCACTTCTGTGCTATCTACCACATGCCATGCAATTCACACATGCTGTCTTCTGGAACAAAGTGCTAAGTAGTGGGAAGATCACCCGATTACAGGTTTTATTGTGATCCAGCATACTGTAATGAAGATAGATACACTATTGTTAGCAACAGTTCTGTGGATGTGTATGTCTTGGAATAGATTAATTATTAAAGATGCCAACTTGATCTCCTGAAGTTTTCTAAGCTGTGCTTATTTCTGTGATGTATCATCTTTTTTCATACTGATTTTAGCTGCCTTTGGTGATTTTTTTCTTTCTTTGCTCAAACATTCTGTGATTTAGCATGAGTCATTCTGTCTGTGTGGGAAAGGGCTGGTTTATTACAGGGTCTGTTCTTGAGTGGGGAGGGGAAAGGGTGGAATGTATTTGTGTTTTCTATGTGTTTGTTGTGGAAATGCATAAAACTTTTTTTTCTTCTTCTCTTTCTTTCCTCTCTTCATCATCTCATCTATGTGGGTGAATGTTCCTGCAAACCCTTGGGGAACCTATAGAGACGTTTGGTATGCTCATTCCTTCATTAGTGCCCAAAGTCACAGATGCTAGGTACAGTTTAGACTAGAAAAGCAAACAAGAGCCACATCATCCTAATGTAAAGTGGCTAAAAATGTGCACTTGAGGAGAACCTCCAAGTCATCATCTAATACACCTATTTGTTTGCATCATCGCAATAATACCAATGGCCACTGCTACCCAGTTGGCGTAAATGTTGATTCTGCACTTGAAAGTAGAAATTAAACGTGTTCTCCTGTAGCAAGAGCTGCCGTTTTGTGCTTGAGAGATAATTTTCGTAAGTTCAAATTCCAAGTCATGTTTAGAGAAATGACTGAAGTGCATGCACTTTAATTGCCTAGGTTCTGTTTGTAAGCACCTGTGGAATTGTGTTGAGGTGCAGGAACCCAGGTGACCTCTGAAAGTGAGAACCAGGCACAATTTGATCTACTCTCTCATTAGGAAGAAACCATGGTTTTAATCAAACACAGCACAAAACACGTTTAAAAGACAGGGATTTTCAGATAAATTATTACCATTGGGTAGCTTTATTTTGAAAATGTATGTTCAATGCTGCTTTGTAAGAAAAGAGAGCCAAAATAAAGTGGAACAAGGTAGTTTTGTTCCAGGAGAGCTTGTGGCTTAGTGGTATTCTAGAAATGAGAGATTTTTCTCACGAATCCACAATTTGAATATTTCCGGCTGGATCGCATTCAGTTCATAAACAGCATTCTTTATTCCATAAGCAGAACAGAGACAAAAATGACTGTAAATGTCATTGTATATTTTTATAAATACTGAATAATCATACTTCAGCACAAAATATGTGAAAACTTAAAATATTTATTTATATGAACAGAGATGGCATGAGGGATATTAAGACATATGTACTGTAATAACATGAAAAAACAACACTTCATGTTTTGGTTGTGCTATATAGTGTTAATGTTCACTTCTAAGCTACAGCCACTTCAGTTTGAAGGTTCAGCTTTTTGGTAGTCTTAATGATTTTCCTAGGTTTTTTCTTGTCATTAAGAGAAAATATTTGTGTTACTTAGACATAAATTGATGTTTGAAAAACTACATCAGTATTCCTCACTTGATCAAGTCATCTCTGTTCTCCTAATGGAAGAAGGATCATCAAACATGTATTTGGACATTGCTAGTTTCCTTTTTTTCTGTTGAAAATTATTTCACACCACAGGAAATCCTGTCCTTTCTTCAAATTAGGATAATTAAAAGTCATTACATGAATAACCTCTATAACTTAAAAACAGAGGAAATATTTTCTACATGCAGGATAAATATGTCAGCATTTTTTGCTGATTAGCCACTAAAATATTTTTAACTCTGTTAGTTTTAATAGCATTTTAAAATAGTTTCTTTGATATAAACTATGTTTTTATTGCTCTACTTAACCATAAGTTTAGAATACTGAACATGTTCCTCCTCTGTGATATTGCTTGTTTCTCTTAAAATAGAATTACTGAGTGGATATCATGCTTTAAACACTTTTCTAATGTTGAGATCTGCGAGAACTTTTGACAACTTCTATGAAATTTCCATTTTATTTACCGCTCCATCAGAGCCAGTGGTAGTGGGAGCCATAAGCCTCCTTTGAGCATTTTGTGATAATCAAGTCCCATAGCACAACCAAGAAGGGGGGAAAAGAGGAAAAAAAAAAAATTACAACCACCCTTCTCCAGGGCTGCAGTTGTTTTTACTGCTGCTGGAAATGTACCGGTATAAGAAGAGAATTTTTGAAGTTTTCTTTGTCAACATTAGGATTCACTGAAAAGTACAAGGAAGTTCTGATTCATCAGGTGATTTGTTTACAACCTGTCATAAACCTGATTTTTTGACTGTCAAAATGTAAAATACACTTGCTGAAACACGGATTTCTAGATTTTGACCAGAATAATCTTGACATATTGCTGTGTATTTTTAGCAATTGCTTGTGCCAGAACGTCACAGTACAGAAAAACCACTGTTATTAATGTTGTATTATGTGAAATGATTCAGAGAACACAAAACCAGTATGATATTTTCTTGATTCTGTGACTCTTTCAGAACCACAGCAATGTCTGAAACACCTCCCATTAATGACTGTGCATGAAGTAATCTGCATTGATCTGGCTGAGCGTTGATATTCAAAAAAAAGAGAGCAGCTGAGAGATGATCTGAACAAAATATGTTGGTGCACATTTTAAACAGTCATCCAGCATTTTGCCATTATAGTTTCCTTCTATTTCAATGGAAAATCTATATTAAAACTGCATATTCTCTGACTGTGGGCATGCCTAATGTGCAGTGTCGTTGTAGCCCTGTGCTTTGTCTTTGCTTGCAGTAATGCTGTCCATTTGGTCCTTGAGCTTGCAAACAGCCTTTAAATAAAGGTGATGAGGGGAAAAAGCAATAAGATTGACATTACACTCAAGCAGCTGAAAGAAAATGCAACATGTATTTAAAGAGATAAGAAGTCTATCTTTGTGGAATGGCTATTTATAAATGTCAGGTGTTTGGTTTTTTCCCAACTGAGTTAAGAATGTCTAACATCACCTTAAAGCCTGCTTGCCTGTAGAGTATTGTGAGCTGTTAGAGCTGGTAAAGTTTAAGTAATTTGTGTAGAATGATGTAGTTACTCCAGAAAGCTTAGATATCACCTGGAGATACGGTAGAAGTTCTAGAGACATTGATGCTTGCTTTCATCCATGATGAAAATAGCATATTATGAATTGAAGAAAGAAGTTGATAATGAAGTTTATGTATTTTGTTAACAAAGCATCTCCATTGCACCCATGATTAATTATATTAATTAAAATGTACTTTTTTTGTGTGTTTTCAGTGAAAGAGTTCCTAGCCAAAGCCAAAGAAGACTTTTTAAGAAAATGGGAAAGCCCCCCTCAGGTATCACTCATTTAAGCATTCAATAATTTTCTGTATTGCATTTTTTGGATGATGTTATCAGTGTGTTGTCAGTCTGTAATGAGCAGTGCAGGAAACAGAAATCAAATTTTAGTGCAATTTGTAAAGGAATTTCAGGATTTTTAATGCCAGCTTTGTCACTTTTAATTGAAGTTCATCAACAAAGATTCTCAGGTCTTCTCCAGATCTGAGCTGATGAAATGCTCCCACTGAACAGTTTCTCTTATGAGAATGATGTTCACAATCAACGTGACAAGACTCAAAATCTATTGGCATGTTTTTAGTTGGCTTTTTTTAATAACCAGAAGCGTTGGCACATCTGTAATTTGCCATGTTAATAATTTCCTCCATAACAGTAAGTGGAATTAAGAGTATTAAGACTACTGCATAGGGCTTGGGAGCACGTTAAGGAGCTTGTTAGAGAGAAATCTTGTAGAATTTGGGATTTGGGGGAAGGATCATTCTTGTTCTAAAGCAACATTTGACATGCTATGGCAATGAATATCTGAGAAAATGTACTCAGGGATGTACTCTCCAGACAACTCTCATGCAGAACTGTCTTTAGAGCTTGGGGTTTTTTGCATGTTCTAATATTCTTGATTGTGAAGCATGAGGGGGTTATTTATCTGCACGTTATAGTCATGATCTGTTTACTGCTGGATGTTCCTTACTAAGCATGTATGGACAGCTGTATGGACAAATTACAGAAATGTTGATATAATTCAGTTAAGTCTTCTTCGGGTTTAATGAGTGCAATGTAAAATCTCTTTTTAAAATTTGATAGGTATCAAATTATAACAGTATAATTGGCTATGGTTATCTTTGATAAATGTAATAGTACTCAACTTTTTTCATAATTGAATAAATACAGTTAAAGTTGTCTTTGGGTATTAGTTTGTAAATAATATTATTATATCCTATATGTAGAATACTGCTGGCCTAGATGATTTTGAGAGGCAAAAAACCCTTGGAACAGGATCATTTGGGAGAGTAATGATGGTGAAACATAAATCCACAGAACAGTATTATGCTATGAAGATACTGGACAAACAGAAGGTTGGTATAATTTGTAGTGGGTTTTGTGCTACAGAAGAGTTTGATGTAGATGAAGATTTTTTTTAGCAGTTTATTACTCTTAGATTAAGTAAGCAATGTCATTTGATAAAGTTTAAATTTTAAATAGTACAGAATTCCAGAATGCAAAGAAGTATTTTAACAGAATTTATCAATACAAGTAGTTTTTAATGGTTTCGGCAAGTTTTTCAAAAGTGCATTGTTTAGATTAGTAGATTCAAAAGTCCTCAATGTAAGAGCTGTTCTTACTTTTTAAGACACTTTACATAACTTTGCTGCTATATAACAAAGATCATATTAAGACAATATTAATCTGGCAAAGTGAACTTAATAATCAACAACTAACAAAATCAAAGTCAGCGTTGCCTCAACGTGGACTTTTGCACTTAGGCATTAATACATTTCTGAGTAATTTTATATAATGGAGCTATGGCAGTGACATAGTCAAACTGTTTTGCCTGAGTTGCAATTCCAGTATTCTTTGTAGGTGACTGGGGTCCTGGACCTTGAATAATAGTTAATTTAATGAAGGACTGCTTTATAATGGTCAGACAAACAGAAACTAAAGTAAACTTACCTTTTAGTGTCAAATCTGACATGATGGTTTTTTTACTCAGAAAAGCTGAATTTTTTGCAACTAAAGCATTCTCCTATTATAATGGTTTCTAACTTGTATTTTTAAAAAAATCCAATTAAGTTAAAACTAAATTCCAGCATAGTACAAGTAAAGACAGCCCAGACCATTTCCACCCATGTGGAAATGTACCTCAGCATTACCTCAGTATGGCTGGTGGCATCCTGCAGGCGGAGCTACTGTAGCATGTCAGTGCTGCACAAAGAGCCCACCACCAAATTTCAGATTTTCAACTGTTTTTTTCTTTGAACTCTTTTTCATGAATGGCTGAGTTGTTGTCACTGGAGCAATTTAGGAAATAACATCTTATTTCAGAAAGCTGCCACAAAAATACTCAAGGATTAAAAAAAAAATTAATTAGGTTCTTAATTACTACTTTAAGTTAATTAAGGTAGTAATCGACTTCTCAAAATTGGAAAGTTTTTTGCTGGAAAAAGCAAAAAGTCACATTTTTAACAATTGCAGTGGACATGCAGTAAACGATTCCATGGGATTATAAAGATGTTTGCATCCAAACATCAGTCTTCTGTTAGTAAATTAGATGGGCCTGTCTATAATAAGAAGTCTTGATGTGTTCCTTTATGAAATTTACCTGCTTTTTCAACTTTACTTAGCATAATTATTTATTTATATGTTCTATTAGAAGTATATTAGTAGCTTACATTAATTGTTCAAAAAATAGGTGATGGTTTGGTGAGAACGTGTTTCTATTTCTTTGTTTGTTACCGAAAACATACAGATGTCTGAAATTAGACAATGGGCAGGCTGCCTATAATTTTTCATTTCCATTTTACTTGAAAAAAGGGAAAGCATCCAGTGTATGTCTTTGTTATCCAGTCTCATGCTTAATTCATAGAACATGAAAAAAGATGTAATAGATGTTGATGCAGAGTAGTTTTCTGTATAGGGGTGTTATTCCTTTGTCTGCCTTGCTTTAGGAAGGCTATAACATGCCACTGCTTGTCTAGTTTAATGCTGTAGTTGTTTTTGGAAAGAAAAAATAGTGAACAAGAGCTTGGGAACAAACAAGCTCTTGGAGAATCTGCCATTACCAGACACCATTTCTATATGGGAACGTGACACTGGCCATGCCCTGAGCCTGGGCTTAAGTGTGAACAAAGCTGTGTCTGAGGCCCCAGCTGGACATTCTGAAGTGTTAAAGAGCAGCTTCAGCCTGGGGTGTTGCTGCCATCCCCCTCCAGTACCTCACCAGGAGGAGATGCAGGAACAGGGGTGAAGTCTTGTCTGTGAGGTGTTCAGCTGCAATGCCAGACAAGAGCCTTGGCTTTCTTACTTGGATGGACAAGGTCATTCCAGTACCATAGCTTTCTAGGGATGAAGGAGACATTTCCCACAAATGAGTTGATTTGAGCAAAACTTTATTTGTACCCTAAAGATCTGGTATTCAAAAGAGATTTAATGTTTTTAAATCACTATTTCTTTTGTATGACATTTATTTCAAAGTAGTAGTAAGTTTTTTGTAGGTACTACCTTTTGCATCTAAAAGTTAAATTTAAATACAGTTTCAGTCAGTGTTGTAATATCTTGATTATCTCTTATTTATAGCAGCTAGATTTGCTTTCCAAACATAAAAACAAACTTGTTTTGATCACTCTTGTACATTTTCTTCTTGTTTCCTATGGAGTGAGGAAAAAAACCCTAACTTTACTTGGAAATCATGCCGTTCTCAAAATGAGTTATAGATAAATTGTGCGGTAGGGATTAAGTAAAATTGATATAATTCATTATGCAATGTTGGGGTTTAACACATGGAAACCAATTATTAATTGCTGAGAAAGAACAATGATCGGAAATCTGCCACTTGCTGCCTTGCTAGCAGCCTAACATTGTAATGGATTACAAGAAGTAACTTGTTTATAAAAATGGAGATTTTGAACTTGTATTCTCCTTAGTTTTGTCACTAATGTGTGAGCTGTGTGTCATAAGCTTGTTTACTCCTGTTCACAGGTAACAAAATTCATAGTTAAATGTGTCCTACGCATTTAACACAGTTTCCTGCCTTCCTTAGCAAAGGATCACATGGATTTTATTGAAGTGCTGTCCATAACAAACACAAGCAATTCTTAGCAAATGCAGAGAAGTTTTCCTTACTGCCTCTTACACTCAGCAAGTAGGAAGAAGCATTATTTGTAGAGTTGTCTGCCAACCCTACTGCACAAGTGTTACTCTTTAAAATGTTGTTAGACTTCTTAATCCTTTCTTGGTCCTGTTATTGTACTAGGAATCCATAAGGTTTTTCATTAATCTGTAAAGTTACAAGCTTGCTTTCAACTGTTTAACACTGAAAGATTTATCAACAACTATAAAATATCACATTTAAGCTGAAGATTGTTTTTTGTCTCCTAGGTTGTCAAACTGAAGCAGATAGAACACACACTGAATGAGAAGAGAATATTACAAGCGGTGAACTTTCCTTTCCTTGTTAAACTGGAGTATTCTTTTAAGGTAGTCATTACTTTCAAAGTAGTTGTTGGGTTTCAGGGAAGTGCATGCTTGCACTTTAGATATTAAAATGTATAACTTTTGCAGTACAATAGTTCAAGTATTTTTGTTTTCAAAGATGCTTCATTTGGCACTGTTGCCAGGGCTTGAGTAGGAGTGGAGTGCACTCGTGTACACTTCATATACCCGGGTTCATCAGGTAATAATTGAAAGGATATCTCCAAATAAAAAAATAAAAATTAAATTAAGTTAAACTCTCCAGAGTTTTCTCTTCCTTTGGAGGGCAACTGGATTTTGTACAGCAAGGGAGCTTTTAGGCATTATTTTAACTTTGAGACATACCAAAGCATGTCTTCTGTACCGATACGTAGAATGGTAAATTTTAATTGTTCTGCAGATTTTTTTGCTTGAGATTTATATCTGAGGCAGGTGTTTATGACAATTTTAACCATGAAGGAAAGAACTTTGAGCTTAGCTTCTAATTTCATGGCAGTACTAGTCGGTCTGTAAAGAAATTGAGTAGCTTTCTAGTTTATACAGTGATATGTGCCTTCTTTTATCCTTTTTTTTTTTTAATAAAATTTTATATAAGCAGACATGTTCTACCTTAATCTTTAGAGTTTTGAGGTTTGGGGCAGGGGCTGTAGACACAAGAATACCTCAGGTTGTCAGTTATAAACATTTAAGAGTTCAAGGTCTTGCCTTGCAGTAGGCATCTTACCCTCTCTTCCTTCAGGTCTCTTACACACCATTCTGCGTCTGGACCTCACTAATTGTTTTTATTCAGATTTGCTTTAAAATAGATTTCTTGAGATATATGATGTTTCTTTGGCAGATTTTCAAGAATTTCTACCCATGTTGCATTATATTTGTCAATGTCATTGGATGGCTACAATTTTTCATTTTCATTCATTAATAAAATGTACTCCACGTAGGAGTTACAGAGACTGCAGCATGCCTAATGTGTATTTGTATGTGTTTACTTGTTTTCTTAATTTCCTTAGGACAATTCTAATTTATACATGGTAATGGAGTATGTTCCTGGTGGAGAAATGTTTTCACATCTAAGAAGAATCGGAAGGTTCAGGTAAGAGTATTAATGACATTATTCCTTTAAAAAGGCTTAATTTGCTGATTTGGGAAGAGGATTTTATAAAATTTGTTAGCATTGAAGAAAAAATTCTGAAGGGTTAAGTGTATTTAATTTACCTCTTTCTCAGTGGACTTTAATTAGTCAGACAGTGAAGAACTCGTAATTATTTTTCAGTTAGTTAATACAGGCATTTGTGATCTGTGCACGATAGAATCTTGGAATTCCTATGCATATTGTCACTGAAATTCATGCTAGTTTCTAAACGTAAAATTTGAAGTCAAAGCTCTGCATTGTGGGATATGTTCTTCTTGATTTGCATGTGTATTTTAGCTGCAAGACTTAAATTTAGGGAATGCATGTATCAATTGTGAAAATGTTTGCTTTTGCTTTTTCTTGTTACAGAGTAAAACCACCAGTTAAAAGATACTTAATTTGTCTATCCCTGACAGTTAGGTGGCTGTTTCAGTACCTTAGCATAGCACTGGGGTGCTTAATATTCTTTTAATTCTTCACAGTGAACCACATGCACGGTTTTATGCAGCTCAGATAGTGCTAACATTTGAGTACCTCCATTCATTAGACCTCATCTACAGAGATCTAAAGCCTGAAAATCTTTTAATTGATCAGCAAGGATACATCCAGGTATGCTATTATTCATATATTTAGGGAGTGAAGTTTTGTCTTGCAGTGTCAATTTAGGTAATTCGAGAAAACGTGTTAAGAATAAATGGTCTGAAGCTGTTTGGCATGTTAGCATGTTTGTGTGGAGCATTCAAATGCCCCACTGCCTAGCAATGGTTAAAATCTTTGGGTTGGACTTCCTCTGACTAAAATTAAGTATGCACAGTAGAGCTCTCTGCAGTTGAGCCAGTTGTCAAGATTTCCCTTGGGGTCTGTGGTGAGAAGTAGGTGATTACATGGCTCTGTTCATCTGACCTATTTTATACATCTGCCCTAGAACAAGATGAAAGGTGCCCTAAAATGTCTGTTTCTCTGCATTGTTTGTATAAGTAGTTTAGGAAAACCAGCTTAGATATTAACCCTGACACTATAGTGCTTAACGTCCATCAGATGAATCCCACCCTTGGAGAGTCTTAGCCTTCCCAGCACATCTGGAGTGTGAGCTGAGTTGAGGTCAGATCAGCACTGCAGTGCTCAAATGACAGCTTTGGTTTTACAACAGCCTCTCATGGCAAATTCTCATCTTCCTGTTAGCTCTTATGTTTTTAGCTAAATGGCAAATGGGAAGGCAGAGTGCAGCAACAAGCACTCTGCAATGCCGTGCAGTCCTTAAACTGTGGAATTTCTTCCTTCTTCACTGTGTCACCTTTTGCCACAGCAGAATCTAAACAAGAAAATACATAATAAAAATGTTTGGGAGAAGTGGAAAGGATTCATATCTTATGTTGTTTATAACTGTAAAATAATTTTGCATGGAGTGTAAGATAACACTCTAGGGAGAAGATCAATACAAGCTCCTTTAACGTGGTTGGGCAGCACCACTAATGTAAAGCTATGAATGGCTTACTCCAGAACTGGCAACTCTCTCTGCAACAGTATGTTTTTGTAATGGTGGCAGAGGGAGGTTTATGTTCATTTGTTGATGCTGCAGCTCCAACTTCATTTTCTTTTTGCATTTTAAAGCCATTACTGTTTGTCCCATGTCTACAGCATATTCTTCTTACGTAGACTGATGTGCATTCCCAAACACAGAAATGATTCCTTGCTGACTGAAGCAGGTCTCTCTAGTCAGCACATTACCCACTCCTTTCAGTTCCAGCTGTTGATGCTGTTGTTTCTACCAAAAATGAAGAAAAGCTGCCTTGATAGTTTGGAGTTTGGCTTCATTAGTGACCCTAATGTGTACAGCAACATCAGCACAGGTTATTGTATAATTAGCAGCAATTCTCATTGTGGTACAGTGTTTTCTCCGGGAATGGGTTGAAATTGAAACCAAGAAGAAGGAAACAAAAGAAACAGATCCCCAAACAAGCATAGATGTGGTAGCTTGAAATGGATGCCAGAATTTCACATGTAATTACCTGGGTTCTGTATGTATTCCACATTATGGTTGAGGAAAAATCACAGAGTGTATGATATTGCATACAGAGTTCTGAAAACTTACTGTAGAAAACATGACAAGTGAAATGACAAATTTATAATGTCCAAGTGCTTGCCATTTGTGAATACAAGTATTGCTACATTTTCCCCCCAGGCCTCAAATAAACAAACTTGACTCTGGTGATGCTTTCAAAGATACTCAGAACCAAAAGTTACTGGAAGACCTCTTTTATGTTGTCTTATTCCCACACTAATTTGACATAGGACCTTTATACACTTATGCAATAAAATACTAAATTTACAAGACTGGGGAATATGTTGAACCCTTTTTGTGCTTCATTTATTTGTTAACTAAAGAAAAAGATAAATATCTTGTTTATGTTCTTCAAATTTTCAGCATTACAAACAGTCTGATGTTAAAAGTATAAGAAAAGTTAATAACGTAATTGCAGTACATGTGGAAGATTAGTAAGCCATAGTTCCCACTGATTTTTAAATTATAAATAGAAGCTGGTGTCAGGGTGATAATACAGATTTTGTGTTCTTTATTAATTTTATCATGAGACCTTCTATTTATCTGAATTAGAAGTACCAGGAGGACTGACTAATAAAGGTACATCTGACTAGATGATACTATGTGATTTGAGAAATAAATTTTTCCCCTGCAAAAAATGGCTTTCCAAAATATTTCCGAAGTACTTAATTTTAAACTTCTTTGTAGCAATGCACTTACAGTCAATTTATTTTTTCTGATGACAGGTCACGGACTTTGGCTTTGCAAAAAGAGTAAAAGGCAGAACTTGGACGTTATGTGGAACTCCTGAATACCTGGCACCTGAAATAATTCTCAGCAAGGTACTTTGTCTTGTTACTCAGCCATGCATTGGATGTAGTTAAAACTTCTCACCCAATTATTAAGCTCTGAGGGATAAACAGTTGCTGATACTTCCAAAAATCAAATCTTGACTAGTCAGTTCTTTACAAATTACACAAAATGAAGTCATTGCATTGTAAATGTTCTTCTAGTATGCCAAAACTTATGCCAAATAAAGAATTTTCACATAACTGTACGGAACTTTCTACATATGCTTGCCACATAACTTGTGAGGGGAAAAAAGATCTGTAATTAAGTTATTTAACTAACAACCTTATCAGAACAACAGATCTGAGTGATTACATTCTGAAGTGTTAACATACTAGAAGAAGAATTCCAAGGGTAACAAGAACTGCATATGGGATGAATCAGTGGTCATTACATAACTAGTTGCAGAGGTTTTCAGCTTTAAGGCAGTTGACATCAAATCAAACGTGACAATCCACTGGTTTTACACCTGAAGTACATGCAGTCTAAGCTGACTGTAGATCTGTTTGTCTACTACTTGCACTAAGTGTTCAAACATAGAAGTAGTAGTATTCATCCTATAGTTGTTTAACTGTTGCACTGTATGTTTTGTAAATGAAAACTATAGAACTGCTTATGCTATAAAACAATCGTAGTGCATAATGTTAAATTACGCATTTAACATATGGTTTAATTAAATACCCTTTGCAGATCATCAAAAATGAACAAAAAATACTTCTGTTTGGGGAAAAAATGTTTGTTATTTGCATAGTTTTTATACCCTGTGCAGCTAAAACAGCAAAAGAAATTCCAATGTGTCTGCTACAAAGTCTTCATAATAGATTTTTCCTGAAAGACTGAATCTGAGCCCTGAGCTTTGTAAAAGATCTCAGAGAATATACCTGAAATGGATGGGTTTGGTGGTTTCTTTGTCTTTCATAACATTGAATAGGACCTACTAATGATTGAAGGTTCAGGCTTTTAAGATCAGATAATAAATGACTATAACAGCTAATTAACGAAAGTTCTAAGCTCTTGTAGCTAGTTAACTACCTATGGAACTGAATGTTCCGAAATGCAGATAATCAAGCAAAAAGGTGACAGTGTACAATATAGGAAGTGCTGTTATATATGTTGTTATAATGAAATTTCTGTAAGCTTTTAATAATTATCATTCTATAACAAGTTTGTTTTGGTTTCAAATAAATAAATAAATTGTGCCCATTTCTGTCACTTAGGGAGTCTTGTCACAAGAGTGTAAAGAAATCACTGACACTCATCACAGGAATGTGTGCAAAATGCTTCATTTCCATCACTGTTTCCGTCTCATTGCTGTATTAGGTTATAAGTGTACTGCTGTGAGGGCCAATTTGGTTGGCGTTAGGTTCTAAGTTCTGCATTAAACAGACTTGCATATTTACTTTCTTTGTATTCCATACATATATAGGTATATACTGAAAATCCTAACCTGTGTTAGAAACTGTACTAACAGTGGCATGTTTCATTTTATTCAGGGTTACAACAAGGCAGTGGACTGGTGGGCATTAGGAGTGTTAATCTATGAAATGGCAGCTGGATATCCCCCATTCTTTGCAGATCAGCCCATTCAAATTTATGAGAAGATTGTGTCTGGCAAGGTGAGTTAAGGCTCTGGGTGTTTTCACAAATGCAGTTGTTTTTATAGAAACCTGTGTTTTGGTGGAGGAGATGCAGAATTTACTGGCCACTAGACAGTGAGCAATTTGAAAAGGTCATAGGAAAAGTTTGTAATGTACATTTCATAAGTACAGGCATTGTTACTTGAAAATCAAAGTTATAAAAATCTGTTCCCTGCCTTCAGATTTAAAATGCAAGTTACTAAATTTACAGACATTGTGGTATTATAGCCTTTTATGCTTGGATTAAAGTGATCCAACGACTATTAACAACTACTTAGCTGTGTGCCTAATTTGCCTAGCTATTTTCTAGAATTTTTGGTACAATTTTTGAGAAGCCCTGAAGAGTTTTCATCATTCCCAGTAGGTCTCTTTACTTCCACAGTTGTACAGCTAGACATATCTAATGTTCTGTTTGGCTTTCATTGTTATATAAAATTTTTGAAAAATGTTTCCAATGTTTCCCTTTCATTTTTTATTAATATCTCTTAGTGTGCCGGGTAGCACCAAAATGTAATCATTCTGGTGTTTCTCCTGCCGGCCAATGTTGTTTCTTTATGCTCACTTGATTTGTTACAGTTGTTCTCTTCCTTGTCCCTACATAGACACATGCTGTGCTGCATCTCAGGTGCTTCTGTAATTCTAATCAAGGGCAGTACTTGAGTAGGCCTGTGGTGCACTGCACTGAGGTTGATTCTTATTTAAATAAAGAAGGTGGTTGGTGGTTGCTTTTTGAAAGGTTTTAATGCTGTGTATCTTCAGCTGTGTCCGTGAATATATGGGAATTAATTTACCAAGATGTATTTTTAAAGAAATCTTTTTCTTCTAAACTAAAATAAAAATGTTGGGCATTTTTTGTAGTTTTATCTAATTGGCTTGTCATCTGTACTGTTGGTCATCTACCTTTTTTACTGAGTCCGTGGATGGACAGCAGCAGAAACAGCACTGGACATCAACTCTGGAAACTCTAATTCAGTCCTCATCTAGCAGTTCTTTATAACCTGGGGTTTTTCATTTATTCTACGTCATTTGCTTAGTTCTCTATTTAAAAATTTGAGTTAATATTTCCTTACTTCTCAGTAGTCTAGGTATTATAGTCATTAAAACCTGTGAATTTCTCATAACCTACAATAGAACCATGTTGGTAGGTAAATCGAAGCAGGGTCCTTGATAATTGGACTTCTTGATTTCTCAAAATGTTTTTATGTTAAGTAATTCCATGATCTGTATTTACATCATAACCAATCATCTGAATGTCAGGAGTGTCAAACACTGAGACTATGAGGATGACAGAGCTTTCTGCCTGTTCTTTTCCCCTTCCTTCTCTCTGCCATCTTAAACAGTGTCAGTAGATCATTTGTTAGTAAAACCCTTTGTAATTACATCCCACGAATCATCTTCAAATATTCTTTAGCCAGGTTTGAATGAATTGCAGCAAGTCACTAGTGTGCTGTCTTCAAATAGTGCTGTTACGTAAGAGTTTTGATGTTGGTGCATTTAGTTATCAGAAACAGATTGCAGTACAGCATAAAGTTCCAGATTGACTTTTCATATATGATTGCTGAATGTAGAGTTATTTCAGAGCATATCTATATATTTATATGCTGTGTATGTGCTATATACTGTGTCTCCTCTGTATGTGTGTGTGTGTATATAATATAATCTAAAAATTTATACCTAGATAATAGCTGAGAATGTCTTGAGATGATGTTGGTGAGACACCAAGTTAAACTTAGCTTTTAGATCACTGTTACATTAAATTATTATTTTGCCCCCTAGAAGCTTCCAGTTCAAGAAATGGTAGATGGGCAATATATGTTGATAAAGGCTCTGTGAAACAGAAATACAGGTGCAACAATAATCATCTGTCTCTTCATGCATTCCTGCTTGATTTGGTTTTAGAAGAAACAGAGAAAATTGCCCCACTATTTCCTTTTGTGTGAAGTTGTTTCCCTTCACAGGGGAAAGAATCAAATCTGTATCATGTTTTTTAATACTGTGGGTATATAATTTTAGGTGAGGTTCCCATCACACTTCAGTTCAGACCTAAAGGATCTTCTAAGAAATTTACTCCAGGTAGATTTGACCAAACGATATGGAAATCTCAAGAATGGTGTAAATGACATAAAGAATCACAAGTGGTTTGCAACTACAGATTGGATTGCCATTTATCAGAGAAAGGTAAGACCCTTCCTGATGAAAACTATTAGAAGTCTTTAAGGGGTTGAAGTAAAAATTTTAATTATTGTGTTTATTTTTTATTTCCTAGATCTGTGACTTGAAATTGAGAAAGGGTGAAAATAGTTTAATCTTTTAAGACTCCAAAGGATGTGTATTGATTGAATTATGTTTGTTTCTTTTGGGTATTTTATCCTGGACCTCTGTGTACATTCACGTTCTCTTTAACACACATGTTGTGTGTTAGTCTATTTCTGGATTATCTCAGGATGAGGCATCTCCTGCCTCTCTCACTTTTTATTTAACCCCTGCTGTAGTGGCATCTATAAATACTCCTCCACAGCAGAGATGAATTTGTTTTCCTTTCCAGCCAGCTCTTAGCACTCAGACTGTGCTTCAGTGTGGAGAAGCTCAAGCCAAAGCTAGAGCTTTTCTTTTTTCTCCTAAAGCAACCTGCTCCCTCCTTAATTTGCTTTGTCTTGATGCTGTAAAAAAAGGCTAGAGATAAATGATAATATTTAAAGAAATTGGTTTGAATTTGAAATGCTAACAGTCTTGACTGTAGAGGCATGAACTTGCTGCTGTAACAGCAGTATTTTAAGGGCCGAACCTAAATACTAACAATAGTTTATAAAAAGAAACTGGTTGTTTGGCTATACAAACTGACAGTACAGCTGTTGAATTATTCACTAATGTATTAATTACTAGAAGACAGGGTACAATTAACACATCCTGTATTCCTTGCATTAAGTATAGATATTTTTAAGAAAATATTCCCTATTGTAGAATTCTAATTAGCTGTTCTTCGCTTCCTTAATGCCTCTTTGCAAGGCATTATATATACAGTATATATGCACCAAGTTTCATTTGCCAGTATGCTGTTTGGGAACACCCAGGCCCCATAATATTAAAGCAGGTGTTTTAATACTGTGCTAAATATTCTTAGCATCGCTAATGTACTGCTATAGTGGATTACTTTCACAGAAATAAGAAATATTTTTAAATGTTAACAAGAAATACAGTCAGAATAGCTATTACTAGATTTAAAGGGTTGTGAAAACTGATGCCAAGTAAGTTTGAAGCTTCTAATTATAAAGAATAAATGCTGTAATACTGAGGGTCTGAAACAACAGCATGGATTGTAATATCATTCAACTAGTCATAGAAATACAGCAATAAACTTTCCATTTATACTAGTTTTTCACAGTGACTGTTATCACGACGTGTATTCTCCTGAATAAACATAGTGTTCCTTGGCAGCTAATGTCACGTGATTTTTTTTTTTTTTTTNAGGAAGTGCTGTTATATATGTTGTTATAATGAAATTTCTGTAAGCTTTTAATAATTATCATTCTATAACAAGTTTGTTTTGGTTTCAAATAAATAAATAAATTGTGCCCATTTCTGTCACTTAGGGAGTCTTGTCACAAGAGTGTAAAGAAATCACTGACACTCATCACAGGAATGTGTGCAAAATGCTTCATTTCCATCACTGTTTCCGTCTCATTGCTGTATTAGGTTATAAGTGTACTGCTGTGAGGGCCAATTTGGTTGGCGTTAGGTTCTAAGTTCTGCATTAAACAGACTTGCATATTTACTTTCTTTGTATTCCATACATATATAGGTATATACTGAAAATCCTAACCTGTGTTAGAAACTGTACTAACAGTGGCATGTTTCATTTTATTCAGGGTTACAACAAGGCAGTGGACTGGTGGGCATTAGGAGTGTTAATCTATGAAATGGCAGCTGGATATCCCCCATTCTTTGCAGATCAGCCCATTCAAATTTATGAGAAGATTGTGTCTGGCAAGGTGAGTTAAGGCTCTGGGTGTTTTCACAAATGCAGTTGTTTTTATAGAAACCTGTGTTTTGGTGGAGGAGATGCAGAATTTACTGGCCACTAGACAGTGAGCAATTTGAAAAGGTCATAGGAAAAGTTTGTAATGTACATTTCATAAGTACAGGCATTGTTACTTGAAAATCAAAGTTATAAAAATCTGTTCCCTGCCTTCAGATTTAAAATGCAAGTTACTAAATTTACAGACATTGTGGTATTATAGCCTTTTATGCTTGGATTAAAGTGATCCAACGACTATTAACAACTACTTAGCTGTGTGCCTAATTTGCCTAGCTATTTTCTAGAATTTTTGGTACAATTTTTGAGAAGCCCTGAAGAGTTTTCATCATTCCCAGTAGGTCTCTTTACTTCCACAGTTGTACAGCTAGACATATCTAATGTTCTGTTTGGCTTTCATTGTTATATAAAATTTTTGAAAAATGTTTCCAATGTTTCCCTTTCATTTTTTATTAATATCTCTTAGTGTGCCGGGTAGCACCAAAATGTAATCATTCTGGTGTTTCTCCTGCCGGCCAATGTTGTTTCTTTATGCTCACTTGATTTGTTACAGTTGTTCTCTTCCTTGTCCCTACATAGACACATGCTGTGCTGCATCTCAGGTGCTTCTGTAATTCTAATCAAGGGCAGTACTTGAGTAGGCCTGTGGTGCACTGCACTGAGGTTGATTCTTATTTAAATAAAGAAGGTGGTTGGTGGTTGCTTTTTGAAAGGTTTTAATGCTGTGTATCTTCAGCTGTGTCCGTGAATATATGGGAATTAATTTACCAAGATGTATTTTTAAAGAAATCTTTTTCTTCTAAACTAAAATAAAAATGTTGGGCATTTTTTGTAGTTTTATCTAATTGGCTTGTCATCTGTACTGTTGGTCATCTACCTTTTTTACTGAGTCCGTGGATGGACAGCAGCAGAAACAGCACTGGACATCAACTCTGGAAACTCTAATTCAGTCCTCATCTAGCAGTTCTTTATAACCTGGGGTTTTTCATTTATTCTACGTCATTTGCTTAGTTCTCTATTTAAAAATTTGAGTTAATATTTCCTTACTTCTCAGTAGTCTAGGTATTATAGTCATTAAAACCTGTGAATTTCTCATAACCTACAATAGAACCATGTTGGTAGGTAAATCGAAGCAGGGTCCTTGATAATTGGACTTCTTGATTTCTCAAAATGTTTTTATGTTAAGTAATTCCATGATCTGTATTTACATCATAACCAATCATCTGAATGTCAGGAGTGTCAAACACTGAGACTATGAGGATGACAGAGCTTTCTGCCTGTTCTTTTCCCCTTCCTTCTCTCTGCCATCTTAAACAGTGTCAGTAGATCATTTGTTAGTAAAACCCTTTGTAATTACATCCCACGAATCATCTTCAAATATTCTTTAGCCAGGTTTGAATGAATTGCAGCAAGTCACTAGTGTGCTGTCTTCAAATAGTGCTGTTACGTAAGAGTTTTGATGTTGGTGCATTTAGTTATCAGAAACAGATTGCAGTACAGCATAAAGTTCCAGATTGACTTTTCATATATGATTGCTGAATGTAGAGTTATTTCAGAGCATATCTATATATTTATATGCTGTGTATGTGCTATATACTGTGTCTCCTCTGTATGTGTGTGTGTGTATATAATATAATCTAAAAATTTATACCTAGATAATAGCTGAGAATGTCTTGAGATGATGTTGGTGAGACACCAAGTTAAACTTAGCTTTTAGATCACTGTTACATTAAATTATTATTTTGCCCCCTAGAAGCTTCCAGTTCAAGAAATGGTAGATGGGCAATATATGTTGATAAAGGCTCTGTGAAACAGAAATACAGGTGCAACAATAATCATCTGTCTCTTCATGCATTCCTGCTTGATTTGGTTTTAGAAGAAACAGAGAAAATTGCCCCACTATTTCCTTTTGTGTGAAGTTGTTTCCCTTCACAGGGGAAAGAATCAAATCTGTATCATGTTTTTTAATACTGTGGGTATATAATTTTAGGTGAGGTTCCCATCACACTTCAGTTCAGACCTAAAGGATCTTCTAAGAAATTTACTCCAGGTAGATTTGACCAAACGATATGGAAATCTCAAGAATGGTGTAAATGACATAAAGAATCACAAGTGGTTTGCAACTACAGATTGGATTGCCATTTATCAGAGAAAGGTAAGACCCTTCCTGATGAAAACTATTAGAAGTCTTTAAGGGGTTGAAGTAAAAATTTTAATTATTGTGTTTATTTTTTATTTCCTAGATCTGTGACTTGAAATTGAGAAAGGGTGAAAATAGTTTAATCTTTTAAGACTCCAAAGGATGTGTATTGATTGAATTATGTTTGTTTCTTTTGGGTATTTTATCCTGGACCTCTGTGTACATTCACGTTCTCTTTAACACACATGTTGTGTGTTAGTCTATTTCTGGATTATCTCAGGATGAGGCATCTCCTGCCTCTCTCACTTTTTATTTAACCCCTGCTGTAGTGGCATCTATAAATACTCCTCCACAGCAGAGATGAATTTGTTTTCCTTTCCAGCCAGCTCTTAGCACTCAGACTGTGCTTCAGTGTGGAGAAGCTCAAGCCAAAGCTAGAGCTTTTCTTTTTTCTCCTAAAGCAACCTGCTCCCTCCTTAATTTGCTTTGTCTTGATGCTGTAAAAAAAGGCTAGAGATAAATGATAATATTTAAAGAAATTGGTTTGAATTTGAAATGCTAACAGTCTTGACTGTAGAGGCATGAACTTGCTGCTGTAACAGCAGTATTTTAAGGGCCGAACCTAAATACTAACAATAGTTTATAAAAAGAAACTGGTTGTTTGGCTATACAAACTGACAGTACAGCTGTTGAATTATTCACTAATGTATTAATTACTAGAAGACAGGGTACAATTAACACATCCTGTATTCCTTGCATTAAGTATAGATATTTTTAAGAAAATATTCCCTATTGTAGAATTCTAATTAGCTGTTCTTCGCTTCCTTAATGCCTCTTTGCAAGGCATTATATATACAGTATATATGCACCAAGTTTCATTTGCCAGTATGCTGTTTGGGAACACCCAGGCCCCATAATATTAAAGCAGGTGTTTTAATACTGTGCTAAATATTCTTAGCATCGCTAATGTACTGCTATAGTGGATTACTTTCACAGAAATAAGAAATATTTTTAAATGTTAACAAGAAATACAGTCAGAATAGCTATTACTAGATTTAAAGGGTTGTGAAAACTGATGCCAAGTAAGTTTGAAGCTTCTAATTATAAAGAATAAATGCTGTAATACTGAGGGTCTGAAACAACAGCATGGATTGTAATATCATTCAACTAGTCATAGAAATACAGCAATAAACTTTCCATTTATACTAGTTTTTCACAGTGACTGTTATCACGACGTGTATTCTCCTGAATAAACATAGTGTTCCTTGGCAGCTAATGTCACGTGATTTTTTTTTTTTTTTTTAATGCTACAGTCATAAGTAAACCAGTCAATTACTTAATATTTCGGATATAGAATCACAAAATATGCTGAGTTTGAAGGGACCCACAAGGATCATCCAGTCCAACTCCTGGCCCTGCAGAGGACACCCCAAGAGTCACACCACGTGCCTGAGAGCATTGTCCAAACGCTTGTTGAACTCTGTCAGGCTGGTGCTGTGACCACTGCCCTGGGGAGCTGTTCCAGTGCCTGAACACCCTCTGGGGTGAAGAACGTTTTTCTGATATGCAGCCTAAACCTCCCCTGACTCAGCTTCAGGCCATTCCCTCGGGTCCTGTCACTGTCACCACAGAGCAGAGATCAGTACCTGCCTCCCTTTTTCCTCTCACAAGGAAGTTGTAACTGCAGTGAGGTCTCCCCTCAGTCTCCCCCAGGCCGAACAGACCCAGTGCCCTCAGCTGCTCCTCGCACGGCTTCTCCTCAAGGCCCTTCATCATCTTTGTTGCCCTCCTTTGGACACTCGCTAATAGTTTAATGTCTTTTTTACATTGTGGCACCCAAAACTGCCCCCAGGACTCGAGGTGAGGCTGCCCCAGTGCAGAGCAGAGCAGGACAGTCTCCTCCCTTGCCCAGCTGGCAATGCTGTGCCTGATGCTCCCAGGACATGGTTGCCCTGGCTGGCTGCCAGGGCATTGCTGACCCAACTTGCCATTAACCAGGACCGCCAGGTTCGTTCCACAGCACTGCTCTCCAGCCTCTTGTCCCCCATACTGTCCATTCATCCAGGGTAGCCTCATCCCAGTTGCAGAATCTGACACTTTCCAATGTTGAACTTCATACACTTGCTGATTGCCCAGTTCTCGAGTTTGTCAGGGTCTCTCTGCAGGGCTTCCCTGCCCTCCACGGAGTCAACAGCTCCTCCCAGATTTTATTGTCTGTGAACTTAGTATCCCTTCCACCCCTGTGTCCAAATCATTTATGAAGATGTTCAAGAGCACAGGGCCAAGGACTGAGCCCTGTAGAACCCCACTAGTGACAGGTCACCAGTCTTACGTCTCCCCATTCACTGTAACCTTTTGCGCCCCACCTGTGAGCCAGTTGCATGATATACAATGCAGTCTTCCTTTCTTTGAGTGTTTCCATATTTATTAACACACTGCCTGATAAAATGATTGTACTTAGGGCCAAACAGGTATTTCCTCTATAAACCAGTGTTATCTCCTTCAATCTCTTTTTAGCAATTTCCATAGTGAAGATAATAGGAAAAGGTCTGACGTGTCTCATTTGAAAGTGTTCTGAAGTTCAAGCAGTAAATGAGATATTTTCTGTGCTCTGAGTTTTGTTGTAAGAGAGTGACTGAAAGTCAGTTTAAGAAGACACAGAGACAGAATTCAGATAATGGTCAATGTCTGGTTTTGTAGGCTAGATGTGTATACAGACTGTGTGCTCACTCAGGCTAAATCGCTGAAACACATACATTGTTTTAGGAACAAAAGGATATACACGTGACAAGTGCACTCATGAATGCACAAGTTACTGTTATTTCTTAGCGGTGTCTAATGTTATTGCCCACAGTCAGTGGAGGTTAATTTGTGTTAGTCTGTGCTGTACCTCTTTAATTTACTGATCTACACACACGACACACCCCCACCATCAGCAATCTACCTGGTTGCACAGTGTGGTGTGATCCTCTGCCTCAGCTGGAGCTGGAGCTGTGCCTGCCCTGCTTTGTTGTCTCCCCACCTTTCTGCCTCTGGCACACTTACTCCTTCGGATGTTTGGGAGAGAGATACTTGTCAGATTACTTTGTGTTTCCAGGTTTAAATTTGCATCACCTGCATAATTTTGTTATAATTTTGCTTACCTTACAGTACAGTTTTTGAGTGACTCCTTCAAGTCATTGCTTGTGTCTCATTGTGGCCTAGTTTGGAGAAGGCTTTCACTTCTCAGTTAGGTCCTAGGAGGAACTTCATAAAAGATGCAGAACAAATTCTTTTACACTTGTATTAGGTTAGTTTTTATTTGGAAATAGAAAGTTGTTATTAAGTAGGAAGGAGAGCGTTCCAAACTTTCCCAAGACTTCTGTGTAGTGGTGGTGGCAATCAGTGTACTCCATGTCCTGTGCCAATGAGCTGGAAGAAGCAGGATCGCCTCTGCAAGGAGAAAACTAATCTTTGTTTTGAAGTGGAAGTCATTTTTAATGATGTCTGTCAGCAAGAGATTAGTCTTTTTCAATTTAGATTCACACATCTAGGCCTTACCACCTTAGGTTGGTTTTGTTTATGTGCCACAACTTAAACCTGTCATACCTGATTTCTTGGCAGGATTTGAAAGGTAATGGGAGTATTGCTGCGCTCGTTATTACAATGCTAAATCTATTGGGTTTAGGCCAGTAACATTTTGTGTGCCTTTTTGTGTTTTCCACCAATACAGGTAGAAGCTCCATTCATACCAAAGTGCAGAGGTCCTGGAGATACCAGCAACTTTGATGACTATGAAGAAGAAGATATCCGTGCGTCTCTAACAGAAAAATGTGCAAAAGAATTTGCTGATTTTTAGTAGGAGTAAGAGGACAAGATGACATCAGGGCTCACATTGGGATCTTTGCACTCTGTTAACAGATGAGGTGGAGCTGAGACCATCATATGTCAAAACAGTTACCTAGTTACTTCATTCCACAAAGCTGACTGAGGTCTTTATTGCCATCTTCCATGTGTGCAGTTTGCACCAACCCTTCTAACTAGGCACAATTAAGCAAGCACTGTTTGTGCAGTAACACAGAATAATAGACCACTTTCCTACTTAACTTTGGTTTCTGTCGTTCTTTGTTTCTGTGTATTGTTCATTTTCCCCCTTTGAAATGAAGTAGTTTTTTACCCAAGAATGCTCCATTTTATTTTGAATAATGTATTATTTGTGTGAGTGAAATGGAAGGTGTTGCGGCTAGTGTGATTTAGACTGAAGTGAAAGATAAATGTTGCTTCTAGTCTGTGCCAGCCAATAATTCATGTCTGTCTTGTGTCTGATGCTACAATTTATAATAATTTTTTAGTAGCTCAGACTAAACCTAGCCAACATTTTTAGCATTTTTGAAGGTAGTATTTATCGCCATATAAATGTCTGCTAAATTAACTTAAAAACATTTTTTCCTGGAGGCTGACCAAAATTCAGTAGAATCAATTGGATGGCTTAAGTAGGGGACAGTAGCTAGACCCCGTGCCTTGGTTTTCTACATCCCTGCAGTTTTCGTCACTGCCTCCTTCCTTTGTATTTCCCACCTAGGCAGTTGGCAAGTTGCCATAACCAGACTGTACCATGGAAAGCTTACAGTCTCATGAGAGGGAGTAATTCCATCTGGTCTGGATTTTGGACCATATGAAACCAAGTCAACTTACCAGCATTTCAGTTGGCANGACATGGTTGCCCTGGCTGGCTGCCAGGGCATTGCTGACCCAACTTGCCATTAACCAGGACCGCCAGGTTCGTTCCACAGCACTGCTCTCCAGCCTCTTGTCCCCCATACTGTCCATTCATCCAGGGTAGCCTCATCCCAGTTGCAGAATCTGACACTTTCCAATGTTGAACTTCATACACTTGCTGATTGCCCAGTTCTCGAGTTTGTCAGGGTCTCTCTGCAGGGCTTCCCTGCCCTCCACGGAGTCAACAGCTCCTCCCAGATTTTATTGTCTGTGAACTTAGTATCCCTTCCACCCCTGTGTCCAAATCATTTATGAAGATGTTCAAGAGCACAGGGCCAAGGACTGAGCCCTGTAGAACCCCACTAGTGACAGGTCACCAGTCTTACGTCTCCCCATTCACTGTAACCTTTTGCGCCCCACCTGTGAGCCAGTTGCATGATATACAATGCAGTCTTCCTTTCTTTGAGTGTTTCCATATTTATTAACACACTGCCTGATAAAATGATTGTACTTAGGGCCAAACAGGTATTTCCTCTATAAACCAGTGTTATCTCCTTCAATCTCTTTTTAGCAATTTCCATAGTGAAGATAATAGGAAAAGGTCTGACGTGTCTCATTTGAAAGTGTTCTGAAGTTCAAGCAGTAAATGAGATATTTTCTGTGCTCTGAGTTTTGTTGTAAGAGAGTGACTGAAAGTCAGTTTAAGAAGACACAGAGACAGAATTCAGATAATGGTCAATGTCTGGTTTTGTAGGCTAGATGTGTATACAGACTGTGTGCTCACTCAGGCTAAATCGCTGAAACACATACATTGTTTTAGGAACAAAAGGATATACACGTGACAAGTGCACTCATGAATGCACAAGTTACTGTTATTTCTTAGCGGTGTCTAATGTTATTGCCCACAGTCAGTGGAGGTTAATTTGTGTTAGTCTGTGCTGTACCTCTTTAATTTACTGATCTACACACACGACACACCCCCACCATCAGCAATCTACCTGGTTGCACAGTGTGGTGTGATCCTCTGCCTCAGCTGGAGCTGGAGCTGTGCCTGCCCTGCTTTGTTGTCTCCCCACCTTTCTGCCTCTGGCACACTTACTCCTTCGGATGTTTGGGAGAGAGATACTTGTCAGATTACTTTGTGTTTCCAGGTTTAAATTTGCATCACCTGCATAATTTTGTTATAATTTTGCTTACCTTACAGTACAGTTTTTGAGTGACTCCTTCAAGTCATTGCTTGTGTCTCATTGTGGCCTAGTTTGGAGAAGGCTTTCACTTCTCAGTTAGGTCCTAGGAGGAACTTCATAAAAGATGCAGAACAAATTCTTTTACACTTGTATTAGGTTAGTTTTTATTTGGAAATAGAAAGTTGTTATTAAGTAGGAAGGAGAGCGTTCCAAACTTTCCCAAGACTTCTGTGTAGTGGTGGTGGCAATCAGTGTACTCCATGTCCTGTGCCAATGAGCTGGAAGAAGCAGGATCGCCTCTGCAAGGAGAAAACTAATCTTTGTTTTGAAGTGGAAGTCATTTTTAATGATGTCTGTCAGCAAGAGATTAGTCTTTTTCAATTTAGATTCACACATCTAGGCCTTACCACCTTAGGTTGGTTTTGTTTATGTGCCACAACTTAAACCTGTCATACCTGATTTCTTGGCAGGATTTGAAAGGTAATGGGAGTATTGCTGCGCTCGTTATTACAATGCTAAATCTATTGGGTTTAGGCCAGTAACATTTTGTGTGCCTTTTTGTGTTTTCCACCAATACAGGTAGAAGCTCCATTCATACCAAAGTGCAGAGGTCCTGGAGATACCAGCAACTTTGATGACTATGAAGAAGAAGATATCCGTGCGTCTCTAACAGAAAAATGTGCAAAAGAATTTGCTGATTTTTAGTAGGAGTAAGAGGACAAGATGACATCAGGGCTCACATTGGGATCTTTGCACTCTGTTAACAGATGAGGTGGAGCTGAGACCATCATATGTCAAAACAGTTACCTAGTTACTTCATTCCACAAAGCTGACTGAGGTCTTTATTGCCATCTTCCATGTGTGCAGTTTGCACCAACCCTTCTAACTAGGCACAATTAAGCAAGCACTGTTTGTGCAGTAACACAGAATAATAGACCACTTTCCTACTTAACTTTGGTTTCTGTCGTTCTTTGTTTCTGTGTATTGTTCATTTTCCCCCTTTGAAATGAAGTAGTTTTTTACCCAAGAATGCTCCATTTTATTTTGAATAATGTATTATTTGTGTGAGTGAAATGGAAGGTGTTGCGGCTAGTGTGATTTAGACTGAAGTGAAAGATAAATGTTGCTTCTAGTCTGTGCCAGCCAATAATTCATGTCTGTCTTGTGTCTGATGCTACAATTTATAATAATTTTTTAGTAGCTCAGACTAAACCTAGCCAACATTTTTAGCATTTTTGAAGGTAGTATTTATCGCCATATAAATGTCTGCTAAATTAACTTAAAAACATTTTTTCCTGGAGGCTGACCAAAATTCAGTAGAATCAATTGGATGGCTTAAGTAGGGGACAGTAGCTAGACCCCGTGCCTTGGTTTTCTACATCCCTGCAGTTTTCGTCACTGCCTCCTTCCTTTGTATTTCCCACCTAGGCAGTTGGCAAGTTGCCATAACCAGACTGTACCATGGAAAGCTTACAGTCTCATGAGAGGGAGTAATTCCATCTGGTCTGGATTTTGGACCATATGAAACCAAGTCAACTTACCAGCATTTCAGTTGGCAGGTATGAAATGGCTTGTTTAAGATCAAGAACCCTAAACTCTTAAAGGAAGTTTTGGTCAGTACTGTAGAGAATTCATTTTGATTCACTTTTTCGTCTTTTTTTTTTTTCTTAATCTTTAAAAAGTAGCCAGTGTTTGGGCTCCCAAAGTATTCCTTGCTTCAAGCCTTTTTTGATTAAAAAAGGCATGCATTAGAATAAAAACCACCATGCCACAAAAAGCAAAATGCGCTCTGCCATTAGCTACGTAAAACAAATGGTTTAGCAAATGCAAAATAATGTTCTAGATGCATCGCTGGATGAACACGGTTATTTTTTGTTAGCTGTTAAGAATAAGAGGTTATTGCCAAGTTTTTATTCTGGTATACTATATTAGTAAACTGAGGATGGAGTACTGCTACAATCATTTTCTTTTTAATTACAGCACTTCATTCATGAAGAAAAGAGATCAAGTTTAAAAACTGCAACAGCTGAATTTATTTTAGTTGCGTTGTGTCTTCATTTCTAACCTACTTTCTTTCAATCAATCAGAATGTATGGTCACAGATACAAGTATTTGGATTTAATTATGTTTTGTATACTCTCACCAACTGACTTAAAAGGTATTGCTACCATGTGCTAGCTTTGGGCACTTTTACACATTTATTTCAATGTTAATAATCAGCGGCTCAGCACTTTTTTTGGGGTTGCTTTTAAACTTATTCATAGTAGTTTTATTTGTACACTTGGTTCTGGCTGTCTCAGTGACCTGTCTTAAAACAGCACATCTAAAAGTTTAAACTAGACTCATGTTTTATGATAAATTTACATGCATACAAGGATGAATTGTTTTTTAAAAAATGAGCTATATTGATACATAGCCATTGGATTTCTTTGAATGCCAGCGCAAATAAACAGCTGGCATTCCTTCCGTTTAATCTGTACGACACTCGTAAAAGAAAAGCCTTTGTAGACATTTTACAAAAGAGTATGAAACATACCACCCAATGTTCTGTATGTTTAGGTTGTTGAGCATTTTTGCACAACGTCATTAGGAGGCTGACACTGAATGCAGTCTTTGTCCACCCATATTTACATACATGCAAGAAAAGTATAAGATACTTTGCTGTAGCAAATTTTATGTAACAAAGATATATCGTCACATGAATAAATTTAAAGAAATCCTTTGTATGAAAATGTTAAAATCTTTTGTATTTCATTTAGACCAAGGACATGCTGCTGTATGCTAGCTGTATGCGATAAATTCTACAGTAACTTTGTTGTCGTTTATGAACTTTAAAAGATTTTAATAAATGTTGGAGATCACAATTTGATTCTGTTATGATTTTAATTTTTAATCATTACATTTATAGTTCTAGGAAGGTTCAGAGATTTTTCTGTTCTGTAAAATACTGTAATCATTCATCTTGCGTGTACAATAAGACAGAAGTCTAGGAAATTGGTTCTGACATGTCTGTCTGATATCCAGATTAAATTCTACACGGGCATAAGTGGAAAAGTCATCATAATGCCATGATATTATGCTATTTTTAATTTTATGAAAATCCTGTTAGAAAGTAAAACACTTGTCCAATATGGCATAATAGACTTCAGTATGGAAATGAGATTCTATTTTGAAAAAGGAGGGGAAGTGTGCAATTTCCAAGGCATTAGTGAGTACATTTGACAATGTGAGTATTATACAACCCTCTCATTTAAACACAGTCATGAAATATAACTACAGAATATTATGTTACCTGTATTTAATTTGAAAAATCCTTTTCACAATATGGAAAAATTGTATATCTATGACAGTAGAAGCTTGTTAATTTTACACATTTGAGGAATTAAGTGTTGAACTATATGGTATATTTTAATTGTACTCTAGTTGTATGTAACTTTCATTTCCAACATAAAGGATTGTATCTCATTAAGTAAATTGCTTTTTTTATTATCTTGTCGGTTGCATTAAAACCCTTATTTTTAAATCCTTTAAAGTATTTTACTAATTTTTGCAAATAATTAGATGTTTTTAAGTGCTGCAATAGTGTGCAATAGTAAACATTTATATACAGAAGTGCAAATTAAATTATGTACAACACTTGTGCTGCTTCTTTGTGAATCAGAATGTTGTATGATGACAGTTGTTGCACCTCCCCACACGTGAGCAGGGTTTGAGAGCAAGAGGAAAAGGCTGTGAAACTGACCACACGTATGAGTTGGGGCGCATTAGGCTTTACACTAACTAAGGTGTCTGGAAAAGGTGGTGTGTAGAACATTAAAGGCACTATGAGAAGTCTTGGACTTCTTAGACAATCAAAAGCAAGCAAGGTGATCATTAGCTTCAGTATTGTCTTCATACTATTTTCATTCAGACTCTATGCTTTTTATTAAAGATAATTGCCTGTTTTTAAACTGTCTGCAGATCCCGCTGTACCAACTTTGTGCTGTGTCTCATTGTGCTGTGAAACAACTGATAGAAGTAAAGACTGTTCATGGTCTTGGCATTGTCTGTCTTGAGGCTTTTTCTGCAAGTGGTGTTTGGAGAGGCTCTGGTGCCTGCTCTGTAATGCAGCTCCTCCTCTTCCCGCTGTCTGAGCCGAGCTGTGGCCTCTGTGCTTCTGCTGCTGTACGCCTGCGACTGCAGTGTTGTGTTCTTGGTTTCCTGGTACTACTGCTACATTACATTTTAAAGACCTTTGAACTTTTTCTAAAGTTGAGCTAAAAAACCTGTGAAAATACTGTCTTCTGCTTTTACTACAGCTCCTAAACAAACACAGCATGCTGAGCCACAGATTTGAAGGTGTCATTCAAATCTGTTCTTCTGATTTGCTGCATAAGGAGGAATTATCCCAGATCAGAATTGAAGAACCATTCCATTAGAAACTGGTAAAAAAAACCATTTCTATTCTCCAACTGAGGTGTATATAGCTGATCTGGATGTGTTTAATGATATTAAAAAAAAAAAAGTTTGACCACCACAGTTTTACAAGTGTGGGTCTTGCATACATTTTAAAAATGTTTTTAATGGAAGGCTTGAGGTATTGACTGATTTAAGGTCTCTGACAGAAAGGGTAAAATATGAGCACCTAACATCAGGCTGGGCAATAAAAGGATTAGAGCTCCACAAGGATGTTTAAATGGCTTATAGATAGTAAATGTTTGTCCTCTTATATAGGGATTATGTGAAGTGTTGGATTTTTTTTTTTTAAGTATAAGATGGGTACCTAGAGGCAAGACAGGATCTCAAGATATCTTCCCTTTCTAACTCCTGAATTTGATGACAAATAAAAGTATGAATTAAATCTGAGATCTAGTCACATTTTTACCTTTTTTTTGTTGTTTTTGTGGTTTGGATTTGGGGAGGGATATCATATGACAAAAAGGGATGCCTGGATGAAACTTGCAGATACTGAAAATGTATTTTATTCTTATAATTGACTACTACAAAAAGTAGTCCTTCAGTGGGATAAAAGCAGCGTGAGGTTTTAATGAAATCACTGGGATCAGTTCCTAACAGTGTTTTCAAAGTAAAAATTCCTTTAGAATCCTTACAGCTTCATTGTGCTGTTCCCTCCCTTGTACAAATGTCGTTGCAAAAACGTATTTCTAAGAATTGTGTATATGTGTCTCTTTGCTTTGAAGCTTAAAAGCAACATACTTGTGATATTCATTGGAATGAGCTGCTGGTAAGTGAAGCACGAATGGAAGAACCAGTGACAAACTTGCACATTTCTTTCTGGTGCTCAGCTTACAGGTCTAGATTTTGATAGATCACACAGTGGCAATCTAATGTCTGATGGCAAGGCTGCAGCACAAAAACTCTTCAGGATGCAAGGTCGTTGGAGTTTGAGAGGGAGGTCAGTGATCTGTTCCCATCTGTATGCAACCACGGTAATAGGTGTTTTCCTTTGCTGGGAGGTTGTTATCAGAAACTTCTTCCTTTGCCTTTGCTTCCAAGGTGCTGTGGAAGATTAGAAAGGACGGAGTTATAGCTATGTTGACACAAATGGAGCGAGGTCTCAGCAGCCTGGCAAGCAGTGTGGGATGTTCTGAGTGTATTCAGTAAGTTCCAGGAAAAATTACTGCTGACTAGGGCAACAAAGAGGAAACTGGAGTGCTGGAAAGACACTGTTAACTGAAATTCTTCCCCCACCAAGGTAATTTGTTTCAATTGAAGAAAAAAAATGATCCAAGACCTCATTTAGGTTTAGTGGTGTATTACTGCTTTGGTCTACACAGCAATATCACAAGAATACCGAAATTATTGCTCTTTACTTTGTATCTATATTGCTACTTTGAATGTATATGTAGTTATCTAAGTAACAGTTCAACAAAATGAATGCTTGATTGGGATGTCCTTTCAATTTCTCCTCTCTTTGCCATCATCCTTCTACTTGATGTTTGCATGAACTGGGGGTCTGAGTGTCAGGATTCCATTAATGATAGGTAACACCTTGGATAAGTAAAACATGATTCACCTGTCTCACAGGTGAATGTTAATTCAGGTTAAGCTATCACTATGTAATCATTTTATAAATGCCTAGTGTTTATAAAATACCTGTTTTCAACCGCCCACCTAAAAAAGGCACTGTGTGTCCTCAGTTAGTACATTATCTTTATTTCCCTTTTTTCTCTGACCAAATACATTGGGAAGTGTGCACCTGGCAGGCTTGCTTACCGGTGGAGAGAGGAACTGAGCAGGCAGCCTTCTGGTGCAACATCCCGTTGTACCAGAAACAGGATCATGGTGGCAGAACACGTAATGTGATGTAACATACATGTCATGACACGGGTTGTTAGTGCAAGCACATGAATTCATGTCCAGAGTGGTTCCACTTCCACAGAAGAATCTGCTCTGTGTTTAGGACATAACCCAGGGCCTTGGCTTCAGGAGGACATCCACCCCAGAGAGCCACCTCCCATGGCCACAGCACCCATAGCTCATGGATTCTGGGAAGGAATTTCAGAGCAGGACTGAGTTTGCCACAAGAGAGGTTGCCCACCAAGAGAAGTATTGCAGTGAATGCTGGGAGGAAACTAACTCCCTAAAGTCTCAGAAACTTATTTGGTCTTTTTTAAAGCCCATCAAGGAAACTTGAAATACCAGCACAAATGTTTTTTCACTTGGGATTTGTACAAACCTATGCTTTAGGGCATGCCTACTGTTAGGTCTGAAGTTATTAAACTGGTCTTAATTCAGCTACTACTTATTGACTAACAGAGCTCAACTCTGACTTTTCTTGAACTTTTTTTTAATGTTTCATGTTACTACAAAATCCTGTAAACTAAAATCATGAAGGTAGATGATCTTTAAGGTTCTTTCCAACCCAAAGTATTCTATGATTGCACCTTCAGGAGCTCTCCATAACCAATGGCTCTCGTTACATTTATTTGCCAGTAGGTGTCACATTTACATGGTGTGGAATGCTGTGTAAGAAATGTCAGCTGCAGAGCACAGTAAGAACAAGAGATTTGGAAAAATATTTAAGAGCAGTAGGGAATGAAAAATTTGGATTGTACCAGTCACATAATATGTCTGGTAATACATGCAATACTAACCATGAGTATTTGTTCTTTGTGTATTAATAGATTTTGCCTTTAAATCCTTCTAGAGTTAATAGTTGCAATATTTTTTTACTGGTTTTCATATCAGCATGAGCAAAAAAGAAGGTTTTGACACTAAATTGAATGAAAACATTTTTTTATAATATGTATTGTTGCACAGACTATATGAAAATTTCACTAAAAATCCCTGATAGTTCCTATTTTCATTTCAAGCTAGAACCAGGAGTGTCTGTTCTAATAGCCCACAATCACATTTCTGTTTTATGTGCAACTGAAAGTTCAGAAATACACTGTTTTTAACCAAAGATTGTCACCAATAAAAATTGAAAAGTGCTCCTAAGTTGATTCATTAAGTAAATAGTATTTATAGTAGAGTGGATATAAATTTTTTTGAGTTGGATGGTAATCAAATTTAGATGTATCTGTACTAATTATGTTTACAGGCAAAAGAACAACTGTTCATATTTTTCTGAACTGTGTGATCACCAGAGCATTTGGAGAACAAATTACAGCAAATGTGCTCTTGAGAGCACCCATGATCAGAGCGTCATCAACCAATTTAAGAGCTGAGTAAGTTTTTAAATGATCAGTTTAACTGTTACAACTTTAATGCAGAACTGTTGAATGTCATGTCTGCTCATGTTCAGATGCATTTGGGTTTGGTTTATATCAAAAGAGAGAGTAGAGGGGAAAACAGGGTCTCTAATGTGTGACTGGAACATTTGCCCCCCTGTAACAGTGGTTCTTTTCTTGCAGTCTGTTATGGCAACCACTGCCCACCAAAGCAATGTGTGCATCCTCTGAGCTTGCATATTGACACACAAATCATAGGGATGTCATTTCTTTTGGTCTGCTCACAGTTCAGTGCCTAAGAGCAGACAGAGCACCTGTAAGTTCCCCCAACAGAACCGGTAACTGAGAGCTGCAGAAAATGCCCTTCCCTGGGTCCGCAGTGCTTTCAAAGGGCTGAGGAGCAGCATCCTCCAAGGCTGAGCAAAGAATGAAATGCCAGACTCTGGTCTTCCATACCTGGCATCACTTCCAGCAGTTATACCAGTAACAACATGGAAAAAAGATGCCAGTATTTACTGGGACATGGTCACTTTACAAATGCTAAAAATCTGGATAGTTCTGATAGTCAAGTTCTTCACTCCTGGGAGAAAAGCTTCCCAGCAAAGTAGGGGAAAAAACTCGCACTAACTTTTTCATGTACTGTTTGAAATGAAGTTGAGATTTCTGCTTGTGTTTTGTTGACGCATGTCTGTCTGTAACTGTTTTTCTGAGTGCATCACTATGTTGTGCTTTTTCATTTGCCTCACTTAATACAACCAAAGTGCTACATTTTAGATTTCCCAGAGAATTAGCACCTATTTCACTGAGATGACTGAGCCATGTTTCTATAAAATTTTTTTATTAGGCTGGATTCTGTTTAATAGTGTTGGTATTTCATATGAATACTTTTTATAAGCTTCTTGCTACGTTATTACAAGTTGGGCAAATATGTGGCAGCTATTACTGCTAGTATGGGCACAATGAGCTGTGTTTTATACAAAGATTTTTTAATATAAAGTATAAGCTTTAAAATAACAAAGGTTAAATCTATACAGAAGCTTTATTAAATATGAGCAACTACCACAATAAGGAGTTGCACAACAAAATAAGTAGGGCAGGAAATTCTCAGTGAAGTGGATATAATTCACATGCAGGAAGATTTATTTAAGCAATTCAGTCTTGTAAAAAAGACCAAGCAAAAGCAGAAAGGTATCACTGGCCTTGCATTGTAGTCAGCTGCTGTACATGTTCATTTTTAGGCTAGTGTGTTAATGAAGAGGGTGCAACTCTAGTCATCTTACTGGAGATTCATATGATTACGAAAAAAAAGGTTGGGTAATGCATATTGTATAAAAAGTACCTTAGGATACTAAAGCAAAGGTTTCAGGGCCTCTCCACCAGGACAATAGCGAGGTCTTTGCCCCCCTGCCTGGTCAGTGTCTGAGCAGTGCTGCTCCCCTCAGGCTGGCAGCCAGGAGCTGTGTCACTGATCCAGCACTGGGCACCTGCAGAGCTCTCAGCCCGACAGCCAGAGCTTTCACAAAAGGTTGTGCACGTCTCCAGACCCTGTTCTTTACCTCGTAAGAGTGTACCCAGGTAAATGTATGAAAGGTAAACTGAGGCCGACTGGCTGCTGTGCTCTGACCTTGTGTTTAACACACGCTGTAACATAACTGCCTCAAAAATGAATGCCAGGCTGGTACCATGTTGCTCTGCTGCATTCTGGCCATGGGTTTTCTGCCTCCCTTCCCTCCACACTTGCTTAACACCACTGCTATCTTTAGGCTTTTGTCTAGGCTTTATGCAGAACTTCAGAGCAACATGACAATACCCAGCCATGCAGAAAACCCTGGCAGGTCAGAAGGGGACTGTGAAGAAGACACATCCTGGCCAAGGCAGAAATTGAAGAGAGGCACTTCATTGCTGGACTCCATGGGCTGGGAACTGTCTCTCATTCCTCTGCGCAGTGCTGAAGTAGGGAGGACAACAGGTATTAAGCTGTTGATGCTGTGGAGAAAGGTAAGTGGCAAAATTCCATTCAAGAAAACCAAAAATACTATGGACAGGGGTGGAAAAGACCTTAACTGAGGAAAGACAGTTTTCTGAGAGTAAAGTGCTGGAAAGGTGCAACTGGACCAGTAAAATGAATTTTTCCTCTTTCTGGGTAGGTAGTAGTTGCTAGGAACTGCAGAAAAAACCCTTAGTTACTTACCTAGTCCAAGGATGCCTCAAATCATCAGAACCACATAGGTGTGATAAAAGTGTAGTGTGGAGCAGGGGGCCATTCAGAGCAGACTGGAAGGGAGAAGGTACTGCTGAGACCCTACTGCAGCCCAGGGCGCAGCTCCAAATGTCCTCTCCTGGAAAGGGAATGTACAGAAAGGGGAAAGGGGAACAAGATCAGAAAATGCAGACCATACAAGGGCTGTGGTCATTCAGACAGCTGAGTCTATATAAGAATGTAAATACCAGAGAAGCAGAGAAGTCAAATATTAAACTAAACAGTATTAAACTAAAGATTATTACTACAGAACAAACAGGTATAAACTGTTTCTATATTTTTTCAAGTTGTAGGTTAATTGTTCTTAGTCCCCAGCAAAGAGGAGCCGGACAGAGCCTTTCAGCTGGGCAGAGTGGGGTGAGATTCCTTATGGTTCCCAAGCCAGCACTGGGTGCGGATGGGGTTCTGTGAGGGCTTGGCTGTGATGGCAGGAGATCAAACCCCATGGCCTGGACGGTTCCTTTTCAGTCTTGTATTGCTAGGAGGGAAATGATGCAAAAGGGATTTTTAGACTGTTGTTATTAATTGACTGGACATAGCTATACATTAATTCAGTTTGCAGGGGAAGCTGGCGTCTTACACCCATGTCACTTCCACACCCATGACAAAAGTTACTTAGAAACAGCCTGTACCCGCATTGGATTCCCGTGCCGCCAGTGCTGTGCATTACGAGGAATTGATTTTTTGGCCGCCAGCCACACGTAGTGAAATCTCTCTGGTTTACTTTCTTCCTCACAGCGATCAGCAGGAACCACAAACGATCGCAGCCAGCCCCGAAATGCCTCCCTGAAAACTCAGAGGAGAAGCAAGCACATTCCAGCGTTTGCTCCACGCTGCGGTTCAGGTTCCGGCGGCACCAGCAGCTCCCACAGGCGCCCCTGCTGCTCCCGCCGGGGCCGTGAGGGGAAGGCGCGGCCGGGCGGGCCCGGGGCCGCCCCCGCGGAACTACAGCTCCCAGCAGCCCCCGCGGCACGGGACGGCGCGCGGCCTGTGCGGCCGGTCCTGCTGAGGGCACAGGGCTCTCCCGCGGGCCCCAGGGCTCTGAGACATTCAGTAGTTGTTGGCAAAGAAATACGTGTTTTATACAGGGCTAAATCCATTCTACTCTGCAAAATGCCAGCTTTTTGAGAAGAGCTTCTGTCAGTGTGAAACCACACAGGTCCTGTGTTGTTTCCTCACTCACCTTCCCCAATGCACTCGTTTTAACCATGTTTTTAGCCAAGGCACTGGAATAAAGAAGGTTCAAAAGGCTTTATTTAGCTCTGGGGACCTGAAATTCAGTACCCTCTGCACAACTAACAGGGTGCTACACTCTCCTTTGCCACGTGCACCGTGCATTTTGTTTTCTGCTGTTTCATTGCCAGGGACAAAACAAAAGGATAGCTTTGCAGTAGGAAACTGGCATTTTTCAGTACCCAGAAAACAGGGTCCAGTGGTGTCCGATACCCGCACTGACCTTTGCGTGTTTCCCCTTGTGTGATAGCGGAAGTTCAGACACACACAGGACTGACCCCTTAACCTGGATCTACCAACCCTGGTCTCACTTGATTGCCTGCATGGCTTGGAAACATTTGGGTTTTGGTTGGGTTTTTTTGCCAGAAGTGGGATGCAAATAGTCAAACAAAAGACTAATTCACTTTTCTGCTTTATCTCCCTCCAAACATAATTTCATTATAATTAAATTACCTTACCCCAATGAATGAAAATACAAGCCACAGATCATATTCCATACTGAATTTTTCCACAACCCATTTCCTTAACATTCCTCTCTTTGCTGTTCAAGGTCCCCTAGAAGGAATGTATGTACTGTGTGAGCCTCACTTCAGATACTCAGAGGATTAACTGAAGAACATGATGAAAGGGAGAGTGTGAGTAAAATAGCTCGTTTATATTTGTATCCTCAAATGTTAGTTCATTACCAAAGTTAGAAACCAGCTGATACAGAAAACTCATTATGGCTTCATCTAGAATGTTTATTTCTTTAGAGACAGAAAAGAATTGCCTCGCTCACTTGTCCAACACAAATATGCCATGTTTTACATTATGCTTTGGGATGGGAAGAGGGTTTTCTTTAGGGCGCAGCACACTTAATACTCTGTTTATCTTGTTTATCTGCATTTATTTAAATCCCAAAGCAGTGAGGACTGTTACTGCCCTCTGTTCTCAATGCTTCTGTCAATACTTGAGTGCCGTTACTTGCAAAGCTCCTGCAAGCTTTGGTTATTTATCTGACAGCACATAAGATAAAATGAAGTGGTTGGGGAAGTACTTTGCCCAGAAGTCCACTTTTCTGGTAATTTTAGTGATTGTAACTGTGTCCAGTTAGCAGTCAGGTGACCTGAATCTCTGTGAAGGGGTGCAGTAAGCTTTGTCTGGGAGTGAGACAGATGCGAAGTGCCTGGGACAGCCCCATGTCCCCAGTGGCGGCCAAGCAGGCTCTGTCTGCCTGTGCCAGCTGGGCACTGGTGTCAGAACTCTGCAGCAATCAGGACAGAGTCACCAGTGGGTTCTGTGTGAATCCCCAGGTAATTTGTACTGTCCCCCTTGCCTTGCAGCAAACAGCACGAGTGTAATTTGAGTGGCTTGACTCAGAAGGAGATTTTTCAAGTAAAACATCCCACAAATTTGAAGTAACCCAGCCTGTTAAGGATAGTCAAAAGGTCACAGCATCTCAGTAGTGGTTGGCATGCAGCCCTGGCTACAAAGCCTGTGGGTGGGGAAAGCAGGGTGTGTTGATATTCTTGCTTGATTCCCCTTGCACTGACAGTGATGCCTTAGGTTTTAGCTTTTATATTTTTCAGATTCTGTATTCTCTGTATTCCTAGTGTGTAACTCTGATCTGTCTTGCAGCCTGTTAGCTGCTGCTCTCTTATGCTAAGATAGACAAAACAAAGCCTCTCCAGGCTTGCTCTTCAAGGACACTGAGACCGTCCTAGGCCAAAATGTGTAAACCAGCATCTTGAGGAAGGGGAGCAAGTTGGGGGGGCAGTTACATTATTAGCTAAAGTTTAATTGGCGAATTTATGCTGTTATGCAAATGGACCAAACTTTCAACAGTGTGAAGAACTCGTGACTTGTCGTCCATCTTGGTAGCCTTTGGCCTGTCAGGGTGTACCTCTGAAGGCCTTTTGAATAAATATCTCCTTTATTCCTCTACCCCTGTCTAGTCTCTGTTTCAGGTTGTCCTTTTTAGGCATCAGTTACAGCACATCCATGTAATGTTTCTATGCCATTAGAAAATATCAGGTATCAAGGAAATACTGAAGAAACAAAAAATAGTGTAAAAAGAAAAAAAGAAATGTTGCCAGAAAAACTTGACAACTTTTGTCTTAAACTCTATGGGTGAGACGTTACTGCCAGTGGGACAGACTTAGTAATTTGTAAGCTCTTTGAGTTGAATCTTTCTGTACAGTAAATCCCGTGGGTATGGTCACCTTGTGAAATAAAGCCTGGAGCTTAGATGAGTAAGATCTGTAGACTCAGTGCCTCCATGTCCTCTCTTTCCTCAGTGCCGGCGGTTGCACGGTGGGGGTGGGTGACTTGCTTGAGCTGTCCTTGGTCACTCCTCTTCCCCATCGCCCCCAGCCTGCAGTTGCACGAGTTCCACAGACAGCCAAGTGTCTGCTACTCACATGCATCTTGACGAACTCGTTCTAGGAATGAATTTTTGTAACTTTATCAATTTTACATCTGGAGACTCCTATTTCCTACCCTGTATAAAATTTCCTCGGCTCGGTACTGCATCCTTCAACAACTAGCTGGGACTTTGTTTCCTTTCCGTTACCTCTTACACCCCGCTGGGTAGGAGGAGTAGAAATGTCCACAAGGAGGCCCCAAGAACCTCAAGTCATGAACCGAGCCCCGAGTGCTGCTCTCCGGCCGTGTGCCGCCGGCAGGTCTGCGCCCGCCCATACCGGGCCCCCCCCCGCCCCGGGCCCCGGCGCTGCCCGCGGCTCCCCCGCAGGTAANCGCCCCGAGCCCGAGGGCTCCGGGCCGTGCGCGGCCGCGGCGCGGGGCGTTCCGCAGGTAGGCTGGTGCGGGTGTCGTCTGCAGTCACCTCAGGTGAACCGAGAAGTGATTTCAGGGAATGCGTAGAGTTGTTTGGTCAGCGATGCAGGAAGAAGCATCTTTTCGATTAGTTTGTTACTGTTTTCTTGATGCTTTACGTGCTGCTACATGTATAATAAAGGGTCTTTTTTTTTTCTTTTTTTTTTTCCCACAGCAGTATTAATTACTATTCTCTATTTTTGTAAAGTTTTAGCTGATGAGCATGATTTCCCTCTTCTGTACTTCCCAGAGCTTTGAGACATTACACTGGCATCTAGTAATGCTACAGCAAGAATATCCTGAGTCCTTGGTCCATTCTCTGGTGCTCTCTGAAATAGAAATGGCTTACTTGAGAACAGAAAGGAAAGGCTTGGGTCATTTCTGCATGTTCTGTGGAGTGATGGAAAAAGCTATTTGGTGAAAATACTCCAGTGTGCTGCAAGGAAGGAAACGAACTGGATTTTCTCCTGTGTCCTTCATGTGCTCCTTTCCTTTTTGGAGTTCAGTGTAGCATACCTATAGAAGAAGCTGCTCTAGTGCAGGAAGAGGGGTCTTACAGATAACATACTGATTTAGGCCTCAGGAGTTTGGTGCTCAATTAGTAACTCTGCTTACCAGCTTTATGTGTGCAATGGGCATAAGTGACATGCTCATCTGTATCCAAGTCCACATTCGTAAAACAAGGCTATGCATTTCCAAACTTTTCTAAAGATCTTCCATCTGTATCACATGGTGACTGAAGGCCTATTAAGCTCTCTTGATACACAGCTATATATTGCAGGTCAATCTCCACGTGTATGAATACATACAGTTTGATCAAAATTTTAACACTTGTAAAAACGATTAAATGTAATATTACCTTCCTTGATTTGAAGGCAAGAAATATTTCTTGTGTTTGAAACACAGGTCAGCTTTTTTTCCTAGTTCATTAGCTACTGTCAGCTTTGCCAGGCTTCTGAGAAAATCAGTCTTTGACAGCACTGTTGCTCTCAAGTGGAAACATGCTTGTGACCCTGTAGAATGCTTGTTTCTGTTGCATTGTCCTGCTCTTGTCATAATACCAGTAATTAAACACGACTTTTTTTTCCTCCCTATTGATCAGTTGCTGAAGTAAAACTTCTATCCTCCCCATGCTAACTGTTGACATGGAAAACAAGGAAAATGGCTCTCTGGATGTCAAAAAGTAAGTGTTCCTTTTACGTGAACAGCACATGGATTTTGAATGCAGTTTTCCTTTGAACTAAAGTGGTTGGCAGTAGCGACCATCTCCATCTTTGCTCATTTCAAACTCTCCTTGTTCTTAATTACTTTTATTGTATTTCATCTTTGAAATAGAGGAGTCCAGGGCACTAAATTGATTAAAAGTGATATGTGGTAGGACTGTATAGCAATGAAGAGATGTAGAAGCTAGTAACTTAAGGGTACGTTGTTTCTTTTCCTCTCAACCAGAGACTAAAGCAAGTGGTAGCCAATACTCTGCCTCTGCTCACCTGTCTGTTAGTGGCTTTTGCAGAAACGGTGCCTAACGAGAGAAGTGTCCCGTGTGGAAGTTACCTCTCTATGCCCTTCTCTGCTGACAGCCCACCTGTCTAGGGCTGAGAAGTAGTAGCAGCACATCACTTAGGTGTCAGTTCCCTTCTGAAACAGATACTTTAAGCTGATTATTGGAGAAGCCCGAAGTTGCTGGGGTTTTATTTCAGACCTAGGGTGGGAATAAGGCGTGATGTGTACTGCTCTACTGCTTTCTTTTGTGTGGTAGACTACAGGCTAAGGCATAGGAACTTTTTTGTAGGCTTTTGCTTAAGGTCAGAAATTCTTTAATTACGACTAGCAGTTCTGAATGACGTTATGATATGAGAAGTGAAGTTCTGTGTGGAAAAATCTGGCCTTGCTGCTTTAGGGTTACAGAAGCCACAGTGAGAGAGATGTACACATATGTGTATATATTAAAGGAAAAAAAAGACCACAAGGAAAGGTACTAGAGTGAGCTCTTAGTCTGTTCTGTCAAACTGCAACACTTCTGTGCAGCTGCACCTCATTATTCTCCTTCATATCTCTTTTACATAAGCTGTCCAAAAAAACATAGGCTACCAGGCACTAGAGTAATGTAAATAGTAATGGTCACTTCAGGCTACTGATAAAACACCTGATTATGACATAGCATCAAAAGATCCAATGGCAGCCATTAAAATCTGCATCCTCCCCCTTCTCCTGAGACACTGGCTACACCACACCAACATAAAGAGCATTTTCCTATTCAGTGACTATGAATAAATACCATATGTGTCCCTCAGAAGCCACCTACCCTTTGACAGTCTGGTTTCTACAATGAGCATTCTGCGGCGGGAGGGGAAAGGAGGCAGTCAAAGCAGGGACAGTTTACGTTTAATCATTTTCCCCAAGGCTTGGGTGATAAAGACTCACCTACTGATTGCTAAGTTGTTTTTTTAGAGTGGATGGAAATTGTAATTAAACTGTGTGGCTGTGGTTTCTAGATGAATGTATATAGTATGTATGTGGGCATATCTACAAAGGAAGTATTTGACACTTTCTTGAAGGGCTTATAAATAGCTTGGATAAAATCTGTTTGTTCTCAGCTATATCCTTTCAGACCTTGCTGCTTCTGCCACATGATGGCAATAAAGGCACAGGGACAGTGGTGAAAAACAGACAAGCCTAATTCTTATTCATTGTCAGTGCATCTAGTATTTTAGTTCAAAGCCTAAAATGCCAGTCCTCTTAAGGTTTTAAAGCATCCAGGATGTCGGGCATAAGTCAGTGTATGGCTAAGCCATGGATGTTATATATTCCCTTTACCTGAATAAAGAATAGAGCCGTGTCAGCAGCGGGGTGAGGAGGAGAGTAACAAAGTCCACAAGCCAAATGAGCAGCATCTGTGTGGGTAGATGGGTTAAAATCCAGCCAGCCTCCAGCAGTCTGCCACATGCCTTCCAGTCTTTTGCAGCTGTAGCTGTGCAAATTGGCTCCACTTGAGGTCCAGTGTGATGCTGTTCCTTGAGGCAGGAACTTGCAATTATTTCCTGTGATTAATTAATGATTGAGGTAGAGCCCTTGAAGTCATTGCAGTTGAGCCCTGGATGGGGCTGGACCAAGCTGTAGTTCCCTGTGGTAAAAGAAGAGCTACAAGAAAAACCAAAGCACCTCTGCTGAGATACAAAATTGTGGAAAGGAGGGTTTGGGGCCGTATTTAACTTGAAATTAAAGTGTTTGGAGAAGTAAGCGAATTACAGTTAGGTGATATTTTTAAAGACTGAACCTTTTATTTACTGTTTAGGAAAGGTCAAATTCAGTATCTTTTTTTCTTAACTGAGTTGTTGGCATTTTGTTTATTTTTAAGTAGAAAATGAGTAATTGAAAGTGACAGTCTATGTCTTAGGGAAAATGCAAAGATTTAAATATAATTCCTCAAATGCTGCTATAGTAAATATGTGCAGATTTTGTGTGACAGTTTTCACATTTTACTTCTTAAGCCTCAGAATGTGCACAATGCCAAAAAATCTTAGTTGAAAGGCATTCTTTGATTTAAAAAAAAAAAAAAAGGAAAAAAGTGCAGCTCTAATAAGGCCAGATAGTCTTATTTTCAATTTTGCTGAGTGTTGCTTTCTATGTAATCACAATCAGTGAAGCAATTCATGAAGTAAGTCATTATGTGATCAGCAAAAGTAAGAAACTCTGTTTCTCATGGCTCTGAGATCTGTGATAAATGAAAGAAGCTGCTTAGGAGGCCCAGTGTAATACAGGTTGCGGACGATCCCTGTGGCTGGATTTTGTTGCCATATTGACAGACACATTTCAAGGCTTCGAGGAGATGCAAAAATCATTGTTTCCATGAGTCCTCCTTCCCAGGACTCAGATAGTTGTAGAAACAAGAGTGTTGTAGAAACTGTGATGGGAGGCACTCTATGTATAGATTCCATTTGGCTGCTTTACAAAGTGGTTGGCCCTTGATTGGCCCAGTTATTTTGCTGAAAGACATACAAGTCCAGGCAAGGCAGAGATGGTGACAGTTGGAAAAGAAAAAATTGAAGGACGGAAGAAAAATATTGTCAGGAGAGTATAATGTGTTTCTTTTCCAGCTGGTGCTGTTGAAATCAAAGTCCTGCCTCTAAGCTTCAGACCAGAAAATGGACAGGATTCTGACACCTGCCCTGATCTGTACATTTTCAATATTACTTCATTAGCTTTATGGTTAAGCATGCATAACAATGGAAAATATTTGGCATGAACTTCAGGACTTCTGGTTGGAGAAACATATTAAAGAAGCTCTTTGATGTCTTGCTCTTCATCCTCATAAATTGCAGTAGAAAAGGCAGTCAAGCTCACAGTGTCTTTTTTTACCAAAAATTTTCAGATACGCAAAGGTTATCTTTGTGATCGCTTGATTATAGTTTGAGGAAAAGAAATGCAGGATAAGGATAGTAATATGAATGTGTTGTTGGTTTTGCTACTGTGGAAAGCAATGCCCTGAGGTTAATCACAGAAGGAATTAATTCTGATTGTGTTTAACAGATGTTTTCTCAGATGCACAGCTATTTAAAAAGTCCACAGATTTGTCCAAAGATGAGTCTGACAACAGTTCTGGGAAATTTTCTGTATTGAGAATTAGTGCAATCATTTGGTGCCTCTTTGTTTTGTTTTGGTTGGGGAGTTTTGTTTGTTTGTAATTTATTTGTTGTTGTTTTGCAAGGTAAAGATGGCTACCAGTAATTTCTACCCATGTTACAAGGACAGTCTCATCTGTGTAAAGAATAATTCACATACAATTCTTTAAGTACTTGAAAGCAAGCTGCAAGCTTGAAAGGCAGGAATTTGGTACCCGAGTTATGGCAGTTTTTGTTCTCCAACAGCAAAGACAGCCCACTTGCAGGAAGGTCCTAACTGATTACCTTTGGCTGATGTGAAGATTCATATACTTCCTTCTTTTCTGAAAGGAGAGGTATCTCAGTTTTCCCCATCATCAGATCTTTGGAATGTAAAAGGACAGGAGTGACTGGTCTGTACTGGGGTGGGGGGAGATGTATCAAAGAACACTTTTCCTGGAGAAACAAGGAAGGAGGGAATGTACATGAGGCATGCACAAAGAAGCAGCAGATGTTCTGCACACCTTTAGTGATTACTTGTCTGGATTTGCACTTTGCAGTTCAGTAGAGAATGGGAGACCTCTGGATCCTGCTGACTGGGCTGTCACCGATGTTGTGAATTATTTCAGAACAGCTGGATTTGAAGAACAAGCCAATGCTTTTCAGGAACAGGTAAATCTGTTAGCAAACACCTTTTGACTGCCGCCAGTTTCTCACATTGCACATTTTTGCCGTGGGCCTGATTATATACTGTAAAATGGGAGAGAAAATCCCACAGTAATGGGGGGATTTGAGTCTGTGGTTGGGTGACAATGCATGGGACTGTGATCTCTGAGTAATAATATTGTTCTGCAAGCTGTGGATAATGAGTTGGAGTTTGTTTAAAATAGGATTCAGAAAGGTGAGAAATCTAAACAAATTTTCTAGCTTGAACTCAATCTCCCTATACAACCCACTCAGTTTCACTGTCTTGTTATTTAAAATGTGAATGGTATTTAAAATGTGAATTCCCTTCTTTCTTAGTGTATTGTGCAAATACACTCATGAGTATTTATAAAACCTGGGACTTCTAAGCAACAATTTGAGTTTGAAGGCATAGGGTGGAAAAGGGGCTGCTGTGTTGCATTGAACTTGGCAGTACAAGTGAACATGGAAAGGACAAATTGGCAGTAAGTTGGCAGAGGAGCAGCATATTTGTAGGACTCGGTCTGAGAAAGAGGTTGGGTCTTTGTTTCTGGGCCTTGTAACTGCTGATACTAATGGAAGGCTTCTTCTGGTGGATTAGATCAGTAAAGAGCTGAACTGTCAGATGGCCCTTTGTAACTCACCGGCCAGCAGCTGGTAAAGGTGTGTTAGTGGGGCAGAATAAGGAAGTCAGCTTACTTGGCCTACAGCCCAGCTGTTCCATAGAGAAGTAGCTTACATCACATTGGCAGTTCAGCACCTCCCCAGATAAGTCTGTTGGTTTGTGTGCGACTACCGGGAAATTAGTCACCCACGTTTGTAATTAGCTATCAGAATAGATGGCTTGACCTTCCAAGGTACTGAGCTGGTGCAAGTTATTGGCAGCTTTGCAGGGACACTGTACATTGCACATGAAATAACATCATGGTTGATCAGGTTAATGTTGCTGACCTTCAGCACCATGTCTGTGAAATCCAATCTGATTGTAACTGATGCATATAACAAAGGATCTAAATTTAGCTCTTTGTTCTTGAGGGTGAAAAGCCTAGTGATGGGTGATTCTCTGGCAGGTTGCAGAGAGAGTTCTTTCTGCAGCTGCTACTCATTTTTCAGAATTTGAAGATGGGTGAACATGCTGAAAAAGAAAGCGTTTGAGTGTGTCCATTCCTTAATACCAGCATCCATGTCTCCTCAACAGCCCTGGAAATGTGGCTTAAAAAAACCGCACTGGCAAAGTAATTGTGGCCTGTGGGAGTCTTTTCCTTCTACTGACAGATACCTCTGACTTCCATCAAATATGTTAACCTCTTTGCCTGACAGCTGGTTTGTCAATAATACTGCACTAATTACTACTGATTTTGCAGCAGGAAGGTGAGGCAAACTTACAAGTTGTGGCAAATCAGTTTGCAACAGCCTTACGGAAAGCAGCGTAGAAGTAGAGCGTAAAGGCTTTATTAGTGTTCTGCAGTGAGGGCAAGTGGTTTCAGTAGGGTAACTGAGGACTCTGCTACGATAGCTATGTGCAGAAATGTGGTTGTGATTCCACTGCCGACTTCACCTTATGCTAAAGCCTTGGAGAGAAAGGCTGACAGCTGCCACCAGGATGTGGGATGGACAGGAGCTGAAGGATGCACAATCGCAGCAGAAGTCATTGCCACTTCCTTTCCCCTCCTTTCCATTAGCAGCATGAAGAGCAGCAAGTGCCTGGCTCTACATGCCAGGTTTGCTGGTCTATTCCTTGTCTGCACTAGGAACTGCCCCATAAACAACCCTGTCCCTAACTTCTTATCAGTGGTGCTGTTCCATTTCTTCTGCACTATTTTCTACCACTAACTTTAACTGTGTTCTTACAGTATTTTTTATCAGGATCTTTCAGGTATGGCAGTGCAGGCAGGTTCACTTTGAACCCTTAGCCACCCTCTGTCTATAGAGCACGAGGCATGCAGCTGCAATTCTGGCCATCTCTATTTTCCTCTGTCGTTTCCAGTTGCCTGGGCCCCAGAAACCTAGTTTCATTTGATCTACTGCCCTGAATATGTACTGGAAGAGGAATGAATTTGTAAGCAGTAAAGGAAAGTATTCAGTTTCACCTGCGACACTGGGAAATTGTTTTCCACTGAACTGCTTCAGTAGGGGTAGCACAATGGTTTCCTTAGAAAATATCCTTAGCCCAGAATGTAATCATGACATCTATTATTACACTGAGCTTTTACACAGGAGTAATTGAGTCCACACTTTCTTTTGATGAATCTGAATATGTCTGGACTCACCTAAAACAAGTGATTTTTTCTTAAAATATTTTAAGGAAAATTAGAAGACATTTTAAGGGCTGCAGAATGTTTTATTAAAACTGTATTGTAAGTGCTGGTAAGAAGTGATGCTTATATGATGAGTATATATTATTCCTTCTTGGAGTTCCACTGATGTCAGCAAATCAAAAGAGCTCCCTGATAAAAACAGATTCAACTGAAGGATGTTGCCCAATAACAAAAACACATAACATCAGCAAGCAAATCAGACAAGCCAAGAAGCTGGAGACACAGGATACCTAAAGAGGGAGGAATACCAGTTGCAGGATGAGGGTGTAAACACCTTCACAGAAATACAGCCCACCAGTATGTGGCTGAGCTTTCTCTCGGAGCCCTGGAAGCACGAGGGACTGTAGCTCACTCCAAGACTGAAACTATTTGCAGGGTCTCAAGATGTGCTTGTGCTTTGACCTTTGTAATTGCCCATGTGGCTTCTTGACCATTAATGTTGTCATAGCCAGATAGGCCTAAGTAACCCAATACAGGTTTGCTGGCCTCACTGCAATGCCTTACCAGAAGGGAAACTGGGGTTTGCCATCAGCTGGTATCCACTGCTGCTTTCTGGCAGAGCCGTGGTGTGGAGAAGCATGTGAGCATGCTGGCTGCCATGCTCTCATGTTGGCTTACTGTAAAACTTTGCACTTCTCAGTCACTTAGAGCAGGAACAGTGGTGGGAGGACTTGAAGCTTAACCAGTCTCCTGGTTATTTGCTGAAGACAATGTGATATTGCTGTTGAGGTCATCCTGGTGCAGTGGAGAATTACTGTTAGTTTGAGTTGTGCAGAGAAGTCTCTCTGCAGTTAACGTTAAAAAGGCATACTGAGAGCTGGCATTGAAATTGCATCCTGAAAAAAATCCAGAAAACAGAGAAATAGCAGAGAAGAAATCAGAGAAGTCACCAGAGCAAACAAAATCTTACCTGGTGCCAAAAAAGAGTTAACTGTGACAATTCTGCAGAAGCAGGTTAATGTGGAAAACTTAAAGGAAGTGAAAGAGGTAAAACTTAAAATTCACACAAAGATATAAAACGCTTGAACTCTGAATATGTAATCACTCATTCCTACACAGATGTGTTTAAAGAATCAGTTTTCTATTCAGTGAAAGTCTTAGTAGTTACCAGCATTTCTAGAAACCACAGGGAACCCTGTGGAAGAAGAAGGGAAAGGAATAGATGCTTTTTTCCTATTCTTGGAGTTTCTCCTATTCCAGGTACTGGATTTACTCCATTTGGATCCTACCAAGCTGGAGGCTGTTCTTCCTCCATAGCATCGTTGAACAGCAGCAGCAAAGGCAACTTCAGATCGGTCATAGCAATGAGCAAAATACTCACTGGTGTCAAAATTCCCACAGAAAGAATTGTGACGAATGGAAAAGAGAGGATAGAAACTGGTTTTAACCATTAACATTCTCAACAGTAATTGGAAAGAGGCACCTGCTCTAATTGGGTAAAAAGTTATTGGAAACTTTTTTTTTCTTTTAGAAATACTGTTACTTTGTGCTCCCCTGAGGGATTAGTAGTCATATACATCTTGGGGATATTTTAAAGAAATGCCACTTTCAGCTGATCTTTGACTATGTTGTGGTTTGTCCATGTATTTTGTATTTATAAACTTTATCAAATTGTAAGAGAGATCAGTCTGGACAAATTCCTGCTGAACTCTAATAGAAGTCTTCTTTTCATGTTGAGTTGTAATTAATGATGGGATCTCTGATATTTCCAAGATAATATTTAATATTCCAAAGGAACATGCTGCAGTGGGATAAATTGATGTGTAATGTTTATAATACTTAAAAAATTCTACATTTTGCACAACAGTAAATGCCAGCGTTTGAATTAGTTATTGGCTATTGATAACAAATTCAACAGTTAATACTAAGAGGTTTTAATTAAAAGTATAAAAAGGAATGAAACAGCAGAGTGGAGTCCAGTGCAGGAGAAAGCCAGATAAGGCTATATACATGTTTGGGCTATGATGCCCTTTGGAGATCTGGCTGTGTTGTGAGACACCAGTCAATGCATTGTTGTGTAGCTGTAGCTCCTGCTTCTGGAGTAGTTCAGTGTGACTGAACTCTAAGAACTGTAATGAAAAGGATGGCCCTATGTCTGCAAGGGAGAGGGAGCTGAGAGATGTGGATTCTTTCTCTTCCATTTTGACAAGGTTTTGAGATGGAAAAAAACCCCAAAGCCTACAGGATTTCTAACCTAAACAGGTCAGAAAGTCAAGGTCTGAGAGGAAAAAAAAATCCCACCATATCTGTGATTTACAAGAGGTATTTTAAGCAGGAAAGTGTAGGGGGTTTTGAGACCTAAGCTGGCAAGTTGCTGCTTTTCTCCTCTTCCCTTGTAAGTAGAGGAAGAGAAGTTCCCTCAGAGTGTCAAGCTCCCATTAGGCCCTTCTAAAATTTCTGATTGCAAGAGCCTTTTTCCTTTTTTCCCCCCACAAGATGCATGGGAAGGTTGGCCTTTTAAAGAAGGCACCTGAAGTTATTACCAGATACTCACTAGTCTAAACTTGCATATTGCTGTCAATAGTAATTCTTCTGAAATGCACTTCATAAGCTGCCTTCTTAGGAGTATCCTTCCCTTAATGGCTGATAATTAGGCATTCTTCACTTGTACCTATTAATTTGAAAGAGGTTTACAAGGAGAGAATTTTGAAATTAGGCTCATTTGGATTTTGTGCTTGACTAAATATTTTTTTATGCCTTAGTCAGCACAGGTGAGCACTTGAAAAGTAGATGGTGGAGTTTAGCAGCTGTGAACATGGTTTCAGGAAAATCAAGGCTACTATTTCCTTTCTCACTGATCCTCCATAGTAGTCTTCCATTTGTTGCATGACTGTTCTCATCTGTTAGATTTGTATATTTGTCTTTATCAACTCTTTAATTCTTCTTATAGGAAATTGATGGCAAATCATTACTGTTGATGACAAGAAATGATGTACTGACTGGACTTTCATTAAAACTGGGGCCTGCGCTGAAAATCTATGAATATCACGTAAAACCTCTACAGACACAACATCTAAAGAACAACTCTTTATAGCTAATTGTCTAATTGGGGTCATGCTGTGCCTCAAAGGAAAAATAAGCAATTTGGTTTCATGTGATGGAACTTTGTAAAGAGAGAATATATCTATTAAGAGTTTAAACCAAATTACAATATATATCCTATTGGATAGAGTTGGCAATATACTATATGCTGAGTCTGAACTGAGAGAGGTGGTGTGTTTTTTTTACATAGTACATAATGATTTTCTCTTTTAGGAAGTGTCAATGAGCATGTTGAGATAGCTACATCACTGTATCCAGAACAAAAGGGAGGTATGTCATTCTCATTTTTGAGCCAGACATGTTCTTGATTTCATTAATTAAAATACCAAAAAATAAAGAAAACCAACCCCGAAGTTTACATGCATCTTTAGAGAGAGGAACCAATTAAAGTAGGTTTTGATTTACACTAAAGACCTACTAAAATTATTACTACTTATAATTTCAGGATGGGACTGACACTTTCCAAGTCACCCTTTTTTGCAGAGGGTCCTATTTTGACCTTATTAAGGTTTACTCGTGGTATGCTGCAATGTTTAAAGCTGTACATAGAACTAACATAACTCCTTCGATAGCAGAAGGTGTTGCTGACAGGTGAAACTGGGTTGTGTATTTTTTGCTGTCCTTTAAATTTTCAGCTTTTCACCTGTTTTTAATAGTAGTCCTATGTAAAATATAGTTGGTTTTTAAAGGTTTGTGTTGCTTTGCAAACAAAAAAAAAAAGCTTCATTTTATTCCTTTTTTAATTTATGATTATTTTCTAACATTATGCAGAAATTTGTAAAAAGTAAAATTCTGCACATTTTTAATATTGTCTGTCTTTGGTGTTGTAATGATTGATTTTTTTTAATGCTTTACTTAACACTTTGAATTACTTGTTTTAAGAACTGAAAGAAGCTGTCTTGTCACCATACATCTCTGTTAAAAGAGAGTCATGTTTAATCTGTTTGTACTGGTTCCCTATTTGATAGGTTGCTTGCTATATCCTAATAAAACATTGCTTATGTTTGGATTCAGTTTACTTTATAGATCTTTTACTTTCTCTGTTGTGGTATACCGGAGCTCCTTTTCTCCATTTTCCTATTAAAAAGGTACCAAAACCTACTTAATATTCTATGTTCTTGTGATTACTTTTAACATCAGCTACCATAATATTTAAAGATTTAATTATTTTTGCTCTTTCTTCTGTGGTGTTACATAGTGCTGAAAGAGAAGCCCTGGTCACAGTTCACCAGTAACATCTGCCTTTCCCTTACCCCTATCTGGAGCTGTCAGTCGTGCAGAGCCGCTGTGCTGGCCCTGGTACACAGCGTGGTGTGATTTACCCCAGACTGTCTGGGAGACAGCCCATGGATGATGCTAAACCCTGTCTGGGCTCACCATTATCTCTGGCACAGAGAACTGTGTCATGACCCCTGAAATGGGGATGTGGGGTTGCATCAGTGATGCTGAGGAAAGGAACCAGGAAGTAGGAAATAAGCATGAGAGTGTGGTGAAAGTGGAAATGATGTGGGAGGAAATGGTGAAGGGGTGCATCTGAGAAGGGAGAAGGGTGCTGCTTTCTGCCAACTGGGGACAAGATTCAGGGAGAGGAAGGAGAAACTCCTGCAATCTCTTGCCTAGGCAGTGGCCCTGTCTTCACTTTGACTTGGCCAAATGTGAGGTGACTGTTCATGCTACAGTGCTCGGAGAGTTGTTGTGGTTACTGGTGTTAAAGGCAGAAAGGGGAAAGAAGGGACAAAGCCATGGTAATAGCTATGCCAGAGGTAAAGCTCATGGTATATGCTATATTACATAAATATATACAGCAGCATGCTTTCTTGGATTCTTTCTAACCTTTACATGGTACAATGTATTTATTTGGAATTTGAGACAATAGGACAAAGATGTACTCATCGTTTCTGTCAGTCCCTTGTACTGTGCTTACTTCAGGTGTTGCTCTATGAGCAGCAGGTTTGTAAGTCATGGTTTGAATTCTGCTTAGGATTTTATTTCTAGTTTGGTCATGTCCAGAGATACCTGCTGGGAGTAGGGATCTTCTGGTAGACTAGATTCAAATAGAGATCATCAACCCTGCCTTGGGGAATTTTGAGCTATAGTCTGTATCTGGCTAATTTTGGGCTGAAATTTAAAAATTATACATGAAACTCCTAAATATTTTAATATAGAATTAGGTATGTTCATGAAAAGGATCGTGAAAGCAGTCTGGACATGCTAACCAGCACTGTATTTGTAGAATTATTTTGGATGAGAATACATAGTGCTGTGTTACTGAGGGATTAATTGAATATTCTTTTTTTCTCCATTTCCATGTTTGGCATGGGATGTACATTTTGTGGTCCTATGGAAGACAGAATTAGAAGCAAAACATACTTATTCCAAGAGGGAGTAAAAATCTCCACTGTGCAGACGTGAGAGTGCATTTGATGACTACTGAACACCGTATTTTCTTTTAATATGTTTAATAAGCAAATTAATTGCATTCGGAAACATCCAGATTGTATTTCCCTTTTGCTCAGCACCACTGAGTCATACAAGCGAAGGCGTAACAGAAATCTCATTGCAAGTGCAAAAGGGAATTTGGAAAATATTGGTCAAAACTGTGACAGTTTTTTACTGTCTCTGATTTTTATTGTAGTTTCCTACTGTTCTCTGAGCTTTCTAATGCTGCTGTTCTCTTTGTGCAGTTGACCGTTCTGGTTTTGTCTCTTACATTCTCCTTGCTTTTTCTGGGAGAACAAAAAAAAATCTTTTTGAGAGACTGGAGGGTTTAAAAGAGGAAGTCAAAGCCAGATTATTTTTAGCTACCATTCCTTTTGCAGAAAACACAGCTGCTGTTGAGATGAGGAAGCAACTGATAGGCATTACTGGATACAATGTCAGTACTGCAGCTCTTGAGTCGCAGAGCTATGCAGGAATCCAATTTAAATCATGCCCTTATATGTGCCTGCAGCACAGCTGGGAGAGTCCCTCTTCCTTAAAAGCTCTGCCTGTGCTCTGGGTGATGGTTAAGCTGCCAGCATCTGACTGCTCAGCTGATGCAGGGGGTGAGAGTGATGATGGTCTTGGCTTTCACACTGAACCACAATTCAGAGAGTGTCCTTCTTCTCCTGGAGGCAGCTTTAAGGAGTAAAGCAGCACTGAGCTCCCCTGCCCTGCTGTCGGTCAGTACAAAAACAATCATGCTACAGCCAAGGTCTTCCTCTTCCTTGTCCTTCCTCTCTCCTAATACCAGTAATGCATATCTATCAGAATCTTTCATACACTTCTAAAATTATTTGAAAGTATCACAGTACATATATTCTGGTATAATGGGTGTGAAATATATATTGGAATTGTTCATCAGATCTGGTCACTCTCTTCTCAATCTGTGGATGCACAACATGGGATGTTCTCTTTGCATCCAAACAGAGCCAAATACCACACATAAAGCACATGTAAGGCAACTGTCAGCAAAGTATGGGATCTGTGGCTATACCTGTCCACCAAGATCACTTTCTCAGCCCAGAAAAAATTGCTCTACTTGCTGCCATCTCCCATCCCTGCATGTTATTGTTCCCAGTTTGTTCTAATGTGTTGTACTTGATCAGTTTGTAGAAGATTCTTTGCCCATATAATTATAAGACAAGATTTGTCAGCTGTAACAAAGGGAGTAGCCCCCCATGCATCACTCCTGGTTAGAAATGGCCCTGGCAAAATGTCTCATTAGGCTGTCACTGTCAGGGATTAATTGCTAAATTAACTCTTCCTTCTTTTCCCTGCTTTTTCCAACATGTTCAAATTCTACCAAGTCCTTTCACTCCTTTTCTTTTCAAAAAATCAACATTGAATTGATCTTTTGTCTTCAACACTCCGCTTTCCTCTGTCGCACTTAAGTAACAGTGACAATTATTTTAAAATCAGAGGGTCCTATTTTCTGTGAGTCTGGGAGAAGCTGCAAATTTATTTCTCTTTTTTTTAATGGCAATATTGTATACAATTTGAAGGCTGAGTCTGAGTAGGACCAGAAAAATGCTACCTTACTTTGTCTTCATTCTGGTTCTTTACTTCCAAGTCATAACATTCGTCTAGGAATGGCTTTTGGCCCAAAAGTCATGTGGGAAATGAAATGATTGTAAATGTACATGTGGATGGTGTTAACAATCACTGACTCATAAGGAGCAGGGTTAGTGGAGTACTGCAGATAAGGGTCTGCTCTACTCTCTCTTTCACCTCAGGCAATTTACACAGGCAATGGATTGGCTTCTTCTTCATCTAATGAGAGGACTTGGTGTTTGGAGATGTCATCCAAGAGATCTCATCCATGTCCCATTCCATCACATGGAAGGTCCCTATGCACCTTCACCTCTGTGTTGCTCGGTTTGGACAGCAATTTCCCCAGGGGGAGTGCTGAGGACAGTGGCTGTCATTAGCACACTGGCAGGGGCAGTCTCCATTGGAAGCGTGGGCAGACATTTAATAAGTACCTTTCATTCCTATTGGGAAAGTCTGTCTTCTTTTTAATATGATAATGTAACAAGGTCATGAAATTATTTTTTGCTTAGCCCCTATAATTAGGGAATCGATTTAGTGATGTTCATTTGGATCTTCAATGTGTATGCAGTTCCTAGTATAACATTGGTTAGTAGTTGCTATAAATTTGGGGAATTCAGCTGTAACCTCAGGCACATGGAGAGCCCAAGGAGAGCACCTTGAAGACTGTAAGTGGTTCTTGGTCTCCATGTGAGAGTTTCATTGCTGCTGAAGGCTGCTGGTGAGTACTGGAGACCGCTGTCGTATTTATATGCTGCACTCGTGAGCGTCCTTGCTAAAGGAGCAGTCAGCAGTTACAACTGCTGTATCATCAGCTGATCTGCTGATAAGGCAGCAGCAAATGTCTTGGCATTGGCAGACTTGCATTCATCTCAGGATGTTCTCTTCCCTTTTTTGGATGATTGCTATAATCCAGCTGCCCCTCTATAAACACTCTTTGGTAGTTACTATATTGAAGATGCATCTGATTTTAGCAGATGCCTCTGAATTGTATCAGAAAAGGGAGGGAAAGCTCATCATTTGCACTGATCTCTTGGATTCAAGAGTAACATTGCTTTGTCTTGTCCTAGTGGAAGGAGGAAGGAAGTAAAAAGTAAGGAACTTGTGGCTGAGTTTGTTCACAAGCTGGTGGCCAAACTGTGGGGAGAGAAGAGTGGAAATGGGTGTGTGCCTGGGTGTAGCAACCCTATTTCACAAGGACAGTCTTCAAATTCCCTTCTGCATAAATAACACACACCAGTTTGCCTGGGCTTTCCTACCTGGAAATATGTGTGTCTAGAGCATTTGAAAACGTTGCAGGAGTATGAGGCCATTAAAACTGGAACTCTTGTCTTTTTCAGTCAGATGTGGTGTAGGAATTCATTCCTAATGCCACACTTGAGAAGTGGCAGAAGCCCTCCACAGTACTCAGGCATTCTGGTTGCTGTTGTATTTCCCTCTGTATCAAGGGTTTCTCTACCTCCTTAGTTATTTGAGTCCCTCCAGTATTGTTTGGGTTGGATTTTGTTTTAGCAACAACTAACCCCAGATGTTTTTTCTGATTTGATTGCCGTAGATTAGTCATACATCACCTGATCTATAAAGTGCCATTTATACACGTATTTTATACACATATGTGCAGGCATGCACTCAGGTACATGTGTGTATCTTTCTCAGTCTGCTATGAATGGTGAGGCTCTCAGAAAACAGTTTCTATTATAGCTGAGTTGTGAGTTGACATTTTTGATCCAATAACTGAAAACATTTAATAGGTTTCCTTTCTAGATATAGCTGTGCACTTTTCAGGAGGAATATGATTGGCTGCTGTGTGTATAAAAATAGTGGAATTCTAAATTCAGAAATATTTTGAGGTTTTTAGTCAGAAACAGTTTTTTGGTCACTTTAAGTAGCTCAGTTCAACTTAGAGTCAGGATTGTGTACTCTGAATAAAAGCAAGGTTAAATTAGAAAAGGAAAAAGACAACTTTAAAGAAGACAAAATAAATAGCTGTAATAGTTAAAAACTGGTAGATTTAAATGTATATTGGAAAGCAGATAGCAATATATATAGAATAATACGCTCAGGGAAGACAGATCACTTGCGCTGACCCTGACAGTGACATTTGCTGTCTGTTTTAGGTACTGACTGATGAGTTTAGCTGGTGCATTTTATCTGTGTGACATTGGTTGTGTGTGGAGCATGATGAGCAGCTGAGGAGGGCTGTGTTGGACTGTCCTGGGCAGTTACCAGAATTGAACAGAAACAGGATGAGAAAGAATCAAAGACTAAAAAGATAGTATGTTTGTGCACTTGAAATACCCTGTTTCTTGGTAGGAGGCTTCAGCCCCCATGAACTACTGGGATGTAGCCCAGGAACAGCAAGGTTCATGTTATCAGCAAGAAGTTGTATTTTAAACAGCAATTTTACAATCTGCTAGCTGCTGCTCATTTTCATCAAGTGTGATTTCGTCAGCAAAGCATCGCAGCTGCTTCTGAGTAAAACACAGTAAGCAACTTGAATAGCTCCTTAGGACAGGAACTGAAAAAAACATCTGTCTCAATGAAATGAATGCAAGGCCTTTGTGGAGACTGAATCTAATGAAGTCAGTGGGAATTTGGTCAGATTTCAGGCCCAAGTGAGTCTGGCTAACTCACATTTTCAAGAATGATTTATGCCACTGTTATCTTAATCTAGTTGCCATATGGGAAATTTGGGCTGCTTCCGATTGCCTAAGTGCTTTCTTTAGAAGCAATCTGCCCACGTAAGTGACTCAGGTTTGCAGTGCTGGATGGAGCTGCACTGAGATGCTCTAAAGACTTAGTGAATGTCTGCATGTCTGTGGAGGTTTATACAAACCACACTGTTCGAGTGTACGTGTGTGCTTGTTGCCACAGGAAAGGCTCAGTAAACAACTGCTCGCTGATTTGTGTCCTCATTCTGCCATGGAAGTTATCCACCGCTACCTTGCAGGGCCACAAATGAAGCACAAAGAGTAACAAAAGAAACCTTGTGCCTAATGCAATAAATTTCTTATAAGGTAGAAAGGAAGTTGGTTGTGCAGATCTGCCTTGTTTCAAAAAAGAGGTAAATGCGGACGCGTTCAGTAAGATTCTTTTTCATCTATTGCTAGTGAACTGTCATTTGGAAGAAGACTGGTCACTTTTTAGGTGAAATTGGATGAATTAAAATAGTTCTTTTACTTACAATGTTCACATTTATATATAAGTAGTAAATAGTCAAAAACTAGTTTGTTTTTTGATGTTGCTCTTTAAAGAAGTTTAAAAGATACATTAATAAATTAAAAGCACCTAGAAGTGACAGAAGTAGCAAGACATAAGCCTGCAAGTACAATACAACACAGTCTAAGAAGGTGGTAAGCAAGAACTTCCCCAGGAAAATCTAGAAGTATTGTAAATAAAGCTTTCAGAATTGGCTGGTGACCAGAGAACATCATATCTGGGACAGCTTCACTCTGTGGTGTCATTTTTCCTGTTGTTAGGATATAGCTCAGGCTGGTGGACAGTTCTTCCCCTGCATCTATTATGCCCTGCTCATCAAGGCGAGTTTCCATCCTGCAAAGCACCTCAAAATGTCACACAGAGCAGGACATCTCCCCCGTTTTTGGTGCCTATGAATTTAATGATTGTACCCAGAGCAATGCTCCATGTCTGCCAAACTCAGGAGGCACAAAGGCAACTGAATTGCAGTTTTTAGAAGCTACTTCAGGCACTTCCCATTGGATTTGTACTCTGTCACATGGAGTCTGTGAAAATGACACTTGGAGAAAATGAGAGCAAGGGTTAGAAGCTGTTGGAAGCTGAGCAGAATTCCTGTTGCAAATGTGGTAGCCACAGTTTGTGAGATGAGAATCGTTGACTATATTGTTTTATCTCTATGTTCAAAGCTATCACCTGGGGTAACTAAAGTAAAATATGCATTATCTGTCTGTCTAGTTTTGTCCCTACCCCTCCCAAATGTAATAGGACTACGTAGGTTGACTCCTGCCTGCTCAGAAGTCATGATAAGATTATTAGACTAAAGAAAACAATTTAAACCTGCAGAGATAGCCCAAACCCTCAAATGACCTCAGTGATTAATGTAAAAGTACTATAGTAACTATAGTCTGATGAGTAGCAGCAGCAGTCATACAGTCAGAATACATGCAGAGAAAGTAGTCAACAGCTGTAACTATTCACACCACAAAGGAGATATGAGAGATGCTTTTTTTTTCTTTGTGTTTCTCATTTTCTGTGCAAAGAAATCCCGATTCTGACTGGTTCCCTGTTCAGTCGCTGGGTCAGAACCTCAGCTCTGTAGATCAGTGTGGCATCAAGTGGTCATGACAGGTTATGTCAATGAAACAGCAGCTCTCATGCCTGTATATTCATTTTACTGAAGAAATATTAATAAAGAGAATATACAGCTTTCCTGATTTTACATTTAAAAAACATGTTACAGACATCAAATTAATTGTTTCATTAAAAGGTCTGGGAATAGCTAGTTTAAAAATTAATTTACTGTAGTATTTCCAGCTGGGATTTTCCAAAGAGCTTAGGACATTTCAGTCTGCAAATCACACTGGAATTCAGGGACAGACTTTGATCTGTGACTTCCTGAGCGTCCTTCATAAATCCCATGTTCAGGCGTTCATAGAGGGAAAAGTAGTCAGCAATGGAAGAGGCCCATAAGGAGTAAACATTGATAGGAAAGCCATGCCATTAAGTTTATCAGGAATGTTGAGTATAGCCAAGAGGTTTAGTTTCCCTGGGCAGCTGCCAGTCCAAACTGACATTTCCTCTCATCTCTCAGCATATGGCCTTGTGCTTCAAAAAACTTCTTCCGGCCAAGTGTGCAAGCACAGGAGCCATAAGGAGCTTCCACTGGAACCAAAACCTGAGGGGGAGGAGCACAAACACAAAGGTTATGTTTGAGACAGGGATGTGCCAGCAGAAACTGTGACTATTCACCTCCTTATAAAATCACGCCCAGGCCCTTTCTTTCTCTTATGAACATCAGTGATAACATACGTTATCACAAGTAAAAGTGGATCTATGATGTCCACCTGAAGGAGGGCAAGAACAGGAGAGCATGGTAGTAGAATCACAAGACTTTGGAGGGAGTCTAGAGCATAAACAGACTTAGACCATTGATGCCAAATGGAATAACCCCATTTCTCTCTTCCATGTGAGGATAGCGTAACAGACTTTCAGCTGGATGTAGCTGGCAGCTAGAGCAGCTGTGGAGGGAGGAGCAAATTCATCTCATCCCCTACCACTTGCCCTCTGCTTGATCCCGAGGCTTGTACCTTGTCCACTGTTGGACCAATCTGGGATGCCACAGTGCATTCTGCTTGGGTAAATGCACAGGTTGATATTATAATGGAGAGCCAAATTCAGCAGAGAAAACAGAAATAATTTTTCAGAGACAGTCTCTGTTACAGATCCTTTTGATGTCCAGAGTACTCCACTTGCACCTTTAGCTTTTATCAATAACACAAGAAGACAATTATTTATCCTCTTGTTGCAATCAGTGTAAGTCTTTTTTAGAGGTAATGTGGAGCTTTTACTGGGACTGGGAGAGAAAGTTTGCTCACTTTAACTCTATTTTATGTAGAACTGCTTCTATGCTTTAAGGCTGAGTATTTCTAAAGAGGGCAGTCAAGTTGTGTTTGAAGCATTTACTTACTTCTTTGTCATTGGTCAAGCCTAGATTCTTCATGTCTACAACATTATAAAAAGTGTTGTTCAAGACGACTTCTATAACCTGTACCTGAAACCATGAAAATGGATGAGACAATGAATTAGGGCACCTTTTCAGCCAACAGCCTGGCAGGCTTTTCACTCGGCGTAAAAAGGAACAATGCCGCCCCTCCCAGTACAGGTGATCAAATGGAATCTAGTGAACACATGTAGCACACCTTTCACTTTTATTCAAGTGCTGCCAAGCTCTGAGTGACGTTGGAGAGTTTCCAGCCTTGCTTAGAACTGACAGAGGAAATAATAGTCTCATGTTGGTCTTCCTAGTGGTGCAGTTGACATTCACTATTGTTAGTAAATTGAAGTAAAACATCATTAGGAGGAAAGAAGATACCTGTGACACTCTGGAAAGGACAAGCATCTGGATACAGTTGACAGTTTTCTGGTAAGAGGGTGAATATTCCCCACAGTCAGGTGGTCCGGCAAAGGCTTCAAGGATGCATTCACGGATTTTCTTCCTAGAGGTAACACAGGTTCTTACAAAACCTCCTATCAGCTGTCTCTGCTTAGATCCATAATGCTCTCCTGTGGGGTGGTTTTTGTTTGTATTTTGCGTGTCTTTTCTTACAAATATATAGCCCATGGGATTTTGTGGAAGAACAATTTGTCCTGTCACCTAAATTCTGTTTCCTCTCCCCACCCCTGCCAGATATATAATTCACAAATAGGTTTTGCTGAAAGTATTTAACAAATTAGTTATTTTATTCTCCTAAAGTGTTCTGTACTGAACACTGAACTGTTCATTTGAATCCTGTCCACTGATGTATGTGGATGCTAAAAAGCTTTAGCAGAGAAACTTTCCAGCTTTCTGCAGCATCTTGTGAAGCTGCAGCATTTCATGAGAGCTCTGTCTTTCCCATGAAAACTATTAGAAACAATGATATGGGTTTTATAAACTAACTTTGCTATTTTGCACCTGCAGATTGTTTGTAGAATTGTTGTGATACTGACTAGAGAAATATTTTGGAATGGGTGTTGGGAGAACTGACCAATCACTTCAGGAGGTGGACGGCTTAAGGTCCAATGACCTTATACCATGCTAGAATACTAATATATAAAACTAGTTGAATTAATTAAATAAAGACACTTCTTCTTCACCTTTCTTCCTGGACCAAATCTGTGTTGGTTTTCTCTCCGTGCTTGCTACTACAGCGACAGGTGTACCCTTAGAGAGAGGAGTACCCCTAAGACATGCCTCTCACCCCTCATAACAAGAACTTAGTGCTTGTTATGAGGGGTGAGAGGCAGGTGCTGTGAGTGGCTGGTGCACAGCAGCTGCAGATCTGGCCCTTAGACCTTCTGTATTGTATAGAGGTACTTTGTGAGTATAGATTAGGAAATTGATATTACTTGATATAATATATACCATATACAGTCAAAGTCAAAATCCTTGCATTCGCCATATGACCATTTGCAGAAGAGCTCTCCACATAGAATCCTGTCATGCCTTTCAGGTAGTGTGGTGTGTTCATTCTTATAGAAGCCTTCAAATCCAGACTGCGTTGTCTTCATAAGTTTCAGGTCCTTAATTCCAGCAAACAGAATCAGAGGACCTGTGATTGAAAATTACAAGAAAATATGAGCTTCTTTTCATGCAAAGAAAAGAAGCCTTTGGGTGCATACTTGCATTGACACCTTCAGAGCCAGAAATCAGACAGTAACTTTCTGCACACTGATGCTGGCAGAAAGGTAAGAAACAAGAGAAACTACTGAAGTCAGAGCTCAATCTAGAAAACGGAGAATCCCATCAAGTGATCTGCAATTAAGGAAAACTGAGGATAGACTTCATTATCTCACCTGCTTGGAACTGAGACGTGCTGGGTTGGTTTGTGCTGATGTCAATTTAGGAATGGCTCTAAAGGGAAATTAAATAGGCTGCTAGTGCTGTGATGTACAGCGAGAGGTGTGGTGCCTTTTCTAAGAACACAGACAAGTGTAAAAATTCTCTGTGTAAAGACAGAGCCTCGGTCAGTAATTTGCTTTAGATACCCATCCTGTTGGGAGTTTTGCATCTCTGAGAATGAGAGCCAGGAGCCAATGCAAATCCCTGCAGTTCAGCTAATGAGCAGGAACTGGCACTGATACAGACACCACCCACAGTTCAAATTGATAGTGGCTTTGCTCTTAGCCACTATTTATAAAACGAGCTGTTGAGGATCACTGCTGCATGGGTGGATCATTGTCTTCTAAAGACCAAGCAGTTGTGACCTGAACTTTTTTTCCTGACACACCTTTTGAAGGGCAGCTAAACAATTTCAAGCAGTCATTTAGAGCACACCACACTGGTAACTGAAAACTTCACTGACCAGAGCTGCCAAAAAGCTGATTCAGAAAAGAGAAACTTTATGGCTTGCAGGCTCATTCTGAGCCTGTGCAGATAGTCAGTGGCTGAAACCCAAGCTGCTGATTTTGTGCTGCTGTTGGTGCTCACACTAGTTAGTTCAAAATTAACTCTTGAATATGTCAAGTGCGTGGTAATCCTGCCTTGGATTTGGAAGACTGACAAATTTTGTCTTTAAATGATGTCTTTGAAAGAATTTATACTGGAAATAATTCCACCATGTTAGACGTTTCTAAATTGCATGGTTTTTAGACGTTTGTTTCTGAACTGCTCTGTGACTGGATATTGTTGAAACTGCATTTTATCTATTTCTTTTCTTGTTTACATTTGTTATTGATTTTGAATGAGTCTAAGGAGGTATAACTATCATTTTTCCGATGTCCCCCTGTTATTTACTAAAGCTTTAAAAGAAATCTGAAGAAAAGAGTGACCTTGGACAGGATACTCTGGGGTTTGTACAGATCTTGAATAATTTATCTCTTGGGTATAAGACTGTGACACAGGTGTTAATGTAGTTCAGATACTATCAGTGAACCTGGAGAGATATTTATCTTATATTCAAATACTGAGCCTTGTTTGAAAGAGCTCCTTGCAACAACAGATTGACTGAAAGGCTGGCTGGCTGTGCAGCAATCAGCCTGAAACTTGCTCCAAAGGATACAGCACCCAGGGAGAGTTTCCAAGGTGAACAGCTCATGCTGTGCTTTCAGAAGGCTTTGTGCTCATGCTGTCTTCGGTTGACAAATTTTGATTCTGTTAAGTTACTTATGATGTTTTGAGTTTCCAAAAAACACTGAGCCTTTTATCAGCTGATAAAATGGCAAAAAATAATTCTGTTAAACCTCACTAGGTTGGGGTTTTTTTCATGATAAAAAAGTTGTTAAAAGATAGGATTAACTGAGAAATGAACTCCCATGTCTGGCTGATAGGTGCATAGGAGGATGCTAAATATAGAGGACATTCTCTTAGAAGAAAAATAAAAGTGATTTGAAAATCTTCACTTTGGTTATTGTTCATCTAGGCAGGGAATTCTAAAGAAACAGCTAAAGGGCTACATGAAAGGAAGTCTAAGAAGGAAGTGTGGTTTCTTCAGAAAGCCATAAAAGCTTTCTTTTTGTGTAGAATCTGAAATTGCAGAATTTCATGCTAAATTTTCATCATGATGAAAAATTAATTCAATCTACATTAAGAGCAGCAGCTTTTCAAGAAAGTATAAACTCTTTTTGTTTGTTTCTTTTTTTTAAAAAAAATCAGCTGTCTTTTTCAACATTTTCTAGAAAATACAGTCAATACTATTGAGGCAGCCAAAAGTACAGCAGTAGTTAACTTTACTAGTAACATTAAAAAAGGTGAGGCCAAGAGTCACTGGAGACTTGTACAGGTTTTCTCTTTTCTTTCAGCAGGCTGTTAAATCCTGTGGCAAGGTGTAACAGTTCTGCTGGATGTGCTGTTGTAACCATTCCATGTTTGGGACATACATACAAACATGAGCTGCATTAGTTCTTCAGCCATGTCTCAGAGATAAAGAACGTCAAAATTACACTATAAAAATATTCTTTGGTTTAGACCTCTGGAGCAGTTTGGCTGTGCCGTAAGCCCTGTAACACCTGTAGCTATCTCTAAAGCCATCTTCATCTCTCATTGGCAGAAATATTTATAGAGAAGTAGGGGACATTGCCAGTTCTTTTCTCACCATTCCGGCACTGCTCAGCTTCACAAAAGCGGATCCCATCAGGAACACATATGAATGAGTGGATGTGGGGAACACCATCCTGCAATTTAGAGCAGACATGTAAGTAAGAGTGCCATAAATGTTATGTTACTTTGAAAACAGGAGCTAAGAGAGTGAGGAATGACTACAGGATACAGAAATGGAATGTATTAGTATTTTCGATACCTCATGCAGACGTTGCCATGGTACTTCTTGAACGTAGGTTTTGACGTATGCCACTTGGCAAAATGTTGTCATGAAGTGATTGCAGATATCTATAGCAAATTGTTCTAAACTTGGGATCTAAGACAGCAAACAGTATTATTAGAAAGAAGCAATTACCTCATGTACAAAAGTAGATTTTTCTGGTTGTCGTAAGTATTTGAGAAGAATCAGTGTGGTTAAAAACACATTTCACTTATTTCTGGCTTGGCGCACTGTGCCCAGTCATTTGACCAGCTTGCAGCATATGCTTCAAATAGCTGCTACAGTTGTGTCAAAAATCTCCCATTCTGTGGTACACTGAACTGCAGTCCTTGGACTGAAACTGCTGCAGGAGTCTAAAGCTTTGAGGATATAATGCTGAAATAATAATTTATAGTGATTATTCTGATTGATATGGGGATATGCTAATTAAGGTTTTCAGGGTAAAGACGGGATTTCATTATGGAGAAATTTAGTGCTACAGATTGTCATTACAATACATGCAATTGATGGCAGTAAGAGCACAGAAGAATTAAGAGATGTGTCATACTTTGAGACCTGTTTAAAAATACTGTATAGGAATAATGCAGGATTATAGGCTATTAAATATTAAAAAAAAAAAAAAAGAAGAGATGGCTTTTATATGACAAATCCACAAAAAACAGTGCTAGCTCTTGGGAAAAAAAGGCTTTGGAAAACTAATAAGGAGTCCACTGGACAAGCAGTGGAGGAGGAAAATTTCTCTCTCAAATAACTGAAAACAACTTTGGTACTGATCCGATATGCCAATTGAAAATAAAAAAGTTACTATAACAAATACTTCCAAATGAAGTTGTAAGAAACAGCAAGGCTAGTTAAAAAATAAAAAATATACCCCATTTTTTTTGGCCAACACAAGGACAATATTCTTTATGGTGTCTGTAGGTATCACAAGAGAGTTGTTTCCTTCCAGGTACTCCTGGGGAGAAGTCAGCCGGAGATGTGCACACACTTCCACTTCTTTAACAAAATGCTTCTTTCCCTCTTTATGAAGGCGAAGGAACTTAATTGTATTCTTGCCATATTCACAGTTGAGGACTTCAAGGTCCTTGATCTGCAAAGAAAACATGTGTCAGTTGTAAAGAAACACAGTGGAAGCCTGAGTTATGCTGTCAATGAAACATAAACAATGCTTATGGCCTTTATTTTTATGGTTACCTGTGATAATGAAAATATTTTCATTATAAATTGCAGAGTCCTGATGGGAAGAAAAAATGCTTTAGGAAACTATTATTGTATTAGTTGCAGCTGTGATTAATTTTTAAAAAGTTTCTGGGGGCCAGATTATAGAAGAGGAGTCACAGTGAACTAGTCTCTCATTTGTCATCTTTGAATGAGTCCCGACTATACAGACCGAGTTTCTTCTCTGGGATCATTGTTTCTGTTTGCATTAAGCCCTGTTATTTTTATTTTGCTTCTGTCAAACACACCCCTTTTACACATCTCTTAGAGTGTTGGAGAGGCTGTACTAGCAAGGTGACAAAATACTGCAAATCTTGTGAGGATTTCTGTTGTGCTAAAATATCCAGAGCTCATTGCACTAGACTTTCCCTGAGGCTGAAATATCCCATACTCCATATCAACATATTTTAATGTAAATCAGCCCCTTTTAATGAGGAGGCAGAAAGAGTATTTTACACACCAAAATATAAATTGAAGCTTTTTATGTGTGAGTTGCTAAAAGATTATCAGATGTGAAATTGCTCAATTCAGACATGTTTGTTCCTAAGAGAAATGCTGATACACTTAAAAAATAGTTTTAAAAAGCATTAACTAATTGTAAGTCAATTAGTTTGGTTCAGAGATCAGAGCGTTTCTCCGGCTCAGTCCCCACGGGCTCAGTCCCCAGGGGTGACTGAAGGTCCCCGGTGCCGGTGCCAGGATCGGGCCAACTCCAGCGCTGACTGCGAACCCTTTCTGTGGGCACGGTGCGAGGGCTGCGCTCACTACGAGGGTTGCGCGGAGAAGTAGCGAGCTGGAAATGTTCTTTTGCTTGTCTGAACACGAGGTTTTTTTCAGATAGTTGTGAAAAATTTGTACATCAGTCATGCAGCACTAAAAAGAAAACAAAAAGGTTTTCGGTATATGCAGGGTGGGGCTTTTGAAAAGAAGAATACCATGAATATTTTAAATAGTCAAAATATTTTTTTCGCTGAAAAACATAACTTGTCAACTCATTTTGTTGCCCAAAGAAATCGTGAGCAGCTTCCGAAAGCTCCCAGGAGCCCTTGCCCCGCTGTCCATGGCCGTCCCTGCTGTGGAACCCAATTCCCAGGCTGGCTGCGCTGTCCCGGGCAGCGCCCGGGGTGTGCTCCCTGCTCCGTGGGCAGGAGCTGGCAGCTAACGCAGCACAACTTCTCCTTTTAGAGCCACTCGGGGCTCGCCTTGCGCTGCCGGGAAACCAAAATGCCTGCGGGATCTGCACGGTGCCTCCCTGCTTTGCTCTTACTTCTCTCCTCCGTGCCCCTGTGGGCCGGTGAGATTTCCTGCAGGAATGAAGACGGGGAGACGGTGGATTGGTGAGTAAATACCGTGCAGAGGAGAAAGGCTGGGTGAGTAAATAAAAACATTGAGATTAAACCGCGGGAAGTGGGTGGGTCACGGAGAAGCAGTGCAAGGCAATCGCTGGTTCAGCCCTGTTTGCCTGTGAGTAGTGGCTGAACTCTGCATTTGAAAAACCTAGGGTAAGTTATTGAAATCTGATTTCATTTCCCTGAACCAACCACCGTGCTGCATTATGACTAACTGCAGAATAATCACCGTTTTACACGGCGTTCGTGTCTCATGATCAAAGGGAGCATAACCTGTGTTGAGGTGCCAAGGCTGCGCTCGCCAGCGGCAGCCCCGGGGGCACCGGCCGGGCCCGGGCTCCGCCGCACGGCTCAGCTGGCCCGGGACACACGGAGCGGGGAAAGCGCCCGCATTGCCCCTTTGGCTGCTACTGAACAGCAGCGTGGGGGCCGCGTCCCCTTGCTCCGGCACTGAGGGGCAGCGGAGCCTGAGCCACCCCAGGGCTGGTGGCAGCAGCGTGGCCAAGCTGTGCCCCTGTGACTGGAGCAGAGGTCGCTCCCTGCCCGGAGTTGCTGTCACGGTACCACTGGTGCCATCCCGCTGCCAGCAGCGAACCCAACTTTGGGTATTAAATGATTAATTGGATTAATGCGCTTTCAAGATGAAAAGACACAAAGTACAATTGCATAATATCCAGCCCAGGTTTAAAAAGTGGAATGAGGGCTCTTTAAAACGAGCACATAAGCTTCCTGAAGATAAACATCAACCAATTTCAAAAGAAGAATGTTTTTCTTGGGAACAATGATTAGTTTGGGTACAAGTGCTAGAGAAGTAGGCCCATCCCTTCCCTTGCACCCAGAGCTAACTGCAGGGAAGGCAGGTACTCTTCTCACCACAGACAGAAGCACAAAGCTGGCTTTGCTCTCTATTGACATAGCATCAAATGTATGAGGGTGTAATCCATCCCTGTGACTTGTCACCTTTGCCAAGGCCCTTCTGGATAATGTAATTTTTTTCAGGAATTAGACTCTTAGTTGGTGCAGCTACCCAGCAACTTAAAGGAATGAAAGATTTCCTTTCTCCCTTAAAAAAAAAAAAAAAAAGGCAAAACA
>VZTH01000250.1:343310-372261 GCA_013397815.1 Aleadryas rufinucha
TTTCTCCCTTAAAAAAAAAAAAAAAAGGCAAAACAGACCAATATATATATACAAACTACCCATTCTTAAATGAAGACAATTTTTTTATTAAAATTTTCTGAGAAATTCTTTGAAAACTAGGGCTAGGAGTAATTCACCTGTGCCTCCATGTGAATGCCAGTGACATGGGGCCTGTTCGAGGAGGGAACTTGGGGGTCTGCACAGGCAAATCCATGTTCCCTTTCACAAATTTAGCAGGTAGGACAGGGAGATTTCCTTTTCAATGTACCCTGATCAAACAAAGAGAAACTTGCCTGTTTGCTGGGGTCATCCTGGTTTATTGAGAAGAAAGAGTCAGGCTTTGGATTCTGGATTTGGTTGCTATGAAGCTGAGAGGAGAAGCAGAACCAAAACTGCTGAGAAGAGCCTCCTCTTAAACAAAACATATCAATGCCCTTTCAAACAAACAGCACTGCAAGTGTTATTTTCAGTTAGCAGGAGGTTTATGCGAGTTCCTACTATGCAGTGGTTTCATCCTGTGGTATTCCATGATTATTCAGTATTCACACACCCTTTCATTTATCGCTGAACCACAGGAATCACTTGCTTGATCTGACCTGATCCCATCTGTGCTCCCCAGCTGGGCTGGCAGCTCCTCCCCACATGCAGTGTCTGGGGGGGCAAAAGGCTTTCTCGTGTTTTTATTCCACTCAGGATGTCATCTCACCATCCTCACTGCACCTCCCACAGGGGCAACCAGAGCAAATGGCCATAGGATCAGCTCTCTGAGGAGGGCAGCGTCTTTCCTTTATTTATCTAAACTCACTGTACTCTGCGGGTAGCCTTCCCTGCAAATAAAAGCCAAAACTGTGCTTTCTGAGAAATGTTGAGTCAAGGACTGAAGCCACCATGCACATTGTTTGTTTGGGCTTTTTTTACTGGGGTGGGGAGGGGAAGAAGTAAAGATGTGATTCTTTGTTGTAAGTTGGTGTTCAGTCACAAGCAAACAATGTGACAATGCTAATTGGGTCTAAGTGGATTTGCTTTTTCTTGGCTCTCAGGAAAATGACTTTTACTCTGCTCCCACAAATGCCTAAGCTCTTGAGAAATTTCCTGTGCACGATTAACAGTAAAGATTTTATGCAACTTTAATTGGTAATACACTCAGCTGGCTTTCTGGAAAGAGCCAAAACATGTATCCACTGGGAATTGGCAGGCAATTTCCTGATCGCTCAGTGACTAGCATTTCAAAAGCGTACCTGCTAAGGTGGATTTGCCAGATGCAAGGCTGTAAACACTTCCAGAGCATTAATCTTTCAGTACATTTCAAAGTAATTTGGAAAGGCTTCATCTACTAATTCCTGGATCAGCTCTTATTACTGTAACTACTGCTATTCCTCTCTTTTCCAAATCTTCATTTCAAATCTTTATTTCAAATAAAGGGATTGTTGCGACTCCTGGTGCATGTGTAGGCACAGACCACTTTCCCCAACCTAGTTATAGAAATAATTTTCTTCTCTGTGATCTGTCATCAGAAATTATTTCTCCTGAGATACTTTAGGGAGCTCGTTCAGTCAGTGGCAATGCAGGTGGATTACCAGGACCACCACTGGTGTGTGTTTTTCTTCTGCCTGTACATGTACATTTCCCATGGATTAAATGTTCTTCTCTAGCAGAATGTTTTCCTGCCACTTCTTACCTGTGTTTGGAGATGTCTTTTGTGACCAACTTGAGCCTGTAAGTCAACTGGGCAAGGTTTACTCCTCCCGATATACTGGAGGGGTTAAGCACAGGCTGCATTTTTGTTAAATAGTATAGATTGAAAATAATGCCACTCAGTCCTTACTGTTGACATTAATAGTAAATTACTCAATTACAGCCCTCAGAGAAAGTGGCTGAGTTAATTACGTTGTGATTAATCCCATGGACTTGTGCACTGGGAAAACTTGTTTACTTTATCAGCAACCTTAGTATGAACAGAGCCATTGAGTGACAATATTGAGTACTTTACAATTTTGAAGAGATTTGTGTTCCTGGCTAATGGTGTGAAAATTTCCAGTCTGCAGCAGTTCATCATAGTGCAAGTCTGTTATGAAAAGTAGAATTGGAACATCACTTTATACTTATTTTGTGATTTTGCTATGTATAAATATAATGTATTTTTTTAATTTCAATACCTAATTTTATCTATTTCATATAAAGCCATATTTTTATAATATAGAAATGTTTTGACCTGGGGGAATGTTAGACTGGGTTTGGGACCTGAGGTTCTTTACCAGAACCAGGAGCAGTAGGGATTTCATGGACTCAACCAAGGCTACCTCAAATTCTTCAGGGGTACCAACAACAGTCTGGCCAGAGCAACAGGAGTTTGGTGCTGAATCAGCCTCCCTTGCCTGCTAAGAAGCAGAACAAATTTGTCTGCAGCAGGGATTGTGGTGCCAAACTGCAGCTGGTTCCTGGGCTGGGTCACTGCTTTGAGGCTGGGGTGTCCACACTGCTCCCCCTCCAGCCCAGGCATCTCTGGATCCACCCTTCTCTTCCTCAGGGAAGGAGATACTGAGTTACACATTCAAACAGGGTGGTGGTAAAAGAACAATTGCTCTTCATTGTTGCAGGTTCGTTCTTTACAAGTTGCCAAAACATGCCAAAGGAAAGATTCCCATGCTGGGACTGGAATACCTGTACATGGATGCCTTGGCTCCTCAGTGGCAGCTTGGTAACTACCTCATCAACATGACACAGGGTGCTCTGGGACAGACACTGCAGCAGCTGTATGAGACGTATGAATCCAAGGCAAGTGACATTTCATTTTTGTTAGTATGGTTACTTGATATTATATGCAGATGAAATGAAAGCAGCCAAAATAAGCACATAGAGGTAAGACCGGGCCCAACTGATAGATCTACTAAAATACATTGAGAGGAGGAGCACCTTGAGAGCTGGGCAGATTATTTGCAATTTTGCCTACAATTAGGAATAATCCTCAAACTTCTAATTTCTAGTCAAGCTTTTCATGTACTTGGAGTATTGTCCATCAAAGAAAGAGTGTTTGTACATTCTCCCTTTTGCTTCTTTCCTGCAATTCATGTTGAGCAACATCTGAAGTTGTGAATTCAGACCAGGGTCAGTGGTAGTTGTTACAGACACTTGTCCTAAGCCCTCCTGCGTGCATGCATTTCACACTTTGACTCAAATCAAATCTGGGTTTTGATCTTCCCCCTGAAATCACTGTGACTGCTCCAGCAGTGATATGCTGCTTGCTGGCCTTCTTTTTTGGCTCCCACAGTCAGACACCTCACTTATATTTGTGTAAAGTGATTGTAAAATATCACAAGATCTGCCTATAATTACTTTTTCCCATCTATGTAGTATTGTTGGGAGTCTGGGTGTGTCTTTGCATTTCTGCTGTGGGTTTGTGGTAGGGTGCAATTAATTTGTATGTAGAAGAGACTCCCAGAAATCACTCAAATGTTGGCAGTCCAGAAAACTGTCCTATCCCAGGTCTCACTGTAGCTGTAATAAACTGTTTACAAACCCATAGTGCATTGGGAGGGGAGGCATGTCCCAACTCCTTTGAAGTTCTCTATTCAGGAGAAATAAGGTGCGGCCGTATGCAAATATTTTGCAAAAAAGCTTTAATTGCTTGCCCTTCATAAGAACAGTTGTCATGTCTATTTTTACTCAGCAAATATTTTTACTAGATCTGATTGCTAAATCAGAGAGAGGCCCAACAAACAGAGAGGGGAACTTCTTTACAAGCAAGTGCCCACTAAACCCATGTAAACTGGCTTAGCAAGCACATTCAACCCTTGGGAAAGGGCTACTGCAGTGATTGAGAGAACTTCCACTTCATGTCAGCTGAGGCCCTAATGCTGAGTCTTCAGGTTTATTTTACTGTAATGTCTGTGGAGACTGTGTCAGCTGAACTGGGAGCAGGATTAGGCTCGTGATGGTCACACAGAGGAATCCCAAATTCTTTCTTGTGTTCCCAGCAGATGTTTGCTTAAATGCCTTCCTTTTACTGAATGTCATGTTTCAGAAATGTGTGTTTCTCTGCAGAGGAACACCACTGCATATGCGATATACAATGATGAGATCCCTGAATCAGACTCCAAACAGTGGAAATGTGGACACACCAAAGGTACAGAGAGAGTCCCAAACTACTATTTTCTCCTTTCTAAAGTTGTGGATAGCATCTCTTTGTCTGTCTGTCTGTCTGCATATCTAAAATTTCTGCCTAAAGCGCAACTGAAGAGTGATTTGCGTGGTGTGTGTTTTTTGTGTAGTTACCTATGCTGCAGCTTCTGTTTTGTTTTTGCTATGCCTGTGCTGTGTGAAGGATTTTAGGGCTTATGGACTCTTTATTTCAAGAGCTGAAACTAATACAGATCCCCTTAGCAAGTACAAAGCACACCATCCTGCGCCTGGTGGCAAAGCAATGCAACATGTGAAGGGAAAGACGCCCTCAACAGAAACCTCTCCAAACTTTCTGGACAAGAAACTGCTGCCAAGATCATGGAAATGCTATAGGATGCAGTTACAGAAAATCGAAACTTTAAATAAGTGTAAACTTTAGTGGAGGTCTAAATGTTCCCCTGAGGAAGCAGATGGGGTTTGCCCAGCCTGACGTGGAAGTGGGCACGTTTTGCAGCGCTGTATTTTAAGGCTGCAGCAATGGGCACAGCTCAGGAGAAAGGGTCACAACCACTAAATTGCCAGAACTTTTAAAGGCAAACAGAGGAAGGGTGTTTGAAAGGATTTTTTTCAAATGAAACATGACAGTTTGAGTTAGTCTATGGAGGAAAGAATTGATGCAATTTTAATACAATATTAGTGTCTCCTATGGTCTATTAATCTGCTCTGGAACAGCTTACTATAAACATTAACACATTGAAATGTGGTGTCTGCAGCAGCAAAACCAAAGTAGGGCACAGCTCTATTGTCTCAGGGTTTTTTCCTCCTTAATTCATTTGCAGTAACTTTTTTTTTTTTGACAGGATTTCTGCTCTTGGATAAATCACAAGGCTTCTGGGTGATTCACAGTGTGCCCCTGTTCCCTCCCATCCCTGAGGATGGTTATGGATATCCATCTACTGGGGAGTCCTTCGGACAGACGGCCATCTGTATAACCTTCAAATATGATCAGTTCACAGAAATAGGTACAAAAAGCTTCTCCCTAAGAAAGCCTTTGTCCTACCACACCTCTCTGACTGCTTTCCTTGAGGTTTCACCTCAAAAATTCCTTGGTTTTTGACTTTTTTTGTCACGTTGGGAAATCAAGTGGGGCCTGGAAAGAGCATTCTTGGTTTCAGTTATGTTCATCCAATGATTTCCTGTCTGAATGTGGGAAATTCACTCTTCCACTCTGTTTTCATCTCCCTGTGGGGACTATCAGGATAATAATAGTCATGAGTGCATATCAAGAGTAAACTCAGTCCATGCATACAAGATACTTTGGAAATACAAAGTAGGATGATTAATCATTTTTAACAGTAATAACTCATTCAGTAACAGTCATCTGCAGTTCTAAAAATGTAAGGCAACTACTGCTTGAGCTAGAGTAGTAGCCTTGACTCATCAGAAATATGAAGTATGGAATAAATATCACCTAGAATTTCCCAGGTATTTCTTTGCTGCAAAAATTGCCAATACTAAATCTATAAAAACCCCCAAAACCAACAAAATATAGCTGCAAGATTCAGAATTATCTGACAGTGATAACTGGTACTGGAATCCTGAAAAGGGACTATTGAAAGACATCACAAGAAGTCATATTGGCACGTTCCTCAACTCTTTTCACTCTGTTTTTTCACTCTTTTCTCAGTTACAAACCCCAAATCATATTAGTGAAAGACACATGCTGTGGAAATTGCCAGGCTGGCTGCACCTCAGAGCTGTCTAACCCAGGTTCCTGTTTGTGGAAACACATCTATGCACGTGTTCAGCAAAAGAAGACAAAAAAATGAGATGCATATGCTAATGCTTTTCCTGCCTCATTCTCCCAGCTTCTGCTAATCTGTGGTTCAGGGATTTCCTGAGCCAGAAAGACTGGAATGTTTCTGATGGACTGGTCTTCCATGAATTCATCTAATGAGCCCATTTGTTCCCTTGCTCTTTATGCTGTCCATGGCAAGGACTCCTACAGTTAAGCTGTGCACTGTTCAGAAAAGTAGATTTCTTCTGCACATTCAATCCAGATGCTGAAAGTCAAGTTCTGTTCTCCCTAAAACCGAACTAGACCCTTTGGCAGCTCCTCTGCTTGCGTTTGGCTTGGCAGCTGTAACTGACTGGAAACTACTCCTGTAAATACAGACAGGTTTGGATTTGCACGTGACATCTGAGTGCTGCGTGGCTGCAGAGAGGCTTGAAGATGGGCATGGGTGGAAGTGGCCGTGAACCAAGACCACCAGTTAACAGTTCTGCTAAAAATAATGTATAAGTGGAAAGCCTGAGTGTACTCTCCCAGCCAGTCTTTGTGCTGCAGGGCCAGTCAGAGTACAAAGCAATACACAAATTCTGGGCTGCTAAAATAAGATACTTTGACACTTAACTCATCCAGGAGATAGGCTGTGAATATTAAGAAGGATTTAGGTTTTCTGTACAAGACAGAACTTTGCTCTCTTGATTGCTTTGCTTTAACCCATTTTAATTCTGTATGTGTTCATTTCTGTGGGTTTTTCCTCAGACCAACAGATGCTGAGTTATAATCCAGGAATCTACAGCTGTTCCATCCCTGACATCTTCCAGGCTGATCTCCCAAATCTCCAGAAGCTCTGTGCAAAGTCCATGCTGCCCTCGATCCCTTTGCGCCGCCTCTCCAAGCTCCAGTCAGCTCATGGGGAAACCTTTCTCCACTTTGCAAAGTCACATTTTTTCATAGATGGTAAGAGAACCTGTTGCTCTCTCTATAACACATTCTCAATTAATTCTTAAAATATGAATTAATAAATTATTTTAGAATTCATATTTTCTCTGAGGGGGAAAAAGTTCAGCTTCAGAAATAAATGTAACAGAGGGCAAGGTGTGCTGTCCCATCCTAATGTCCTCTCAGCCCCACAAAGCAAAAAGCTGTCTGGTCCATCCTAAGGTATTCAACAATTAGATTGTCAGAAAACTTATGTTCCAATATACAACAGTAACAGCAAAGAAGAAATATGGCGTTTGAATCATCTGGGAGGGTTTTGTTATGAAGAAGACTTGCAATTTTTTTGTTCTTTCCCTTTTTTCCTGCTGATTGTTTGTAACAGGTTTTCTAGAAGGTGAAAAAGTAGAAAACTTCTGAAAAAGTCATAGTAAGGGGAGGGGGCAAAATCCCCTCTGACTGGCTTTATGCATTACAATGAAATGAGCACAATTTAGATTATGCTTTTCAGTCTATTCTTAAATGAAGGAACATGAAACACTGAATCCCCACACCCTGTATTATTCCACAGATATCTATGTGGCCTGGATGGCTCAGGAACTGAAGACCGATTTGTTGGCTGAATCCTGGCAGCGTTCTGGCAAAAAACTTTATTCAAATTGCTCTCTTGACTACCACGTCTACAACATAAACGTAATAGGGATGCCATTGAACTCCTCCTTTCATTCCATTAATGATCATTCCAAATGGGCTGTTTCCAGGAAATACAAAGATCAGTGGACATGCATTGGGGACTTGAACCGTGCTGCCGAGCAAGCTTGGAGAAGTGGTGGGTTCATCTGTACCCAGAACGAACAGATCTACAAAGCCTTCAGGCATTTGATAATCCACTATGAAAGCTGCACCTCTGCTCCCAGAGTGTTATAACAAACCACTCTTCCCAACCAGCACAGCCCTCGTTACATGGAAAGTGTAGGAAATGTCTCCTTTGAACTGTGTTTTCACTCTGGAAAGCAGCCCTGTGAGTTTCCAGACATGCTCCGCCTGTCCCCTTGTTAGCTGTAGGAGCAGGTGCAGGTGAAGGGGAGCTGTTTTCCTGTGGTGTGGGGCCCTCAGGGGGTGTGTGCTGGGCCCTGATCTGCTCCCCTGGCTCCTCTCACCATCCCCCCTGGCATGGGACAGGAGGGACACTGCTGCACGGGGCTGCACCAAAGCACATCTCTGTGAACACCCTGCACAGGCATCCCTGGGCAGCTTGGGAGTGGGGCTGGACATGGGACAGGAGGGGCAACAGAAACCTCTCATGAGCTGCACTGTCAGGACTGGGCAGGTATCAAGACATACTGAAATACTTCAAAAGTGCCCTGGATTTCTGGCACTGTTGAGATCAATCACAGCATTTCTGCTCAGCTTGGGCTGAATCTCTAAAAGAGCTGAGAAAATTAGATCCAGATAGGGAGATTAGTAGATCTGTGGACAGGAAGGCCTGATTTTTACATGATTCATTTTTAGAGAATTAATGAACTTTAAATCATCTTTTAATTATCTGTAACCAATAGCTTAGGAATATTTCTAGTGCTTTTATTAATGTACAGCATTTTTTAAACAATTAAACATGTCCAAAATATAATTAAACAAAATTAGGAGCAAAAATGGTCTTTTTACATTCTCTCTCTTCCATCTCTGTAGTTATTTGTGGTTGGTTACAATGTTTCATAGCTGCCAAGGGAAAAATTTAGACAATTAGGAAAAGATATAAAGCGAAGAATATATTTGAAGAAAGATGTTATTTAACCTACACAACAGATGTGGATGTTAATTTTCAATACTTCCAGTCTTAGGCTTAGGACCTGAAGTTTGCATGCTCTTGTTATAAAGACAAAGCTGATTTGCAAAATCCTGATACATTCTTGTGTTCAAATGCCAAAAGTATATCTGTATTTGATACGTTCCTAAACATATTTATATATTTCTATCTCGGTTTTTTTCCTGATTTGCTAGTATAAACTCCAGTCTGAAGACCTGGCTGTCCCACTGATACTTCTGTTTTGCTGTGTTCATAGTCCTTACCACTGATTCTCCACAACAGTGTCTTAAAAGGAAATAGAGATAAAGAAATTCTCCATAACCACAAGAGCTTGCCAAAGATTTCCTTCCCTTTTCACCCTGAACAATGAGCCAAACAATGAAGTGTACAAAGTGTAAAATGAATGAATTTCAGAAAACACTTTTGCATATCTCTTGAAGAGATAGAAATAATGTATGTGGCCTGCATAATGAAGGGAATTGTACAGGAATAGGTTTCATAATTAGCCAGTCTGGATTGAAGGTAGCTCGTAGCTTGAGTCTCATGGCTCAGTGAAAATAGTGTTGTTGCTTAGATATCCTGCAAGAAATTTTTTATTTTATTTTCTCTGCATATGACCCAATAACATTCGATAATTTGTTCAATAATGTTCTTTCTCTGATGAATGTCAAATTGTTTTACATACTTACTTCTTGTTTTGCTAGCTGTGGTCAAGCAACAGCTTTTGTGGCAGCGAAAGTTGCCAGTGACACGGAACACTGCGCCATGGGATGCTGGGGCATCGCTCAGATAAGCCAAGACAAAATTAATTTCTCTTGCCTATCTTTTCATGGCAGACACTAACCTAACCTACCTGTCTGAGCTCTTGTATCTTGCCCACAGCTTTGTGTAAGCACGACTTCAGTGTACAGGATTGGCAAGAAATCCTCCACTGGAGACAGTGCTGACGAGCTCACCGTGTGTGTCAGAGCACCTGGATCTGTGGCACAACCTGTATTTCTTGTAGTATTTTCAAATGCTCAGCCCCACAGCATTTGGGTCACAGGGTTCAATAGCAAAGAGTCTGTGTCCCACTGGTTGTCACAACAGTGTTACCAGCTCCCTGCTCCCCAGGCCAGAAGTCACCAGTGCATCACTTGAAATAAGTGCTGATTGCTGTTCTTAATTATTTGGTCAATTAATAGCTGTCATAAAGTTTTACAAGACTAGTTAAATCTTCCTCTTTCATTATACCCAAGACTGGCTGCCTCCATTTTAGCTGTAACTGAGGAGGCATAAAGAGCAGTGGAAAGATGCAGAGAAACAGCTGTACCATCCAGCACTACAAGCACCTCAGCAGCCTGGCTGTGCACACACTCGTTTCAGTGGTGTAGCAATAAAAAGGCTGCAGATCTGGTTCTCTCATTTTTTTGACTGTAAACAGCTTTAATTCAGTTTTGCTTTTGTTGTGTAACTTCTATATTTGCATATCCTAGTATTTTTGCTACACGTTATGAAACATGGGCAGACTCTGTTTCTCAAAAGAGACTAATAATCAACAAAATAAACTGTATAGATTTTTAAAGGGTTTGTAACTCTAAGGCTTTCTTTGCCAATGCAAGACCATAAGCCCCTTACTCAAGCTCATGTGCCCTCACAGCGTGCCTTTTTGCCTATTATATATTTATATTAATAAAGTTTTTAAATTTAAAATATGTTCTATTTAAAGATGCCAAACACTCAAGAAATATCTGCTTGTCCCAGTGATTCCATGCTGCCTCTGCTGCCCACTGCGACCCTTTTGGCTGGACAGACCGGTTCCTGCAGAAGGGGACACGTGGCGTGGCCCTCTGCAGTTTCAGGGGGACCTGCTCAGCAAAACTGACCCTGCAGAAGGGCCCAAACAGTGGACCCGGGCATGGAGAGGGAAGAAAGCTGCTCTCTTGTGTGGAAACCAGGAGTGTCTTCTCAGCATGCAGGTTTGGCTATTCTGACCCTTGGGCTCTGTTCTAGTTAGACTAAACGAGAACATTTATTATACATGAAAATTGTTTGCCAAGGGAGTAGGAGAGGCCAAAAGCAAACCTTATTAATCCACTAAACATCACTGTAGTGCAGCCAGGTTTGTAACAAACACAGCAGTAGGGATGGTTGTTTGGTATAAATTGCCTTGTAATCATTTCCACAAGCCGAGGCTCGGTCCCAGCACGCCTGACACGCTCGCAGGGTGCAGGAAATGCAGACACAGCCTCTCCAAATCCAACCTGCCACCTGCCCCCCCACACCAGGGCGTCTCCTGCTCTCCCCACAGCCACCGCCACCCCAGAGCAAGGCCTGGACTCTGCCTCCCTGACACCGCTTTAAAAACCTGGGTGATTCTTCTATAAACCCTTGTATCCCTGAGGATGCTTCTCTAATGCTGGTACGTGTGTGTCAGTAGGGCAGTGATTTGCTGTGTTGGAACAGTGCAATTTTACACAGAGTTAATGCAAGAGGTCAAAGGATTAGACATTGAAGAAAAGCTAAAAATATAAAAAAAAATTTTGAAGGCTTAAAAATTTAAACTGTGTGAAGTTTAATTCCAGCTGGGCAAGTACAATACTGGAAAACAGGCAGAGGCATGGCAGCCTGAGCCCACTTCACAGGGCAGCCTTTGTGGTGGAATTGCTTCTGGAGTCTCCACAGTGACTGAACATACCCTGAGCTCTCATGGTGGAGTGATGAGCAATACATTGGAGAATTTCTCAAGGACTCTGGGGCTCCATGCCAGCTGCCTGCCAGCAAGTCAAAGGAAGCTTTGGGAGAAGTTTCTCTGAGCTGGGAACCTTTTCTCCTTCAAGGCAGGCTAATGTAGCCTAGTGCTTGGTCTTGTCACAGGGGTCTGCAGGCGTACTCTTGACTAATGAAATGCTCAATAACATCATTGTGAGAAATTGTTTTAATGTATCAAAGCATCCTTGGTGTTATTAGCAGAGTCACATAATTATCCACAGAGAAACCAACACTCATATGTTAACGCCCATAAATTATTGTGTGAATTTCTTTTATACCTTTTTTTTCAGTTTCTGGGAAGGATACATCACTGGGTACTTAATATAGTAATTGCTTCAGAACGTGTAAGCTGCCCATGCCTGCAGTAAAATGTTCAGGAGGCAGAGTGGTGCTGGCAGCGTCATCTGAAAGCTCAGTAAGCCAAAGCCTAACTGTGCTCAGAGTGTGATGCAAGAATATGATGCACCTCTTTAATTTCACAAGAGATTTCTTAAAAAGACAGGAATTAAAAAATGAGAATGGAGATGTTAGGCTAAGTGTGAAAAAAACCCCTTTGTAGCAGGGAAAAAAATCTTCATAGTACAAAGCAGAGAGCCTGATCTGAAATTCCAAGCTAGGACAGCAATATCAGTGTATTCTAGATACCCTCATACCCTGAGTAGCATAGCCATATCTGACACTTTTTTATTTAGACTGGAGATACCAGATTATAGATCTAATCTTCTGAATTTTCTCATAATCCTCACAAATTTGGCATGAATGCAGTAAAATAAGTTGTGTTTGAACCAAGCAATCAGTTATAGCACTTTTAGATCTTGGATTCAGACAGCGTAATATACTTTTTAATGCAGACCCACTGTATTCTCATCTTTATGGTCTTTAAATGATTTATCCCAGTATTGAGAGTATGCTATTCTATACATATATGATGTGTTCATTTTACTAAAACTGTTAACTACAAAACATTAGGACTTGAAAAATATATCTTGCTTTTTATAAATGGCTGTGTTACATGTTTACTCAAGTTATTTTAGTAAGTCCTTTTGATTTGATTTTTTATCATTTGCTTTTGCTTGACATTTCTACACAAGGTATCTGCTGACTATTCTGGTTCTCCTGTAAGAGAGATAAAAGTAAGGAACATTCTTCCCCTCCTTTGATCACTTTGCAGCTTGGGAAGTGCAAACTGATGTTCAAATATTCAAAGCCTACAGGAGCAGAGCATAGTATTTAATGTTGCATGCTGGAGTGCTGGCAATTGCTACAAGTGGCTCATTGTAGTACAGTAGTACCAGCATTGCCTCATTTATTAATCATAGAAATGTTGCATGCAAATTAGCCACAGAGTTGTGCATCATCATACAGTAATCCAAAAATCTGTCTTCACATGTATTAATGCCCGCAAATGAAGGATACCACATTATAGCACTGCACGGTTTCTCCATTACATTCCAAAACGTGCTAAAAGCTCACTAAAAGCTGTGTCACTGAGTGGTTTTTTTTTGTTGCTTACTTCTGACTTTCTAAAGAGTGAGAGTATTTAGCTCTAGGGCGCTTTTGTGGCTGCCTTTCTTCACAGTTCTTTTTTGGGCTCACGTTCTGTCAGCCAAATGTCAGTATTTCTCTTGCTATAGCACAGTTTAAAAATGTATTTTTGCACCGGTATGAACATGGTAAGCACCACTGTCCTCCACTTTAGTACAATTTCAAGAATTCTTCCCTGCTCTGAAAGCTGCTCCATTTCACATCCTGACCTTGTAAATCCTAGGCACTGTGCAAGGAAAATCTCATCTTTTAATCTCTTGCTTTCTAACTACTCCAATTTTTTTTTCAGGAAAGTCAAGGTGAGAATGAAGGACCTGACAATTTCACATTGAACATTTTGCAAAGAAACACTGCACAGCAAATAGGGACAATCTGTGCAGTTGTGTTCCCAGCCGCTCACCAACCTGCCAAAAGATGGGAAGAAACAGAGAAATGGGAGCAAAAAGAGTTTGCAGGAGAAAGGAAGAAGAGGGAATAAGACAACTGAAGGTAAGCAAGAGGGAGGAAGCAAGGGAAGAGTAAAAGGAACATTATAATGGCCAACACCAAGGGGGTCAGAGACCTTGAGTGTGGTGACAGAGAAACTTTTGGAGTTAGCTGTGCAAAAATCCAGTTAACAGGATGTTTCATTTACTATGACAGTAACCTAACATTTACCCATTTTACAGATACAGTCTCCACAGGCTACACCACAGAGATAAAAGCAAAAGGCATAAACTGAAGTGACTTAGCCAAGTGGTAAAAAAACACAGCACAAACCAACACCCTAGAAAGCCATTACCTCTCTGTTTCCAAACCTACTAGAGGTGGGGTAAGGTAAACTCAAATGCATGAAACCGGTAACAGTAGGAGGGAGAAATTCATAAGCTAGGCTAACCAGTTTGAACCATACATATTTGAACAACATGCTAACCATTTTTTCGAAAGAAGGAAGCTACTATTAAGGTTTAAAGCCAATATACAAATACAATAAAAACAAGAGATGCAAAACATTCACAAGAATAACTGCAGATCATTTCATTACAGCTGGTGACACTAAAGTGAGCTGCATTCATTCTTGTAGCATTGAGAGTACTGCAGGCAAAAATAAGTAAATACAAATGTAAAAGAAAGTAAAAAGAACATACATGGGGACTAGCAAACTGGTGCCTTTAACACTTTGCTCCTGGGATCATTATTATTATGGGTATTTTGTACAACATACAGCCTTTTATGGTCAAGTTAAAAATCAAGCTTTGTTTAGAAACCTCCCCAGTTTTATGTTTTCTTCAGTTTCATCTCTGATCCTACTTTGCTCTCCTGCACTAAACAAACCACCACTGGCCTAATATAGTAGTTTCTTTCTGCACTGAGTCAAAATCAGCAATCATTCCTGGGTATTACTTACTGTCACTTGGCTCATGGTGGCTGTTTTGTCACCTCCTGGTCTTGGATCCCACAGAGGAATAATGGCAGTATAGAAGCTGTAACTCTATAAAAAGTGTCGTCTTAATATCAGAGGAGGAGCTAGGCATAAGGGGTTGGCTTCACAGATGTAAATATTTCATAATTTATTTAGCAACGCGGCTTTTCTTTTTCCCCCAGGCAAAAACTTTAATAAAGGAATAGGTCTACTGCAACAAAGGAAACAACAGAAAAAAAAGAGACAAGGACACATGCTATCCCCATTAATATCAGAGGGAATTTGCCTTCATCTTCAGTGGGAACAGAACTTCAAAGACATAGGAATCACCCATAAAGCCTGAAGGGTAAAATCTGAACCTTCCATAGTCTCTGACACAAACTGTGTTTGGGGGTGGTAGTGTGGTCCCAACACGATGAAAATGTCCCCAGCAGGAGTTGCACGACCTTGGCCTGACCATGACCTTGTCCCTGGCACTGCCAGGGTGGTGTCAGGACAGACCTCAGAGAGGCCTCATGTGTGGGCAGCTGCCTTGTCAGAAGAACCTCTCTGAGGCAGGACTACACAGGAGCTGGGCACAGATGAACCTTTTGTCTCTTTTTGTTCATGGCTGTACTCTCAGTGCCCACATAAGGAAGAAGTGATATCCCCACCTTTAAAGGTACATTTTTTACATCTCAGTAGCTTAAGATATTCTTTCAAAGCCTGTCTCTGGCAGAAGGAAAGCTCTATCTCCTCAGTCCTGCTTTGTGGTGTTCAAACTGAGGAAGATGAGTGGTGTGGGTATAAAGAACAGTTTCTTCTCTAGGAAGATTTAAGATCTCCCATGAAGACTAAGAACATATTTTAGGTGCAGACAGCCTGCTAAATGCTGGGAATGTGGGAAAGCTGGGGTGAGGGAACTCATTCCTGGGCATCTCTTCAGGTCTTGTTTTGGTTCCGGCACCATACAGCAAAAGAGAAATTAAAAGAACAGAGGTACTAACAGCAGAATTAGTTTTCCTGTCTTTCCTCTGGATGACTCCTTATGCTTCTTCCATTCCTGGGAATGCATAATATGACAGGGTATCGAGTCACTGGATGAAAATGTGTATAATGTACAACCTGGAGAGGTTGCTACACTCTTGATGAGTGAGTTTATTTGCTCCTCATAGTCATTTAAGCTCTGTGAGAAAAAGTCCCCCTCTGTCCTTCATTATTTACTCACCACCAAAAAAAGCCTGACAAGACAGACTCTTTCAAATAAACCTGATTCCAAAGAACAGTAGGAAAGCATTCCATGGGAGTGTGTACCCTAAGGCCTCTCCATTGATTTCAAATTATATTTCATATGTTTCCTATGGTGTCTGCACCCCCAGACCATTGCAGCCATATCAGGAAAGCAACGACAAGCACTTTGAGAAAAGCCTCTTTAAAGGAGCTGTGTTTAACATATGTTTGTATGTCTGTATTCTATACTGCAATGATTTTCCATCCCTGGGTGTAAAGAGTTCTGTGCACAACCTTTAATAAAGTCACAAATATGACTACAAAATACAAGTTCATGCATGTTTTCCATACATTAAATTTCTTAAGGAATCCTATGCCTCTCCTGGAAAACTATAACAATATTTCAAAACCTGTGCTTTCCACAAGTCAGACCCTTACTGTATGTCAAAATATACAGTTGGGTCTTTTTGAAAGAGTGAGCATTGCTCAGGACCCTGCAGGTGCAGAGAACCTGCAGGATTTCAATACTTTTTTGTATAAAATGTAGTATTTCTTTAATGGTAAATTCCTCTGGTTTTCAGTGCCCTCATTGTTAAGAACCAGCATGTATATAAGCAGTCTAAGAAAGGAGGAGTGGAGCATGTGGTTTGGCTGCTTTGAAAATCATATAATAATGCTATTTGAGTGTGCAGGTTTAGCTTGGTAGTCCAACTGAAATGACTGTCAGCTAGACACATGGTACAGGAAAGGTGAAACACTGTATTTCAGATAAGAAACTAATCTGTATTTCATAGTCCTCATCTTCTCTGGGAATATGAGCCTAGTGCTTTGTGGGATCAAGTGACACTCCTACACGTAACACTGTTGAGCACAACTGGTATGGTTGGCTTAGTTAGACCAGTGTGGTGAAGGCAAAGTGAAACTGAGCAGCTCTGTGGCCCTTACCACTTCTACCATAAACAAGGTGTCTTTCCTAACCAAGGGAAGTTTTAAGGGCTTACAGCATTTGAAGTAAGTCTAGTTCAATTTAAATGTAGTACTGCATAAAGCATTACAATAAGATCAACAGAATAAAAATTAGAAGAGCTAAACTAAACAAATTTATGAGTGCACTGTACAAATTAATACATGTTTGTGCAAAGTATCCAGGAGAAGAGAAATATGTTTCCTCTAAAAGGATGTAGGTGTGGCTACTGCAGTGTACCAAGGAGATTAAAAAAAAAAAATCCCGTTGTTGTGTTGTGTTTGAAGTAATAATTAGAGTCTGGCGTCAAGTTTGAATGATAACTATTACTTTCTTCACACAGATTTTCTAAGCTTGAGAGACCAGTTTTCAAAAGCTCTCTAGCAAAGCTATTATCTTACCAGCATTACTTCATCAGAAGAAACTGTAAAAGGTTCATCAGAAACACTGAGGGTGAGTCTGGGTTTTTCAGTATCTTCTCAGGATTTGCCTTCAAAAATGAAAGTCAGCCTTTCTGACAGCAATCTTTCATAATTACAGCTGAAAATTATGCAGTTGGCAAATTCCCAGCCTTGGAAATTGGACCTAATACATTCAAAGGCACAAGCCTTTAAAGTGTTTCACACATAGACAGCCAATATTCTCAATTAGAATACATGCTTTTGTTCTTAAAGAAAACCACCCATGCCATTTCTTTCACTGCTGATATAGGCTTGTATCTGTTAGTGCTTTGAATTACCTGATTTGGGTACTCCCAAAAGGAGTACTTCAGATTCCTATAGCACCCTGTCCCAGATAGCCTAATATTGAAAAGATGTCCAGTAAGTCTTGTACATGGACGTATGAACACACTATATATAAAGAGAAACTTATACCTGCAGAGCTCTGGTATTGTGAAATAAAGCATTCAAAAATGTTTAGCTCCCTGAAGTATGAGGGCTCTCACATTTGATCTGGGATATGTAGAAGATGTATGCCTATGGATGGAGGGATGAAGAGTGTTTAATATTAACAGACTCAAACTGTTAATTTCCTTCCTTCTGTGGGTACAGAGTTCTGCTCCTAAACAGTTTTTCTGAGTTTAATCTATTAGTAGTCATAAGATTATCCTGGCTTCATGCTAAGCCTTTACCTAGGCTTAGTTACAAGGGTTTTCTCAAAACCTGGTGAAATGCCTTTCACCCTCAGTACATAGTTTGGTTTCTGCACACAGTCCTCTGCTAGTGGAGGATATGTAATGGACATATGCAGTGTCTTTTCCAAATCACAGTAGGTGGAAGCTTGGTTTGACACTACACTGGAACATCCAGTAGCATTGACATTTTAGGTAGTGGCTGTTAAAAATTCCTGGAAAAGTAAGAAGTATTTAAAGACCAGAGGGTTCAGGAAGCTAGCAGGAGCTTAACTGGCACCAAAACATGACGCAACAAAAAAGAGTGAAGAGGGTTATCTGCTGCAGCTTGCTTTTTGAGATGAGAAAAATGGAAATAATTTATGAATGCAAACAGGAAGGGGACAGCACTTTTCAAAGAGTTTTGAACTGCAGAGCTGTGGAGTGCCTGCCTCTTCCTAAGGCAGAATAATACCTAGAAACTCAGCCAGTAGGTGAGGGCACTGCACTGACATTTTGCCTGAAACAGCAGAGGTACTTCTTTTAATTTCTGCCAACAGGCTTGAAGGAATGACAGATCTTGAGCCCAAAAGAAAGGAAGTCGTAGTGTCCCCCAAAGGATGGACTGCTTCCTGATGAGAAGGTGCTAAGGACAGGCCGCTCTCCATGCAAAACTGGAGGGTGTGCCCGGAGAAACAGCAGCATGTCCAATGGATGCGGTTAATCCTTGTCAGGGTGACAGGCTGTTCCCAGGACTACCAAGCAAAATACAACTGAAAGAACAAGCCTCAGCCTGGATAAAACCCTGGAAAATTATACATTTAGTTGTAAAAAAAAAAAAAAATCTGGAATAAAATGCTAAAAATCCTCAACAAAGACCTGTAAAGAGAATACAGTCATCTGAGCAGTATATTTTACTTAAGCTTTATAAAAGGTACAACAGAATTTGGTCTTGATAAATAACTTGTGTGAAGGATCTAGAGAAGTTTTGTTGGGATCTCCAGCAATGCCATCACTCTATCTCTCAATGATTTTGTGGTTGGCAACATATCAACAATATCAACCCTGCAGGTTGTGTAACAAGCTAATGATGCAACACCTAAGGATGAAGGTGGAGATGCTGGTAGGATGATAAAGTCCCACCACACACTTACAGTAAGAAAGAGCTGAGATTAGGTGAGGCTGCAGTCAAACACGAAACATTAAAAATACTGTTTATTAAAAAACACAGACCCAATTAAACTGAATTTATATAAACTATCTAATTAACATATTAGAAAGCCTGATGTGACCTGTGTGGTCTTCTAGTCTGACTTCTGGCATAATGGAGAGCAGATTTTCCTGAACTCATCCCTGTCCAAACTAGATTGTATCATTTTAAGGGGGACACATGTATCTTGATATAAATATCAAGAGAAAATTTACCATAATTCTTGGTAACCTTCTCAACGGTTGATTATGGGTAACTATAAATTAAGACTGCAGGTCTTAGATCTTTGTCTGCCAGAGCTAAGACATGGATTTTTTAAATGAATATTTACACCATAGAATGGTACATAAAGGGCCCCCATTAACTTTCTCTTTGATAAGCTAAACAGGTGGAACTCCTTGAACCCACATTAGAAGGAGAGTATCCTTTAATCATGTCTCTTCTCTATACTGTGAAATCCTTCTAATTTTTCATCACTCTTTTTGAACTTAGGACCCAAACCCCAAAAAACATTCCACCTTTCCTTGCATTGGTGCCAGATACAGAGTAAGTATAAACCTCTTTATCCTTTCTCAATATTGACTTACTTGGGCAATCAAGAGTTACCTTCTCTATTCTGGTCACCATGTCAGAGATCAATTGTGATCTGATAGTCTCCAATTCCTTTTCAGTGACTTTGCTTCTCAGCAGAGGATTCCCTATGAGATTTGCTGGGCCCTTGTTCTTTCTAGAATATATATTCTGCTTCTTTATTTGTCTAAGGCAAAAATGCTTTCACACTGATTTTGTAGAAGAGTAAGGTACAAAGGGATGTATCAGAGGTAACCACAAAGTATTTGTGTAGAAGAAGACTGAGGACAGGACAGATCTCCTGAATCCCATACTGGCACTACAGTACTGCACATTTCCATGTGAGGCTGAATGACAGAGGCCATGGCCAGATGCAATGTCAGCTGATGGATACAATCCTGGTATCAGATGGAATGCTGTCATTTCTTTCCAGATATATCTAAAAGTCGCCTGGTGAAATAAAAAAACAGGGCTTGAACCATTGAGCCTAACTCTCTCCTGCCAAAGGTAACCGTGCCATGCCTTCTCTTTCATAATAATTCCATGCAAACTTAGGAAATAAAGTATTTTCCCAAATGGGAGGAAAATATAATCAATTTGGAAATATAGACAAAGGAAATATTATTTTAGCTAATTCTTCCTTGTCAATTTGTAGAGTAAGTGTTACTGAAATATGCTTTTGATTCTGTGCTGTCTCCTACTGCTGAGAACAGAGATTGTCCCCAGCACCAATCTATGTTGGGTAAAGCATCAAACTTGTTGAACCAAGCAGACCAAGCAGAAGAGATCCTGTGATAAAAGGTGCAAAGTAAGACCAGATTTCACGATGAGTTTCACTTCTTTGTTCAGTCAAACCCTGTGCACCAGACAGGATTGGCTCTGACAAGCTTCCACTGTAAAATGACACAAAAGAGGCTGAAATCTAGGCCACAGCTAGAAATAATTCTTAGGAAGCTCTCTGGATTTCCTGGAGGGCAAGGTGTGGCTTTGTGTGTGGGAGGTAAACGCTAGTGTTTTTCTGTTACCAGTAATTATGTGCAGCTTGAGTTTCAGTAATAAGAGCTACATATGCATGCTGGAAAAAAAGAGTTTATCTGACACTGGGATTATATGTTACAAGATAATTGTCTTACGTTGCTTGTTATCATTGTTATTTTGTGATTAGCACTTTTAAGTGTCCAAAAGCATGCTTGTATTTTTTCAACACATAAGAAAAAAATACAGTTACTGAGAGTTTTTAACATAAAAAAAGAGACATCTTGTAAATCTTCATATTATCCCACAAGTCAGTCTAACATTTTGGAACTACTTCTTGCACTGGCATTTGTTTTTCTTAGCTTCAGTAATTTTGCTTTTGATGTTGTTTATGATTACTGCCAAATACAGAATATGCTTTCCAGAAAGTTATCCTGAGGTGAACACCCAGCATTGAAATATCAATCTTAAAAGGTTTGATAAACCAATAAAGAAAGAAAACCTTATCAGGGGAAAGGGGCTTGGTAGCCTAAATAAAAGAGATTCTGAAATTCTAATGACTATTCATCAAAATATAGCAATGCAAACAGGAAAAAAACCCAACTGTAATGTAGCTAAAATGTAGCCTGTTAAATTATTTTAAAAGTCCATTCATTGCAGTGTCTAACCCCATACCATATGAATATTATGGAAGATATTCTAAAATTCTTATAAAACATTTGAAAGGGGTTTTTTTACTTCATTTTGAGGTTCCATAGCATCATAGGTTTTCAGGCCAGAAGAAAGCACCACAGGTCTCCAGCCTGACCTTTTGCATCATACAGGTGACAATTAGATTAAGGGATATGGCCTTTGGAAAAAAATCCACCACCTTGGTTTAAAGATTTCATGTGGAAAAGAATAGTTTACAGGTCTATCTATCAATTTTTTTCCAAGGGCTTAGTTAATCTAAGGGGTTTTCTCTGTGTTTTGATTTTGTTTTTTAATCAAAAACGTCTCTTGACTCAATTTTTGAAACATTATATCTTTTTTAAAAGATTTGTCTGCTAAACTGTAGATTTCTATGGTTATTCTCTTTATTCATGTAATTCCAGGTGAGTTAGTGCTTCCTTGATTCATTGATGGGCTAAAGAGATTAAGCTTTTTAAGTCTCTTCTGTAAAAAGGGTTTCTAGATCCCACATAGTTCTGCTTAACCGGTTTCTCAGTTTTTGCCTTAGTATCAGGGCAAGACCTACTGTTCCACCAACAAAATCCCTATTGCTACAGTGCTCCCCACATTTATTCATAAGGATGGCATTTCTGTGTGCTCTTAATTGTATTTCTGTATCACTACTTTTCATTATGCAGCCCTCCCTCAGATAACTAAATTACATTTTTCTTTCCTAGTAATATTATCCTGCACTTAACTATACTAAAATGCACACTGTTCAAGTTAGCTCTCCTTATTAAAGATTCTGGGAGCACTGTGGACTAATTCCTTATCATGTATCACTTTACAACTTCTGTTCCTTACTCAAGTATTAGCTTAGAAATTTGTGAAATAACTAGTAGCTGATACTAGCTATTTATAAATACTTCTCACTTATTAATAATGCCAAGTAAAAAATGATCCTCTTTTTCTCAATATAAAATGTAAAGTATTTACTAAGAGCCAAGTGTAATATAGCCAGATACTGAAATGTATTAAAATAGAGGAATATTTAAGCAATATATTTTGCTTATTCTTGATAAAATATGTGTTGATACCAAGGAGTTAAGAGCAATCTTCAAGGAGAAGGAAATAACAGTTTCACTTAACACCTTTTACTTTGTAACAAAATAATTACCTTATTTCTGTACTAGCACCTACAAATTATGTTGCAATAATTTCAAACAAGGAGAAAAGTCTTCTCTATCTGTGGGCAACCTGCATGCGGAAAAAGAAGCGAAATTAGTGGCTATACCAAGTTCTATTTATTTCAGCAAAATTATTCCACTACTGCACAAATATGCCTTAATATAAAATAACAGGAATTTAATAAATAAAATGAAAACACAAGGTAGCATATTCTGGAAAAATATCTGGAGAGAAATGAGTCATACTCTAATCTTGGATAAACACTTTCTTTTTCCGTACACGAAGGAGTGTTTTATTAAGGCAGCCCAAGCTATGTGTAATTGCACCAGCAGAAAGATATAAGCATCACTTTCTACAAACAGAACAACACCTCCCAAGAAACACAAGTTTTTCTACATACCCACAAGGTTGATGAAATGTTGCCATTGACTATCTTCCCTTTTACAGGATAATTTTTTAGAGAAGCGTAGGGGTCTCCAGAAGCAGCACAATGAATTCAGCAAAATACCAGAATGTTTCTTCAGTACTTTGCCATGGGTAGCTATTGGATAAACTTCTCAAAAAGTCTAAATGTGTCAAAATACAACTTTATTGTCCATAGAATTTCTGTTTGGGGAAGTATTCCGGTTTTCTACACTAGACACTTGAAACTCTAGCAACATCCATTATCTTCTTTTTTTTTTTTTTTTTTCCCAGCTACTATACAATTAATGCATTATCTAGTAGTTATAATCTACTAACTAAGCCAAAGTGCTGACACACTTGTAGTAAATCAAACACCCAGTACTAGCCAGGCCGATCTGTCCAGATTAAGATAATGGCCAGCTATGCCATCTTGATAAGTCCTGTGGGAAGAAATTATTATAATGTTGGTTATAACTACATGTTTACTGCTGTGTTGACTTCCATATATAAAGCAACTGTAAAGTCATTTTTTTAAACTCTAATGAGTTAAAAACTGGACCCTCATGTGCAGCAGACTATGGAATTTCCATAATTTTTTAGTAATACATTTGCAAGGTTTTTTGCAAGAATACCTCATAAAATGTCTTCTTTTCTAAATCCTCCCCTTTGCTTAATTTTTCCTTAGATTATTTAAATCTCACTCAGTCAGGCTTCCAAAAACTTTTCCTCTTTTTCATTCTCACATGCACACACACACACACACACACACACACACACGTTCTGAGATGTTTTACCCAGACCATTTGAACACATCACTGCTCTTTGCACAGTGCTACAGCAAGAAGGTTGCATTGCTGCAACTGCTGCAGCTTCAGGAAGAGCAGGAGGGGAGAGCTGGGGAGCTACAGGTCTGTCAGCCTCACCTCTGTCCCCAGGATGACTCTGGAGCAAATACTGCTGGAACACATTTCCTAGCACTTGAGGGACACAAAGGTGACAAGAACAGATGGTGCAATGTGGCTTTACCAAGGGCAAACCTTTGATGGGAAGACTGGCTCAACAGAGGAGGAAGAGTGGTGCTTGCTATTTACCTTGACTTTAGAGAGGCCTTTAGCATGGACTTCCACAGTGTCCTTACAGTCAAACAGCTGAAATATGGAGTGGAAAAATGTACAAGATGGATGGATGATCAGCTGGCTCTGCAGGAAAACAGGTGTTGATCAGCAGTGCTAAGTCCACATAAAAAGGAGGCTGGTTACTAATGGTGTTCCTCAGGGACCCATACAGGGGCCAAAACTCTTAATGTCCTTTTTAATGGTGTTCTCAGTATGTTCAGATGTGATATCTTTTGCGGGCAGGGGTGTCAATAATCGGGAAGATAAAGCTGCTATTCAGAGGGGTCTTTGTTCTTTTTTACCATTGTTTGCTTTCTTAAACCTAGGACTTTATACACAAAAGCATGAAGATTGTAAAGAAACTCTAAAAAGCAAGAGCACTACAGAATGAAAACTAAAAAAATCCATTTGGTCTCCTTATTTACCCATAGTACACCAAACTTTTTAGACACTCGGTCTGCATTCCTCATTTGCTGGGTGATGTACCTGGAATCTGGTATCTACAATGATCCTGAGCATGCAGACATTAATTGTGAATCTAATTGAATGTAGTTGTGGTTTGAACGCACAGTGCTAAATATTTGTAAAATTACCTTTGGGTGTCTTACATTGGGCATTCTAAATATGTTTGATAAATTTTGTTTTGACAAACTAGTTTAATTTTCCCATCTGTATAATGGACATGCCTTCTTTCCAGTAAGCACCTTAAAGTTTGTACACAGCTCAGGTACTGCAAAGAAGAGCAACCCAGAAGAGCATATGAAAATAATTTTTGTGTGTTGCATTATGGGATGAGGATAGGCATTGAGAGCATATAGTAAGATCTAGAGTTCATTCTGAAATGTTAAATAATACCTAACTTTATTGTGCATGATACCCATTTTATCCATTAGAGAGATTGCCCTGGGTGACTGAAAACACTGACATTAAAAGACTGTAAATAAGATCCACTAAGGAATGCAAGCCTGTAAGTCTCAAACAGGTGATCCTGAAAAACTACTCACGCAGTTCCTGCATGGGCAGCTTGTAATTTTATGTTGTTCCCCTATGAAATGCACCCCTGGAGAAACAGCTCTGGATATGCCTAAGTCTGGTAACAGTGTGGAAAGAGCTAAGCAGTTTATCTTTTATTTTGTGCTTATGCCTGGCTGGGTAAACAAGAGACTATTCTACAGCGGAGGCCCCAGATGGCTTGGTACAACAATGCATACCAAGCACCACAGGCTTAGGCTCTCTACAAAACACAACTGCAGGCTTTTTCTCAGAAAATGATGGTATGGATGTCCATCTTTCATAGGACAGCATATTGTGGTGGGCCTATGCCCAAGTTTTCCTCATCTGAAGAGAAGTGGGCTCAAAGACAGATTCTCCTGCCACACGGAGCATCTCCCACCACTCTGACTATTCTACCTTGGTGAGAGACCACACTGTCCATTCTTCACTGTGCAAAAAGCCCAACAGAGCATCAGGCCAGGCGTAGAAGGAACCCGACTCTTCAGCCCAGAGATGAAAGCACACACAGAGAAACTGAAGCTGGTTACAATCCATTCTCTGTAACTTGTTTTTTGCTGTATAACTTTTTAAAGTAAACTACAGGGAGAATACTGAGATCTGGCCAGGAGTTGAATCTTCCTTCCTTTCAGGAGTAGAGTGCCCCAGCCTAGCTATTTGGTTCAGCATTTTCTGGATCTCAATCAACACACAGCAATAGCTTCAGCTGGAAGAATGAAGACAGTTCTCACCTCAGAAAAACCTGCAGGCCTGTGGTTTCACTGTTCCATTGACAGGTAAGATGATAATCTCCAGAGGCTGGAAAGTCCTGTCTTCTGTATCCTTCTTTAACTTTTCAACTACCAGTTAAGCAAAGCCACTATCACTAACTGTGCTCCACAGTCCATGCTGTTAGGCAGCCTCCGGGAACACCTACCAGAGAGAAGCTGTGAGCAGGAGCATGAGGGGCCTGGTCAGGGTTCAAATATGATCAAAGCTGTACACGTGCTCTGCAGTCTCAAGGCTGAGGTCCTTACAGGCATAACAAAACCAGACCTTTGGGGTACCACTTCATTAACTACACAACACCATGAAGGGAAGGACAACCAGCTTTGAATGCAAGAATAAGAAGAGTGCACTTACCTTAGTTCAGGACTCTGTTGCTGCCAGTCGGCCCCGGGCAGCTGCACGAGCACTCCTGCTGCAGCAGCCACACTGCTGGGCCCCAGCTCCTGCTCCAGCTCCCAAACCCCCTCTTCACCACCATCAGTGTTCAGAGGGCCAAAGAATCCTGCTGAAGGTTTTGAGGGCCAGAAATGTGCACCTCAACAAACCTAACCCTTGAGAGAACCTTGATCCATCTAACTTCTTACTGTTTTGTTGTGATCTTGTGTTCCTTAAATTTCCCCTCTCCTCACCAGTTTTAGATCCATGACAATACTGATTCCAGCTGTGTAATATGGGAAATTTTGTCCTACAGAAAAATCAGTCACCCCTCCCTTGTGCTCTACTCTGATAAGACACCAAGAATCCTTAGACCAGAGACATTGCAAACTGTGTTCAGAATCTTCTGATCTTCAAATTACTATTACTAATTCGTGGCTATCTGTTTTAACAACAACCACAAGGAACTCTGGCCCACTGATTCAGAGGGGAATTGCTTTGCCACGTTAACAAGGCAATGTAACTACAGTCAAAATTAATCCATTAAAAAACATTTGAAACAGCTTTTTGTTTTATTTTTCAAGTGAAAAGCAGTATTCTGTAGGAAGGAAGAAAGAAAGAAAGAGAAGCCTGTGGGGCATAGCTCTCTTCCAACATAGACAATGGTTGGTTTGGTTTGGAGCACTACATTTTCTGTTCAGTATAAGGAACATTGAAGACAAGTAGTATGTCCTCTCAACCTTCAGGTAATCAAATTAAAAAAAAAACAACCAACCAAACAGGAAAATAGCAAAATGCTGGTTATTACGTAAAACCAACCAAACAAAAACCAAACCACCCAAACAACCAACCATAAAAAAAAAAAAAAACAACAAAAACCCCACACCCCCAAAACAGTTCTAGAAACCATTATTGAATCCAGAGGTACCTTACCCTCTTTTCTCACCTCTTTCTATATTTTCTTAGTTAATTTCCTTTCCCCAGATGAATTTTTGTCCTTTCAACTTAATCACAAAATACTTTTTCAATTGTTTGAAATGACAGAACAGAAGAATCTAAAACAGTGCTCTATTGATACAACTCAAAATGATTCTTCGCTACTGAGCTGGGTCAATGGTAATTTACAGAAAGTTTTCCTCCAAAATTGCTAAGTGCTGACATGGAACGAATGTCTTCATTCATCACTATTCACTAGAGAATTTGCCTGTTGAGAGATTTTTTTGGAGGAGGAGGTGGGGGGTGTTTGTGCTTGGGGTTTTTTTTTCAGTTGTTTTGTTTTTAACCAGGTAGCTTCTTCCAAAAGATGGTTTCTTGACAGCGCTACTCAAGTTGTAAAATAAGAGTATTCTGGTTAGAACGTTATTTGCACAGAACAGAGTTCACAGCTAAAACAAGAAAAAGACCTTGAAATGTCTATGAAAAAACTAAAGTAATACTATGCATGCATTTACTAGTTGGGCCTTCTCTTGAAGTTATAATTATACCTTGTCAGTGATCTCTACCAAATCCACAATGTGTTTCTGGTGTCATTTTGTTCTCCCTCCCCTGCCCTAGGAAGTTCTTGTATTATTGTGTATCATTATTTTGTTCCTGTGAGTCCTTGGAAGAAAGGTATTTGAATAATGTTAGGAGGTTGTCATCCCTCTTCCTGGGAGGGAGAAAGATAATGTGTTTTTTCCACACGTAAGCACTCAGTGATCCCAACAAAAACAGCATTGCAAATTGGAACTACAAACGACACAGAATTCCCTGTATGCTCTGCTAATAGCAGTGATGAAAATCTCTGCTAATGACTTTGAGAAATAACCTTGCAATCTCAGACATCTGCATCAGCTAGAGAGATAAAGTTACAGCAAGTCCTCAGTTAACATACTCTCAACAAAATCCTCCAAACCTCAATTACCATGGAAACTACTTATCCTTAAGGCAGTAAGGATAGCTGAAATATTTTCTCTTGACAAAAATGGGAGTGAGGCCAGAAATATATGGGATTGTGCATAATGAGGCCTTTCATCTTTCATTTACATTTGTGTTAAGCAGAAGTAATCTCAGTGAAGCAAGTTGAGTTGCAGAACAAAATTTATTTATAGGACAGAACAAGGTTTAAGACATTGTCTAGTTCTGGTTATTTCTAGATATTTTTCCATTATCTTCATATGTTTATGTTAACAGATTTCTTTTTCCCTTTTATAGTAAAAGAAACATAGTAAGAACAAATAGTATTTGTATATAAAATTAGTAGACATCAAGCTTTGAAAAAATGCTTGGGACAAATGGAACTAATCAGTCCCATTGAGGCTCAGAATTTTGCAGTCTGAGATTAAAAATGCCTCCACTTTAGACCAGGTCCCCCAAAATCCCTGAGTACTCAATTTCTATAAAACAGTGTGCAGTCTTTGCTGTGCAGAAACATTTGTGCACCTCTATGCAGGAAAATCAGCTCAGGAACAGAAAACCTCATTTCTGGCTTTGTGTAAATTGAATCTCTAATTTGCTGTAGGAGTTCTTGTTTCATTTTAACATCAAGTTTTAACAGACTTTAATGGAATAAAAATAACTTTTGGGAACATTACCATCAAAACCCCTATGGTTCCTAATAAGCAGATGCTCCCCACAATTGAAGTCACTGTGAACAATGAATGTGAAAGTGTGCACATGGGCAGGCACTGCTGGGCCATGATGTTACCTGCATTAATGTAAACCCATCAATGTGTCATGTTTGCTCAAAGCTTCCCACTTTGACAGCTAACCCGGATTATAAATTACACTGCAGCAATAATCCCTATGAAATACACTGATCTTATCTCCAGGTTCCCTGTCGGGTGAGCAATGAGCCCGGACATATTGTGGGTCGAGAGAGGTGATTGTGCTCACCTCGAGTATTGTGTGCAGTTTGGGGCACCACAATGTAAAAAAGACATTAAACTATTAGCGAGTGTCCAAAGGAGGGCAACAAAGGTGGTGAAGGGCCTTGAGGAGAAGCCGTGCGAGGAGCAGCTGAGGGCACTGGGTCTGTTCGGCCTGGGGGAGACTGAGGGGAGACCTCACTG
>VZTH01000250.1:376123-527068 GCA_013397815.1 Aleadryas rufinucha
GGGTCTGGCGGGTCGGGCTAACGGAGCGCTGTCCCTCTGCCCGCAGGAGAAGTTGGCCCTCAAGAAGAAGCGGAGGAAGGAGCGAGAGGCCCTCGGAGACAAAGTAAGGGCTGGATGGCCTTTAGAGGTCCCTTCCCACCAGACCATTCCATGATTGTATGCGCTCTGTGCTCGCTGGCTGTGGTAGCCTTCAGAGCCACTGTTGTCTAGCAGAGGTATCAAACAGCTGATTTCAGAAACATTGTTGCTCCTGAGTTAAATAATGCTATAAAGAGGCAGGGTGAGTTTTAAACTAATGACATAAAAGCAGGCCACTCCTGAAAAGTTGTCTCTGATGTGATTGCTATGGCATTTGTGTTGATATTATTAGGAATTATATTCTAATGGTAATTTCTGTATAAATTGAAACAATCAGATCTGACCCAGCCATGCCCAGACCAGTTATCTGCTGGATTCCAAGCCTAGTCGTGAACAAAGGTTTTGCTTCCTTTCCTGAACTGATTGAAGATAGTCAGATGTGAGTTCCTGTATTACAGTAGTCTCACAAGAGTAGTGTAAGTTAACAGGGTAAACGTTAAAAGCTATTAGTCATTAAATTGTAGATATTAAGTTTAAAAGGTGTTGCTGTTGAAAGCAGAAACCTTTTATTCCCAGGAAGAAATAAAAGTGGACAGAAAGTTCCCCTCTATTTTTGTTTTGTTTTGAAAAGTGACACCGTTCTAGTAGTGCTTCTGTCCATCTGATGCTCTCTGGTGTCCCAATACCTGTGCATATTTTTAATCAAGGTGATGTAACTTCTTTTTAAAAAGTGGCATCACAGAAATACTACTTCCAATTCTGTGTAGAAATATACACAATATTGTGGTAGTATGAATGTGGTGTTTGCAATGCATTTAATAATTATGTGAATGCGTTATGCTAATAAACTTTATGTGTTTTAGGCACCTCCAAAAGCCATACCAAAGACAATTGAAAATCAGCGAGTGTATGATGAAACCACTGTAGATCCCAATGATGAAGAGGTAACTGCTTTAATTTCTGCATGTGCTATTAAGTTGACCATTTTTTTTCTAAGAAGGGACATAAACTGATTGACGAAACTGAACATTCACCACTTTCAATTACTTTTTACACATGATGGGCTTACTAAGAGGTCATGTCATTCTTTCATTATCTATATTAAATAATTGCTTTTTGCATTACTGATATTGGTAGTAAAAGCTGCCCATGTTCATCACGCTAGATTCTTAAAAATGTAAAAATCACGCCTTCGGATGATTAATTACAGAATAGATCTTGTGAATTGAAATTGAGATTAGATTGAACAATTATTCTTCAGTTATTTCATACCTGGTGGATTTAACAAGACTTCTGTTCTTCCAGGTTGCTTTTGATGAAGCAACTGATGAATTCGCACCATACTTCAATAGACAGACAGTTCCCAAAATTCTTATTACAACATCAGACCGACCTCGTGGGGTATGTATGTTTTACTTGGAAAGTTGAGCAACCAACTTGATTATAAGATAGCAGGGTTTGATTTAATGTACTATGATTGGTACATTAAAACTGAAAATAATAGCATTTGCATGGATTTTTTCTGTCATTTTATTTAGTGCCCAACAATAACCTTGAATGTGTATGTAATCTCTTGGTTTCTCTAGCATGTTTGTTTCCTCCATAACAAAAAAACAACCTTGTGCATGTGTTCTTGTATTGAAATGATCAGCATTGCCTTATGGGAGCGATAACTGGCATGAAAGAAATTGCTTTAAAAATAAGAAAAAATACACCTCAAACAGTTTATCTGAAAACTCAGACATGAGTTCCTGAAGAAATAGTTATATTGTATTTTGAGATGCTGTGAACTTTTTGCAAACCAGTGTCCTTATTAATAATGAGTGTGGAGATTATACTTTTTGCATTTTCCTGCTTTTCTGTGATGGAGGGAGGTGGGGAAAAAGTCCTTAAAAAATATATATCTCTGGTGTGCTGCAGTCTTTACTGCAAATAAATGTTTTTGCACTAAATGAATGAAGTAATTTAATATCTTCAAATCTTTGTAGAGATACTGGAAGTAATATAGGCTCATGGAGTGTAGTTGGAATGACCAACTCCCTGTTCTAATAACTGAGTTCAGTGCTGAATTCCACACATAGCAATTTAACTCCCGTGTTTTGCAGAGAACAGTGAGATTCTGTGAGCAGCTGGCTACTGTTATACCCAACTCACACGTCTACTATCGAAGAGGACTGGCTTTGAAAAGGATCATTCCACAGTGTATTGCGAGGGACTTCACGGATTTAATTGTCATTAATGAAGATCGCAAAATACCAAGTATCCTTTCGTGTATTTATCAGGGAACAAAAACAATTCTGTAGTGTGCATCAGAGATCTACTTTATTCTGTTTTCTTACTCTTCACAGTGCAAATTACCCAGCTAAAAATCACTGTGCCAACTTGAGTGTCTGACGGCTAATGGCACTGGGAGTGCATAGATACATTGGCATTGTTTTGTTTGTATTTTAACAGTTTGATTAATTAACAAATTTTTCTGACCAGGGAAATCCATTTTATTTTTCTGACCAGATAAAACATTACTAATTTGTAAAGGAGAAAGAAATAGAGGATTACTTGTTAGCAATTGAAACAAAATGTAATGGACATACTTGAGAAGGCTAGTTAACTAGTTTGCAAATGTATGTCTGAAAATTTAACAAAACCTTGCGCATAGATTATGCATCTAAATCTAATGTAATACTGCATCTTCCAAAGAATGCTCCTCTGTGAATTACATGTTCAATTTTATCAGCCTTTTTTTTCTTAACTTGGTGCACAGATGGTCTTGTTTTAAGTCATTTGCCTGATGGTCCAACTGCTCATTTTAGAATGAGTAGTGTGCGTTTGCGTAAAGAAATAAAGGTGAGACTCAAAAAAAATTTGAAAAATGGGTCATCTCTTGGTTAATGATAAATACATCCAGTCTACTTCAAATGTCAAAACTGCATTTTGATATAATTCAGCTGATCTTGTAAAGGTGTTGTTTTTGTAAGCTACCAGAAGGCTAAGGACTAGTGTATACTTCATAAGCAGCATATTTCCATTTTCAAGCTTACTTGCTGAATTTCTTTAACTGCCAAGTATTTTGTAATGTAAGTCTGACAAGTATTTTTAAAATGTCATTAAATAGCAGATGATAACTTTAATCAATAGGAAATACCCCATGTCTAGCATACACACAATAGGATATATAAAATCAGCAGTATAAAAGGTTTCGTTAGATGTAGTTAGTCTTGAATAAAACAGTTCTTCTTACTCTATAGCCCCGTTAGCTCTTCTGTAGTATTGCTTACTTAGCCCTGCTTACATAGACGTAGCCCTAAGGAATTTGCAGTAAACTTTGTCTTTGACAGAACTATTCTCTAATCAGTTTTTATTAAAGCCCATATACTCTCAGTCCCCTATACCCTTAGATAGTATGAGTACAGAGGGAATACTCCTATGATAGGTAGAGTGCATTATCTGCTGTAATAGGTTCTGCCAAGAGTAAGAATTGGTGCAGGAGAGAGAAACATAAAACTACTTGTGCTTTTTCATTTAATTTGTATTGTTGAACCAAAGATCCTTATGTTACCAGCTGCTCCTTTACTTGTTTATGAACTTAACATGCCCTAATCATTTTTTCAAACACAACTTATCAGCCCTGTCTTCCTATTTCAAACACTTCTTTGATAATACATTAAAATCCTTTTGCATTCACTGTGTTCTTTGCATTCTTATTACTGTCATTCCAGCGAAAAGGGAAGGAGCCCACAGAACACGTCCCTGAAGTGATCCTGAACAATTTCACAACGCGGCTCGGCCATTCCATTGGCCGCATGTTTGCTGCTCTCTTCCCACATGATCCTCAGTTCATTGGAAGACAAGTAGCTACATTTCACAACCAGAGAGACTACATCTTTTTCAGATTCCACAGGTGATGTTCTCCACAAAACTCATTTACAAGTGAGAGAGAATACTCTTGTAACTTAATTCCTAATTTTAATTCTTTTCTTCCCCAAGATACATCTTCAAGAGTGAAAAGAAAGTGGGAATTCAAGAACTGGGGCCACGTTTTACATTAAAGCTGAGGTCACTCCAAAAAGGAACCTTTGATTCCAAGTTTGGAGAATATGAGTGGATTCATAAGGTATGTCTTAGTAATGATAAAAGTCCTGCTTGGGGAGACTAAACCTAACATGAAATGTACAAAAAATCTTACCCTAGAAAAGTGGTATAAATGCAGTTCTCAGGGTGGAAGTGTTTAACTGAAGTATTTAGAGGTATATTTTGAGAAACATGCAAAGCAGAAACATTCTGCTGTATTCCAAGTCAAAAATAAAAATAGCAAGGATGATGAATATCAATATACCATGACTACTTATTTGCAACTCTACTATACCATAACTATATTTCACTGTCCGCCCTGCTATAGAATGGAGTAGCCATCCTTGTTTGTATCCTGTTGCATGAACTTCCTGGTAAACAACTTTTCTTCTAAATTTCAGCGCCGAGAAATGGACACAAGTAGAAGAAAATTCCACTTATAGGTGAAATCTGCCAATTGCTGGTGACCAGGAATACAGCAGCTGCTTTGAACTATGGATGATCTTGGACTCCTAACTAATGATAATGATGCTGAACAGTATCTGTCTGCAGAAAGACAAACTGCAAACATTAAAACTTTCTACAGCAGCAGATCAAGTAGGATGTGCCTTTCTTCCTGTTTGTAGCCAACATGCCAAGGACAGTGCCTTTTTCCAGTTTAGCAGGAAAAATTATGGCCATGTTTGAACTACCTGTCATTTAGGTATCACTAAGGATTTGCCAGAAGTGCTGCTGTTCTGTAGAAACAGATTATGCTTCACAACATCAAAGACAGTAAAATGTTGGTTAAAGAAATTTTCAAAATAAAGTATTTCTAGTTTTACAGTTTTGTTTTATTTTTTCCATTAACTCAGCCATCTTCAGTTAATCAAGTAAGAGATAAATATTTAAAACTTATTTCTAACTTACAGTATGATGTTCCCTGACAGTATGGGCATAGTTTTCCAAAAAGGTTCTGTCCAGAGAACGTGGAGAAGGCTGTATGCAATCCATGAAATCCATTTTATTTCATTAGCATTTTGCATAAAAGAGGTGTGTTGCTGAAGTTACAAAAACAATATGCATAACTCCTACAGGTATCTCTTCTGTAAATATCATATTGACAAGAGGTGTATATACCCAAAGCAGTTGAAAGTAAACAAAGACAGATGGGAAAGAATTTGTAAAACCCCCTCACAGGAAGTACATAAAGCTATCATCTAAAAATGCTGCTCAGTGACTATGTGAGGTCTCTGAGCAGGGTTTTCCCCATTAAAATTTTAAAAATGCTTCTTCAGCCTCACAGCTACACTTGAGGTGGTATTATCTGCATATAAACTACTGCTTTGCCTTAAATTGGCACATTCACTGGCAGCTAAAAGGTCAAGTTTTCTTTGAGTTACTTTCTTTTCATATACAGCTGTAAGTGCTTTTTCATATTTACCTAATGAATAAGAAAGCTCATAGACTAAGTCATCTCCTAGGGTAGAAATACTCATTAAGATACAGAATAATTTACTCTGTCTTTATTTGATGTCTGTGATATGGGACAGCTGTATAGCTGAATTATAAACCATCCAAAATTCTTTTCTGTTCTATTTCTGTTATGCTTCTAAGTATGGTACTGCTGGAGCCTCATTGTTCTGTGGGACTGTTAACCCCAGGCAGACTTGCAGCAGCACAATATTTACACTCCTCTCTCTGCTCCCCAGGTGCTACAGTGATGCACTGACTGTGAGGTGCCACCATACCCAGAAGTTTATCAAATTCTTACAGTAATTTCAAGACCAGACTAAGTCAAGACACTTTTATTTTTTGCTTGGCATATAAAACTGATTCCCTTATGAAACAGAAATACGTAACTAGCATACAGTTCATCTGGAGAGGTAGATGGTAAGAAGTTTGACGACAGTAGCACTTTTAGAGTTAGATTTGGCACGTTAAAGCTAAGCTTTTGTACAGACTTCAAACCAGGCCACTCCTTGAGGCACTCTGCCCATACACACATCAGCAGGTAGGAAAAGATGCTAAAAGATCTGAAAAACAAAACCAAAATCTAGTTAGAAAGGTATCACTGCTAAATGAAGCAATTCTAAGAACACATATGTTCAGAGTCTGCCATGGACAGCTATTTAGGAAAAAATACCCTCTTTCTCCACGGATGTTTTATAAAATATTAGTTTAAAAAATAAAATTTTAAGGATGCCATCCCCAAAGATACAATAAGATAATCAAAGCTCTTACAAAAGAACTGTAGCTTAGTGTCTCCTGGAAACCAAACTGCTAAGTGGAAGGAAGGATGGAAAAAGTTGTTCCCAGTCACTTTGTGCTCACCAAAACACCAGGTATCTATTTTGCCTTTGAAAAGCGGGGAATTTGTTGCGTAACTAACAAATTACACTTCCTCTTCAGTGAGGTGGTGCTGACTGTGCTAACATGAACGCTATTGGTTCATCAAGAAAACCCAAGGAACTAAGAAACCACCTCTTTTCCGGAAGTGCCTGCAACAGATACTACAAAGTAAAGGAGTTTCACATATAAGTAGTATAACTAAAACAGAAACAAGAGTTCCATTCCAAAGGCTGTAACTGAGAAAAACATATTAAGCCTTTTATGTCCTGTGTATGCATGTGTGGTGTGAGACAGAGGAAACATTGTTTCCTGATACCCACACCCAGGAATCCAGGAATTACTTCACCTTGGCAAACCTCTGTGTGGAATTTTATGTGTTACTGATGTAAGTACAGTTTATTTAGCTTTGTATAAGTTATCAGTCTGTAACGCTTACAATTATCTAATTCCTTCCTTGGATTAGTGCTTACAGCTGAAGCTACACTAGTGTAGCATCCAAGAGTATTTTTTAAATAACAGTAGTTGGCAAAAATTCACAATAGAAGTACCTTTAAAAGCTACAAGAATTCTAAAGCACATTTCAGTTACACTGTTGTAATTTACTGTTGTAAAACAATGTAGGAAGTGGTTTTGTTTGTTAAATAGTTAAGGATCTACTTCTATACTGTTACTACTCTGGTCTTTAAACATAGTTATTCATGCTAGTACACACATCTGGAACTCTTCTACAGCCTGCTCGAGGGGAGAGCAATTTTAACAATTCAGTCTGACTGTGGTCACCTTTCTATAAAGCTGCCTTACAGCACAATTTAAATCTAGCAAACTACAGTTCTTTGGATGATGTAAGTCAGCTACACAACCAGGATTTTTCAAGGTTAAGACTCGCTATGAGATTTCTAAGGATTGTGAGCTACTGTTAACTGTGTATCAGGTGCTTTGAAATAACGCCTGTGCTCTCATCTCCAACAGATCCAAATCAATGGGCAACAGGAAAAGGGAACATGGTAAAATTATCGTGCATTTACTGTGGTCAAAATAACCAAGTTATTGTGATTCTCAGAGTTTGGGTGAAACTATTGTGGATCTAAAACTCACCTTTCTAAAGAGGTTAGCCTAAAATCTAATCACCAAAATACCAGATGAGTGAGCAGTCTTCCTGGTGATAGCAGTAGTGCTAATGAACCTATGAAAGTTTTGGAATGAAAATCCAAATGAGTATTCCACTGTTTCTAGTTATTTAAACTGCTACTTGAGTGGAGTATGGGCTTTTAAAAGTAAATACTTTTTTAAAAGTATATACTTATTTCTTTTGGCATAGAGGGCATCTCCCCGCCCCCACTGGTCAGTGCTCTTCTTGGGAACCACCACTGCTAATCTGGTTTTGGAACTGTTATTTAAAAGTTTAAGAACGAAAGTCTGTTTTATCTGCCACAATCAGGATTCACCACATATGCTGTCAGGTGATTAATTCTATATGAGAAAAGGGAAATAATACCTTTACAGAGGGGAAGATACAGCACAATTACTGTACAGCTTGGTTAGTCCAAATAGCAGCTCACTACTTTGCTACAGCAACAGAAACTGGTGGAAGCTCTGCAACAGCAAAGTGCTACTAATAATACTTATGGACAGTCCAGTACAGAACTGTGAACAGAAAAGGGCAGAAGGGACCAAAAATGGGGATCTAGACCAACACCAGCTGCACAAATCAAGTGTTTCTGAGTGCCTTTCATACAGCCAGTCTCATTTAAATGACAAAAGAGTTTATGAATTGTAATTCAAGAACTTACCACTGAAAGATACTGAAGTAGTTCACATAATTACAAAAATGAACAAACTTTCTGGGGTCTGAATGGATTTGTACTTGATGATACTCCCGTCAGTAGGGGATCATGTTGCGCATTCTGCAGGCAGAATTGCTTCAAGTCAGCTGCAGCCTGAGAAACCTAGTTATAATAAAAGCTGGCATTAGAATTCACTGAACACTCTTTACTGAGCATGTAACTACACTGAAAAGTATAAAGAATACTACTAAATGATTCTGGAATACAGCTTATGTAGATTTTATGCAATTGCTTGATTGTAGTTTTTTTGTTTCTTAAAGACAAGAAGTTGAACCATGTAAGAGTGAGAACTAATTTGGATGTTTTAATTTCCATGTTAAACTTCTAAGTATGAAGGGTGACACAAGAGCAATATCTTGAAGATAGCTTTATTAAATATATGAAGATCCTAGTTCTAGCATAAACAAATCAAAAATACTGTCTATGGTTTAACATGTTCTACTCGACTGAACTGGCATTTCATCCTCCCTTGGAAAGCCCATCCTTACAATGAGACAATGGGGTTCTGAACACCCTTATATGGGGTTTTTGGCATGCTGTACCTTCCTAAAAACTGAACAGTGAAAAACTCTTTGTCTTGCTTTTCTTTGCTGTAACTCTGAGCTCATAAAATAGAACGATCAAAGTTTCAAAAAGTTGCATCTTCCACTGACACTTCGTATCTGCAGTTTGCCCAGCGTTTCCCTGCCGTACCAGGCGCAGTCTCGCCCCGGCACGGCACAAGTTCAATGCACTTCGTGTGTCTGGCAGCGACATCTCCATTTTGCCGTGCTGGGACCAGCCCAGCCTGTTGTACGCCCCGACTCGGGTCGCCTCTCCCCAGAGCCCGACGAAAGGGCGCTCCTCACTCCGAGGGCACGAAAGGGCAGCGCGGACCGCGTCCATCGCCCCATGGGAGCGCTTCGGCCGGGGAGCGGCCCCGGGGCCCGACGGGCTGCGGGGAGCGAGCCGCCGACCCCGGGCAGGGAAAGCGGCGGAGGGGACGCGGCTCCGCCTACATTCCGGGCTCGCCTCGGCCGAGGTGCCTCGAGGGAGCCCCGGGAGCGGCCCGGGCGCCACCGCCCAGCCGGGTCCGCGGGGCNGCGGCACTCCCAGCACAACTTCCCGGCGCGGCCACAACTCCCGGACCGCGGCGCCTGCGCGGCCGGGGCCGGGGCCGGGACGGGCGGGGCCGCTCCGTGTGCCCCGGGGAACCGCCTGCGGGCGCAGATATCATCCCCGCCCTTGCGCATTCGTACTGTGGACTGAACGCGGAGGCTACATTCACGCCAAGGTGGCGAATCTTGGTGATAAAATCCAGTGAGTTCCAAGTTTGGAGGTTATTTTGAGATGCAATGAATGAAGTTCCTAACTTTGCTCTTGCCAGCAGTTCGAGTGTTGACTATAGCCTGGAGGGTCAATTTAGTAGTCCTAGCTCACTGCAGAAAGTGCCTGGGGATGGCGGTGAAGCCTGGAGCACGGGGTGACATCAGGCGCTGCAAAGTGCAGCTTTTTCCACGTACGCAGGAGCAATGGCAGGATCCCGCGCTGTGACCTGCCGTGCCTGCCTTTGGCTGGGAATGACCGGAGGCGTCGTGGGGTGATACACTCAGGTCAGTTGTGGGAGCTTGCAAGTAAAGACAGAGGCCCTGGTTGAGTAGGTGCTTCCCACTGACATGAGGAAATCTTAATTCCACAATGCCAGGGTGGACCTGGAAGGTCACTTGGAAAGTCCGCTCACTTGTGCTCAAGAACAGGTGAATTAGAAGTAGCTGGGGTAGAGGCAGGAGGAGGAGAGAGATCTCCTGTTGAGGAGATCAGGAGAACAACAAGGGAGTTCAGCAGGCTGAAAATCCGGAGGAGGTTTGTAACCTCAGAGGGGCTGGAAGAGCCTTCAAAATGAGAACACCAGGGAAACTCCTAACAAAAAGAGAAAGATGGAAACAAGCTTTTTAGCAGGGCCTGTTGCAGTAGGACAGGGGGAATGGTTTTAAACTAGAAGAGGGTTGATTAGAGATATAAGGAAGAAGTTTTTTACACTAAAGGTGGTAAAAGCCTGGAACAGGTTGACCAGAGAGGTGGGAGATGCCCCATCCCTGGAAACATTCATGGTCAGATTTGACTTGGGGGTCTGGACAACCTGGCCGAGTGGGAGCTGTCCCTGCTCACTGCAGGGGGTTGGACTAGCTGACCTTCCAAGGTCCCTTCCGACCCAAACCATTCCATGATTCTATACCAGTGTTAGGACAGAACCGTGGTTTATAATTTATGGAAGTATTTTTCTGACATGGTTGCCCAGCACAGTCACGTTTCCTCGGAACACTGCATTTGGCCAGCACAATGTGTTGTTTGCTGCAGTTCTCAATAATTGTCACTTTATCAGCTCAGGCCCTGCAAGAATATAGTTTTGTGGGGATCTAGGTCTGTGTCTTTAGAAAAACAGTGGAATTGTGTAGATAATTATATACTACCAAACTATTTTTATGAAAGGGGAGAAAATGTTAAGAGGAAATGCTCTAGGGCAGATCTCTTAGAGCCACAGGGCTATGATTTAGCAATTCCCCCAGTTACTTAGGTGATACTCACTTGCATAGAAGGTGTGGTTGATTCTGTTTGCAGTTAGCTCGAAGCTTTCTTCCTCAGCACAGACACAACTTCCATTTTCATAAGTGGAATGAAGAACAGTAAATGAAAATAAAGGATATTTATGGAGTAACTTCTCTCATAACAGATTATCATGAAACTCACTCTTAAAGAATGCTTCAATCAAAAAGAAAATTAGAAAGCCCACCTGGCATTTGCTGTGGTCAGATAGAGGGACCAACATGTCATTCAGTCAAATGAGACCTCGAACATCACAGGTGAGAGTTTTTGTACTTTTCCATAAAGATTTTTTAGATGTCACAAATAAAAATATATTAAAATAAGATTTTAGAAGCCCTGAGAGGAAAAAAAAATCTGCTTTTAAAATAGTATATATAGAAAGAATTATTTTCTAGTTAATATTAAGTAACTCAACACTTGCAGAAATATTTAGTATAGCTTATTTGCATGGCTTCTAGTTATAGGGAAGTGTATCATCCTTGTCAATACTATCTGACTTTTACTAAAAATATCAAGACCTGAAAATTAGCAGTGCAACAACCACCACAGGTCCGAACGCAGTCTAAATGAACCTTGCTCAGAGCCAACTTAGTTATTCTTTTTGCAGACATTAGCAGGAGCATTTCTGTGTTTCCAAGGTAGCTAATATTATTAACAACAGTCAGAAATATTTTGATTTTTTTTTTCTTGATGACAAGATCAAGTTGTGGTGCTGTTTGAATCAAGCTTTCAGGGCTTTGCATTTTTTATGAGATGAACAAAGGTAGGATTTCAGCTGAGGGATTCTCGTAGTCATGACACTCTCCAGAGCGTCAACTGTTTTTGGTAAGATCTCTCCATTGCTGTCACAGTGATACACAGCAGTAGCACAAGCTCTCTATTATCTCACTTCCATTGTGGAGCTTGCTCTAATGTGACTTATTTTGATGCTGTCAGCTGGCATTCAGTCACAAATTGCTCTGCTGTCACTGTTCTCACTATCTAGTCATCACTGTGAGACAGGGCCTCACTGTTCCAGTCCCTGTGCTAATATCAGAGGAACCATTCCTGCCTACACAAACTGGAAGTCCACCTGTATAAAACAAAGTGTATAGGAAGAGGATTATAATACATTTACATATGTTCTGTTTTTTAGCTGGTGGAGCTTCATGTTTTTTATGTCCCAGCAGAAGTGTGGAACTTCAAGCTGAATACAATTCCTGTAGCTCTTACTAGCAAATTCGTCTCAGCTGGATTTATAAGGTGAGTGCAGTCTTAGGTTTCATGTACATGGTAGGTCCTTCACACAGTCCTTCAGTCTTTTGGTCCAACTGTTGCTCTAGAGAGCACAATTACATCTGTCAGCAGAACCTTGATGTCTAATTGAATTTCTGGAGGGTAAGTGGTGACCATAACTAGCATTATGTTAATTTGTACTGTATCAGGCCTAGCTCCCTTGCAGCCCATTGAAAAGCACTTCCAGAGCAGTGCTAGTATTTCTGCAGAAGGATTTATATTGTAAAATCATATCTTTCTGTCTCTTTGAGCCTGATTATCAAAAGCTGGAATTCTTTTGGGCAAAGGGCCAGCTTCAAGACAGTGGCTTGATGAAGACAGGATAGCCTGTCAGTTCCCAGGAACAGGGATATGATGATCTGAGCCCTCTCAGTCCAGAGAAAGAGCTGAAGCCTTGTTTCTCAAGGGGAGGCATTACAGCCCATGAATCAGCAGCATTTCCTTTTTCTTCTTGAGCATTTAAAAGGCTGTGCACAACACCATGTACTATGTGTGCTCTCAGGTAGCTGTTTAAAGGACTTAGTGAAAGAATACCCTGGTTCCCAGTCCTAGGCTCAAAGCTGGCACAGAGAGTTGCATTTTTAATCTTTCATAACTTTGAAAGTTTTATTTATACTCCTAAATGCTTTACTCTCAAAATCTGTGTGTATCTAGTGTAGTAAGAAAATCAAATAATGTAAAGATGTGTATTGAAATGGAGCTTGTACATGCACATTGTCTACACCTGTGCAAAACCTGTCAATTCAGCTTAAACTGCAGGGAATAGAGGTTTTAATTAATTTAAATTGCAGCTTGTATTATCCACTTAAGACAATATACAGTGTAGCTGAAAAGACTGACAGTGGTCAGGTATGAGCATGTAGGGCAGAATGTATTCATTCTCACAGCTGCTTTTGTTCAAAGGCTGCTCAAAACCAGAGAAAATAAGTGCATATACCCATTTTGTTTGCTGTTCTAGTCTGCAGCAGAGGTGCAGAATACATGTCTGAAGTGGTAACTTCATTTCATGTCATGGACATCTGTCACTGCCCTATAATTTCTTGTGCAAATTTTTTTCACTGAGGCATCAAATTAAATTAGGATCCTCACTGATTTCAGTGGATTTATATCTGCCTGGGCATTGTTGCTTGCTAATGACTCTTAGATAATTGCTAATTAATTATTCTATAGGTACTATGCAATGCTGTAGTACATTAGCATTAACAATAGCTAGCACCTGGCCAGTGAATCACTGTCTTTAAAAAGAAAAAATATTTTTAAAAATTTCTCCTATTATAATCCAGGAGAGGGAATGGCAGCCTTACTGGTACTCCTGTGGCTTGGACGTTGTTGATAGCTCTGTTTTTCAGTCAGCTTGGCAATCCTAGTACTGTCTGAGTCAGCTTTACAAAGGATTCCTAGGTCAAAGTACAGGCCACTTCCATTAGCTGTGAAATTAGAGGAAGATATTAAGGGTGTAATTGTCTATGGCCCTGAGTTCTTGTTCCCATGAACTTGATTTCACAGCCTCTGTGAGCTTTTTTTTTTTTTAATTCCTCATTCCTCACCACAGAAGCTAAACTTTTATTATTGCTAGATGAGATGGCTGTAATGAACTGTAGTTTGCATTACTTTTAAAGGGACACCCTGAAGGAAGNGTAGCTGTTTAAAGGACTTAGTGAAAGAATACCCTGGTTCCCAGTCCTAGGCTCAAAGCTGGCACAGAGAGTTGCATTTTTAATCTTTCATAACTTTGAAAGTTTTATTTATACTCCTAAATGCTTTACTCTCAAAATCTGTGTGTATCTAGTGTAGTAAGAAAATCAAATAATGTAAAGATGTGTATTGAAATGGAGCTTGTACATGCACATTGTCTACACCTGTGCAAAACCTGTCAATTCAGCTTAAACTGCAGGGAATAGAGGTTTTAATTAATTTAAATTGCAGCTTGTATTATCCACTTAAGACAATATACAGTGTAGCTGAAAAGACTGACAGTGGTCAGGTATGAGCATGTAGGGCAGAATGTATTCATTCTCACAGCTGCTTTTGTTCAAAGGCTGCTCAAAACCAGAGAAAATAAGTGCATATACCCATTTTGTTTGCTGTTCTAGTCTGCAGCAGAGGTGCAGAATACATGTCTGAAGTGGTAACTTCATTTCATGTCATGGACATCTGTCACTGCCCTATAATTTCTTGTGCAAATTTTTTTCACTGAGGCATCAAATTAAATTAGGATCCTCACTGATTTCAGTGGATTTATATCTGCCTGGGCATTGTTGCTTGCTAATGACTCTTAGATAATTGCTAATTAATTATTCTATAGGTACTATGCAATGCTGTAGTACATTAGCATTAACAATAGCTAGCACCTGGCCAGTGAATCACTGTCTTTAAAAAGAAAAAATATTTTTAAAAATTTCTCCTATTATAATCCAGGAGAGGGAATGGCAGCCTTACTGGTACTCCTGTGGCTTGGACGTTGTTGATAGCTCTGTTTTTCAGTCAGCTTGGCAATCCTAGTACTGTCTGAGTCAGCTTTACAAAGGATTCCTAGGTCAAAGTACAGGCCACTTCCATTAGCTGTGAAATTAGAGGAAGATATTAAGGGTGTAATTGTCTATGGCCCTGAGTTCTTGTTCCCATGAACTTGATTTCACAGCCTCTGTGAGCTTTTTTTTTTTTTAATTCCTCATTCCTCACCACAGAAGCTAAACTTTTATTATTGCTAGATGAGATGGCTGTAATGAACTGTAGTTTGCATTACTTTTAAAGGGACACCCTGAAGGAAGTGACTTGTATATGACTGTTTTCTGTTGGCCAGTGGCAGCAAGTGACAGACTAATATTTTTGTATTTTCCGAGCAGCTGCACTGGCAAATCATTTTTAGATAATTTTCTGCCCAATATCTCAGGATCTGGTTACCTAGATACTTTTCTCCCATTATACATTGTAGTTACTTAGATGTTTTCCCTGCTGTTCATAAATGCCTTAGTTTTAGGTTTGCTTGCTGGTTTGGACAGGCCTTACCAGTGAAGGGTGTGCAGTGTTAGAATTGCCTCTGAAAGAGCTTGCATTTATTTGGTTTCAGAAGACCACTCAAGGGGTATATCTTGTCTGAGACATCAGCTTGAAGAAATTGCAGTAAATGAGAGATATTTGAATTACAGATGATCTGTGTTCCCACATAAGTCATGTAGGGATGTGTATTGATATATGTTTCCATCGTTTACATTTGTCTTTATACATTTAAAGTAAAGGATGTTAAGGCTAACAGCTGCAGCAAATGTGGGCAAAACGATGGCTGGGGAAGAAATAAGCAGGAGCCAAATGTACAGGGACTATGTAATGTGGCCTAGATGTGTCCACTCTGCAGGCTTTGGTCTCCTGTGCTGCATGCCTGTCCTCCAGGGCAGTTTTATGGTCTTGAGAAGGGTCCTCTAATTCCAAGGTATTTGAAATAATACAGGGGAGGCATTCTAGCCCACTGAAGTATTGTGTTCATGAGATGAAAACAACAGTGTTTTTACTACATACTTGAGGTGTGAACTGAAGGCCTACAAGGCTGCGTGCCAGTGCAAACAAACCTTGACAGGTTAATGTTGAAGACCTGTTCAAATGGAAGACAAGGCAGGTTCTTGTCTCTATAGTTTGCTGAGAATGGCATGTGCTATCCCCCAAGCTATGTCTGTGCATTGCTGGAGGTGTGAGAGCTGCCTGGGCCAAAAACATCCTGCCACTTAATCAGCGTGGGTGATTAACAGTCTCGAGCCTGAGTTTGTTCTCTGGTTTATCTTATATGGCAACATAGAACAATTAGCATTGCTTATGCTGTGCTGCAGAGCTTTGGTGTGCCTCTGGCACATTTGGATTTATTGTGCAGAGATGCTTTTTATTCTGTAGTGATTTTTCTACTGAACTCATTACTTTAATATTTGCATACTTTCAAGTAGTACATTAAATGAAGCAATTTGTATTTGTGTCAGCATTTTCATCCTCAAATCACAGTGGAAATGTTCACACTGCAGTGTTTGGTTTTTANGACTGTTTTCTGTTGGCCAGTGGCAGCAAGTGACAGACTAATATTTTTGTATTTTCCGAGCAGCTGCACTGGCAAATCATTTTTAGATAATTTTCTGCCCAATATCTCAGGATCTGGTTACCTAGATACTTTTCTCCCATTATACATTGTAGTTACTTAGATGTTTTCCCTGCTGTTCATAAATGCCTTAGTTTTAGGTTTGCTTGCTGGTTTGGACAGGCCTTACCAGTGAAGGGTGTGCAGTGTTAGAATTGCCTCTGAAAGAGCTTGCATTTATTTGGTTTCAGAAGACCACTCAAGGGGTATATCTTGTCTGAGACATCAGCTTGAAGAAATTGCAGTAAATGAGAGATATTTGAATTACAGATGATCTGTGTTCCCACATAAGTCATGTAGGGATGTGTATTGATATATGTTTCCATCGTTTACATTTGTCTTTATACATTTAAAGTAAAGGATGTTAAGGCTAACAGCTGCAGCAAATGTGGGCAAAACGATGGCTGGGGAAGAAATAAGCAGGAGCCAAATGTACAGGGACTATGTAATGTGGCCTAGATGTGTCCACTCTGCAGGCTTTGGTCTCCTGTGCTGCATGCCTGTCCTCCAGGGCAGTTTTATGGTCTTGAGAAGGGTCCTCTAATTCCAAGGTATTTGAAATAATACAGGGGAGGCATTCTAGCCCACTGAAGTATTGTGTTCATGAGATGAAAACAACAGTGTTTTTACTACATACTTGAGGTGTGAACTGAAGGCCTACAAGGCTGCGTGCCAGTGCAAACAAACCTTGACAGGTTAATGTTGAAGACCTGTTCAAATGGAAGACAAGGCAGGTTCTTGTCTCTATAGTTTGCTGAGAATGGCATGTGCTATCCCCCAAGCTATGTCTGTGCATTGCTGGAGGTGTGAGAGCTGCCTGGGCCAAAAACATCCTGCCACTTAATCAGCGTGGGTGATTAACAGTCTCGAGCCTGAGTTTGTTCTCTGGTTTATCTTATATGGCAACATAGAACAATTAGCATTGCTTATGCTGTGCTGCAGAGCTTTGGTGTGCCTCTGGCACATTTGGATTTATTGTGCAGAGATGCTTTTTATTCTGTAGTGATTTTTCTACTGAACTCATTACTTTAATATTTGCATACTTTCAAGTAGTACATTAAATGAAGCAATTTGTATTTGTGTCAGCATTTTCATCCTCAAATCACAGTGGAAATGTTCACACTGCAGTGTTTGGTTTTTATTTAAAATACATTTGCATGCACACACCCAACGGTAAATTTGTGTTGGAGAAGGCAAAAGCAAAGGAATGTGCGTGCTGCTTGAAGTGGACAGTGATGAAGGCTCCTCTGGCCCTGGGTGCTTGAAGGGAATGTTCAGCAGGCCTGGTCCAGCCCCACGACACTGTCACTTATGTGGAAGTGCACAGCTGTAGTTTCCAGTGTTGTTGTTATTCATCTGCAGATGAGCAACAGCATTCTGAAGAAGTAACTTTCAAATTTTATCTGCTTCCATATTCTCCCTTTGTATGAGTCTGATACAATGTGAGTATTGCTAGTTAATGCTATGACAGCCCTTACAGCACAGTGTTCTGACTGCCACTCCAACACTCTCCGGCCTTTGTGTAACTGGGTTCAGTTCTAGGACACAGCTCCCACTTTTGGTCATTCTGTCTGTGCAAGCCAGCACATACAGAGCATTATCTTCCCCCTCCTACTAACTAGCCATCATTATTTGATCTTACAGACGTATTAATGAATGACAACATTCTAGGGTGTCTCCTCACATCACATTAAGAGTGCTGCGGGAGAAGCTTGGAGAATACCTGGGTGGAGTAACAGTTGCAGACAAATTCAAGTTTTTAAAATGCATTGGGAAAAAACTAGTAGTGGTAAGTTATTATTTTTTTTTCTTGAGCGCTCTTCTGTTTTATAACGTGAAGCAGAGATTTCATTCCTGTAGATGAGATAATGTCACATAAAGTAGAGATAACTTTAGGAGCACTGTTAGCATTTCTTTTAAACATGCTGCAGCGTAAGCTCTTGTCAGAGCACATCTACTTCCCCAAGTGCAAAGGCACAGATATATTAGAAATACCCTTTAAAGAAACAGGTGTAATTAGTTGCCATCCAGTGAAAAGATGCTAGTATTGGTAAATGGATTAAATGGATGGATAAAATGGATTAAATATGATAAATCTGGTTACATTAAAACCAACCCCAAACCCATAAGGTCATTATTACCTGCACATGGTTGGGAATATGGCAGTTGATGAATTTGCAGTGGAAGCTCAGTCAGAGTTCCTCTAATGGCTGCTGCTGTGACCTACCAAAAAGCATTTAAGACATCATCCTCTGAATGAAAACTTCTCTGGATTTTACGCTGCTTAGTCCAATAATACAGCCTGAGATGTAAGTAATAAACCCCCTACATGTGTGAATCATAACTGTTCCTCACATTGATTCTATATATATATATTTATATCTTCCAAATTATAGCTAAAGATTAAATAAACTTGAAAATTACTGAAAGTAATCTAACTGAAAGTTTGTCAATGTAATACACAAAGATTTAAGTAATTTATGTAAGTATTGAGTACTTTTTCCATGTCTCATTTCACCTGTTTCTCATGGATTTGGAAATTAACTACAAGCAGGAAATTTCGTGCCATTCTTTATTTCATTTCTAGTTGAATTATCACTAAAATAGTGATAATTCTCTCACAGAAGACTAGAATAAATACTAAGTAATATGCTAAAACTAGGTGGAGAAACATGAAAGGAAACTTAAAAGACTGTGATACAATCTAAATTTGAAAGTATGCATATGTTTTCAAGGAATTCAGGTCTTTTTAACTGGATGATGATAATAGGTAAGATGGTGTATTTTCTTCCCCACATAGTTTGGAGATAAACTGAGAAATTTTCCAGCCTCCTTTATAATGTCAGCAAATGAATAAAATATTTTATGTTAATAGAGAATTAAAGATACTGGTAATATACATGAAGATTTAGAGACAAATTAAAGGTATAGTTTTACTTAGAGGTATTTACTGTTGCTTGATGTTTAACTTTATAACAAAGTTATAAAGCAATAAACCAACTGGTTTAATTGTTGTTTAGGGTCATGGTAACCTCATTGAATTACATCTCCATGATTAAATATTTGTTAAGTGTTTTCCCCCTCAGTCTTCTGTTTCACAACTCTAACAATGTAAGCAGAACTAAGAGCTGTGCTCTATTTGCAAGCAAGGGTCTTTTAAATGGAAAGACAAAGATAAACCAAAGTCATGTTCTTTTGCTCTTCCTTTTTTGCATATAACCTATGTGTTTAATTCAATATAATGATTTAAATGTAAGCTCAGATTTCTTTTCTTTTCCTTACGTTGGAGCACATCTTTCAAATATACATCAACTATTTTAGACTTTGTTTTTAGGACAGCTGTTAAAATGTGAAAGTGTATGTCACAAAAAGAATATGAAGGAAAATGATAAATACAAGAAGACATAGGATAATGTTAGATTTTTTTCCATATACATTAAATATTTTGCATTAAATATTTTGCAGTAAATATTTAGGTGAATAGAGAAAATTATGTGAGACTCAGCATTTATGTCCAGATTCAGCTTGAAGCAACTTTTGATAAAGAAAGTTGAAAACTTTCTTTTCCTGTGACTGTTGGATCAGGTCCTTTGCATCATAAAAGAAAGTGCAAAGGATAAAAAAAAATATTCGGTATATGCATATAATCTCGTTGGTCTGATTAAGATTTTGAAAAATAGACAAAGTTTCAGAACTGTATCAGAAAATACAATTGTAGTTGAAGATTCTTTTTCCCCATAAGGCCACTACAGATTATAGTGCTGGTTATGAAAAAATGCAGTATATAAAAATGACAATAGAATACATATGTCACATGCAACATTATTGATGAAAAAAGTATTGTATTTGTTACACTTCCATACTTTATCTGCCGAGGTGAAAGCAAAGCAGGAAACAGAACTGGAACTGAAGTCATTTGCTCCTCCTTATGTAAGTATTGAGTGGCTTGTAAGGTACCATTTTCAGAAACTTTATACTGCACATTTTCTCTTTTGTCCTGTCTGATGAATATACTGTGTATTTTCAGGCACTTTATCCTGAATTATATTTATTACCTGGAGTGGAATATTTTGAAGATGTTTATCCATTACCATCATCAACTCAACAAAATCATCACTTTATTGAAGAAGCTAATAGGTTTGGTCATGGGTCAAGATTATCCAGTCTTTCCCAACAGAAACCTAAAAAAAGCAAACCATTTTTAGGAAGTGTACGAAGCAGGCATCAGGTAGAACATCTGGAAGTGCCCAGTCCTGTGGAATGGGGTGAGAAAGAACCTGTTCCAGTTTCACACACAAACAATAAGCAAGACAATAACAACAAGATTCAAGAAAACCAGTTTGGAGAAAAAGGTAAAGCTTAACCAGTGTAGTGAAGGACGATGATGAATGAGAAGAAAAAAAAATATTATGGTTAACATTTACAACAAAATAATATCTCTGTTTCATATTATCAATTATTATGCAGATCAAAGTGGATCTGATGGATCTCTCTTCACACCAAGTCATTCCAATCCTGCAGATCAGGAGTCTGGGAAGTGTGACCTGGTGTTACAGAGCTCTGAGCAGAATCATCTCAGCCAAGATCAAGAAGACTGCGATGCTCCTAAGTGGAATGACAAAGCCAAAGGAACTGCTCTTACTCATGTAAACCACAGTGATGAACAAGGCCAGCATAACCAAAGACCCCAAAATCACTTTAAATATCAAAAGGGTACAAATGTTTATTGTTGTCTTTTTGCTAAAGCAAGAGTTCTAGAAAGTTAGCAAAATAAAGCTAAGTTTTAAGAAATCTGTAATTAAAGCTTAAGCTGGAACAGCACTATCAGAACAATATTCTATTTTTAAAAATAATGATAATATCTTTCAAAGAGATGTAGTTTTACCTTGTGAGTCCTTGATTGTCACTGTGTGCTGACAGAAACACTTTACTATAGTTGATACATTTGTCTAATCACTTGAATTAGTCAGATTCTTTAAAAAAACCTTTTTTTTTTCTTTATTTCTTTCTTCTGTTATTCATGGAACATTTCCAAATCCTGGAGATAACACCACTTGCTGTGTTGATTCACTGAATTTCCAATACAGATTGGAAAAGTCCAGTCATTGACAATCAAACCAGCTTGATTTCTACAAGTGTAATCTATATATTTTTGTCATCACTATCCTGTCACAGAACTGACAAACATGGAAAATAATGAGCACCAGAAAGAAACCAAATTAAGAAGAAACAGAACACAGGAGGCTGAAATTCTTAAAATAATGGAAGACCAAACTACAGATTATGTCCACAAAAAACAAAGGTTAGCAAATAATGAATCTTCTAAAATAATGGATAATATTAATTCACCAATACTGACTTACTTTACAGATTTTAAATAAATGAAAGAAAAGGAGGGAAAAAAAGCATTTCATTCAGTGAATTTTCACTTGCTTTTTTGATTTTATCTTAGCTTGCAGCAAAACAGGACTAGGAAGACAAGAGCTGATCTTGGTGAAAAACTGGATAATCAGGTATGTTTGTCAAGGTAACATTCCTAGTAATCTTGAGCAATAAATATAGTTCTCCACCTAGAAACAGTCTAATTTTGTAAGACAGGTGACTCATTATAAATATGAAAGATTTGAGAATAATTGAGAAAAGTTAATCAGTAACTTGCTGGGCTATGGACATGAACAAGAACAATTAGCAATAGTCTGTAGTTTTGTCTGTATGTTCTCTGTGATGTAAGTGTTCAGTGTTCTCGTTTTATTTGCAGAAGTCCAGCTGTTTGTAATTTAGTAATCATGTGTACTGGTAACAGAATAAAAAAGCCTACCTGCAGAAGTGAAATTCAGCCCTCCCATTCACTCAGGCCACTTTCAGGGCATATGTCTAATGTAACTATTCAGGATTATGGTTATGTACTTATAGTTGTGTCTTTTGACCCTATAGGCAGATGAAAATGAGCAAAATCATCTTACTTGTCCAAAAGAGTATATTTCACCTCCTAGTCCACCTTTTTTGGCACTTACTGTAAATCCAGCTCAAGTTCCTGTAATTCAGGCAGCAAGTGAGTACATGATTCCAAGAAATTGCAAGGAAGCGGACATTTAATAAAGACTGAAGAGTCAATGAAGACATAACACCTACTTTATGAAAGGATTTTTGCATACATTCATTCACAGTATTGTTACAAATTTTAATTTATGGTTAGAAAATTCCAGGTATTTATGATTGTGTGGGCTGTCCTTGAGCTTGGCAGGTTCCCAGCACTAGAAAACCCAGCTTGTGGAGTTGTGGATTGAAGGAGAAAAGGAGGGAGATCAGATTAAATACTGCAGACTCAAGTGAGAATGTAGCAAAGAAAACCACAAGTAGTGTTGCTGAGGAGGATAGTGAGAAGTGTTTGACCTATTGTTGCAGACTAGTGAAAGTCTGAGATATTGTCCGGCCGGCTGGAGTGTAAGGCAAGATTTCTCTACAGTGTATTTTAAGCAGGAAATAGTCTTTTGGAGGGTTTTTTGGCTTCATTGGCAAGAGTTTGCAATGTATGGAGTGAATATAGTTCTTGATTACATAGTTTTAGTGATACATTGTCTAAACATATAGAAGGATGTTTGTCTGCGTGTGTGTGAATGCCTGGATGCATGCTGGATTTCTCCCTTTTTCTAAAGAACCAGCCATTTTGAAAAGTTAGATTAAAATGAAACCTGATTAAAATAAAATAGTTTCTACTGCTTGTTCTGACAGAGCTTTTGGCATAATTTGTGATGAGTGTATTACAAAAATCTTGACTGATCCTTTGTACTTGAGTATTCGGATGCTTGCTTAATATAATTGTAATATCTTTAGAAAACAAGATGGTAGAACAACTGCAACAAATGAAGAAAGACAGAAGGCACATGGAAAAATCTAGAGAAGAACTGATCAAAAAAGCTAAAGGGCTACTGGAACAAAATAAGCTGAGGAGATACCATGGTACACTTTTAATTTATTTTGGAATTTGGAGTGATTGAGAAATTACACTGAAACCAATGTGAAAATATTTGTCTCCTTGTCAGTGAGCTTAATTACAGAGAGAGCAGTTTGCTAACCAATAGTTCCAAGAAGACTCATTTTGTGTAATAGCACGCTAGAAAAATTCAAGGTTGCAGTGTTTCCTTCCACTTTTTATTGTGGCATATCTTATAAAGTTAAGATTCTTCTGGCTTTCATAAACTGTTCAAGTTGTGTCTCATGTACGTGCGGTGTTCGGAGAGCTACTGCAGGCTGCTCCTCTCTGAGGCCCAGGGCAGCTGACATATTCTAATCCTGCCTTTAGCTGGTGCTTACAGAGGCTTGTACTCTGTTGATAGGGTTTCAGGTAAATTGCAACATAATAATTGTTGTTCCTCCCATCTAATGGTATTCAGCTTGTGACATGGAAGTTACAAGCCTGTTGTGACAAGCTTGACAAACCTTCGTTTTTAACAAGGTCAAATCTTGTTAAAATTTCCCACCAATTTTCTTCATTAAACTGTTTTCAAGTTTATACTTAAAGCTATCTTCCCTAAGTCACATCCCAGTTATACAGAGATGAGATTTAATCATTTTGATGTTTTGAGATCTTTCTCTTTGTGCTTAAATATAGCTAAGTCATTAGGAATGTTAAATATTACTCGTAGCTCATTGAAAGGAGTTAACAAGCCAATTCTTTCAGTTATTCTCTAAGGACATGGCTGCAGTGCACTCTACAGCATGGGGAGGTTGTATTTAAAAAACCCCAAACTTGGGTACTTGAAGCAGTAACTCTGTGGAGCTGCAATGCAAGCTAGAGATCAGCCCTAAATGCCTCCTGCATTGTCTTAAATGATGTTATCCAGTTAGGTAAAATAAAGGATTCAAACAGCTTCTGCAGGTTCTTTAAGAAGCGTCTGTACCTCTGAATTTTTTTTCTCAGACCTGTAGCGTTTCATAAGCAAGGGCATGTAGCAAGCTTGTTTCTTTACAAGGTGTTAAGTAAAGAGCATTTTCTGCAGGAACAGCCATCCAGTCTGTATGTAATATCCTCCTAAGACTGCCGTGCTAGCAGGCACTCTCAGTTACATGGCAGAGTCCTCCAACAGCTGAGGGTAAGTTACTTACTTACAACCCAGTTACTTACAACCCAAACTTACTCCTTTGGGTAAGTTTCAGTTGTCCTGGTTCCATCAAATATGCCTCGAAAGAAGAGATTTATATAAGACACTGCAGGTATGCAGTGGCCGTAAGACTGCCACAACACATACAGGGGCATTTATGTGACAGATCTTGACAGCACATTGACAACATAGGAGGAATCATAGTGAAGTGTAAAGGTAACTAACTGTTTCCCATAATTTGGGATGTCAGTAAGAAATGAAGCTGTTCAAAATCTCTGGGCATGAAGAGCATAAATTTTGCATAAATCTATGGTGCTACATTTTCTGCTGCAGTAGAACTGTGGACTCCAGACTGTGCTGGGCATACCAGTCTTCACCAGCCAGGAGCTGTTACGTGCAGCAGAACCTGCAGAACAGCCAGGCTGAATAAAACTGGGGGTTTGGACCCTCTGTTTCATCTCAGTGGACAGATAGGGTCTTTTGTTGCAGATGTTTGTGTGAAAATTCAGTTGCGTTTACAGTGAATGTAATTTCAATGAAGATTTTTTCACTAAATGTTTATTTTAAAGAAACCCACTCCTATGTTTCAATGTGTGCATCGGCGAGCTGAAGCTTGTGAGGTGAGCTGGCCATGACTGTCTTCAGCAGACCTTATGATAAGGTGAACAAGAGTGAACACACTATTACTGTTTTCCTGTGCAGTTCGTGAGGAATGGAAAAAGAAGTACTTTGAAGCTAAGAAAGCTACCGTTTCATTGGAGGATGTTTTAAATAAACTGCGACAAGATTTAGAGCTTTACCACCAGAAATTGCTCTTGCAATTAGGAGCCAGAGATAGCCAACAACGACCAAACAATACAACAAACTCCAAGGTACTTGCTTGTATTATTTATTATCTCTTTTTACACAGTCTGAGTTTTTTTTGTATAAAATATAAATGAAAGAAACAAATTTATCACCAACCAGTGACTTGTAAAGTAGCTTTAGCTCAGTGATTTGAGGGACAGAATTCCTTCAGGCCATTTGTCTCAAAAAGACTGCAGAAGTGCTTGAGTCTGAGAATTTGTTTCTTTCTGCTTTCTGTTGGTACCTTTTTGTAACAAAACCCCCTTCTGTTCAGTATGGTTAATGAATTGTTCAGTTCTACTTTGTTCCCATCATCCCAAATTTCATACACGGAGGTAATGAATGTTTGGAGCACAAGAAACATACCTGTAGCTTTTGAAGTGGTTGCACTTCAACTATTTTGCAACTGTGCATTTCATAGGAAGTTCAGAGAGGGATTAAAAAAGAAAAGATAAAAGAAAAAGGGGAAATACCCTTTCTAACACTTGTCTGCTAATTTTCTAAATGCATTAATGGAAGCAAGTCTGTTGGCAAAACTGAAGCTAGTCTAGGAAAAATAAATGTCCCCTTCTTGCATCTGAAAGGTGCATGTATGTACAATCTAAGAGTGTATATTATATACAAACTTGTATTATTTGAGCTATCTTGAAATATCTACAAAATAAAAATATGAATTGGGTTGACATTGCATTACTGGCTATGTTCAGACAGACACCTTATTGCTCCTTTTGAGGGGCATATCAGGGGTGTGGGGTTTTTTAGGTCTACCTGGCTGGGCACAGAGAGGCCTTACATGAAGGGATATGCACAGGGTTACATTCCTACAGCAGTTCTGTACTGGCCAGCACCCAGAGAAGGTAGCCAGGATTTAATGAGCTGTTAGGATGAGCACAAGGGTGCTCCCCACCCCTCGTGAGCGACGTGCTGGCCAGGCAGGAGTCAGTCAGGTGGGAAAGCAGGGCAGTTGGAAAGGTTAGAGGATTGTTTCTGAGTGGTGAAGTAGCAGCCAGTGAGGGAAGGGATGCACTAATGCTGCACTTCAAGTTTTGTTGTTGTTTCACACAGAATTACACAATCATCCGGATTGCTACAGTGCAGCATGAACTCGATCAGCTGAGGAGGAAGCTAGATGATACAAAAATGAAACTCATAATAGAAATTAAGGTACTTTGCCTTCCAATTAGAACAGTCAAAATGTGACAATGGATAAAATAAATTAGAACTTCCCAATTATTGGATCATGTAAATATTTGCTGAACTGTTCTTGTTTTACGCTGTTAGTTTTAAGGTGTTGTAACTTCATCACTTGAGCCAAATTACTCCAGAACACCAGGTCATCAGATGATTTGGAATGTAAGGCATCCAAACAACTTAGATACTCAATGTGCTATGTTATCTAAGGTTCACAATCTTGTTCATAAAATTCCCATTTCATTCAAAAGGTAACTGAAGAAATAAACCTGGTGTGGTGAGGCATTGATCAGTAATAAATAGACCATGGCAAAAGAAAAAAAATTGTGTAAAGGGAAAAAAAAGCCCAGCCAACCAACCAAAAAAAAAAAAAGAAGGGCTGTCCAGGCAGGTGGCACACCTCTTCATCAGCTTTATTCCATATCAGTGCTGCTTATGACACTTTTTGTAAGGAAGATGTAGTATAGGCCTTCAAACTGGATAGCTTTCCAGCTCTGAAATAGGAGTGTTCTACATCACAGAGGTTGCCCATACCTCTGTTTACTGGGTACTCCAGGGTGGATGTATTCATTATGACTTCTCCATTGTCTAGCAAGGAGTGGAAAGAACAATTAACTTTGCAGTTGTCTCAAAAACATCAAGGCAAAGTACAGAGCAAAGGAGTGCTAGAACTAGGCTATCTAATTAGACACATAAAATTTTAAAGATGAAAGATGTGTCCTGTATTCAGCCAACCTGTATAAAATTCAGTCTTAGTTGTATAAACCTATATGCATGTCAGCCCCAAAAAAAGCTTCCTTAAATTATGAGTTCTTTTGCAGATGAGAAAGCAGGCAGCATCTGACTTACGAGCACTGAGAGCGGAACTGACACAGAAGAAGATTCATTTAATTCTCCAGTCCAGAAAATCAGGAATTTAAGAAGATGACATGACGAACATCTGTAAAGTCTACAGCAGCTCTCTAGTGTACATAGAAGAGAATTTCAGAGCATTTGTTTGTATGTTCTTGAAGGTGTTTTGTAAAAAGACATCAACTATATAAATGTTGTGGAATTTGTGTACTAGGCTACTGAGGTAATGCAGCTCATTTCTTTTTAAATCTCATTTACTGTAAGATTAGTCAGCTACTTAAACATACAGTTTAAGCTAGTAACGTGTCTAAAACTAAGCTGTTATTTTTAAAGTGCAAATTAGTTAATTGTGTAACATCCCAGTGGTATGCTGATGTTCTTTGATTTACTAAATAGCTACTAAGCAAATAAACCTAAAATCTATCACCTCCTGTTCTTTTCAGGCACGCACACTACATTTTTGAGAAATTATTAAAATACAGTTGCTGTAGAACTACAGCAACAGTAATCCTTTATTTAGCTATTTACTGGAGTTTGATCTTGGCATTATAAGTATGCCTATCTATAAATTACCAGTGTATCATTACTGTATTACTATGAAGAATAAACAAAATCTCAGATAATCTCACTTTATTTCATATCTAGCTGGTTTTGTTCCCTCTCTTATTAGGAAAGCCACTAAGACATTAACTGTCTTTTGTAGTTTGAAAGCTTGCCTGAAAGCTTTCTCTTGGACCAGTATAGTGATGATCCTGGTCCAACTTACACTCTTGCATATTCTGTCTTTCCTTAATTCCAAGGTTATTCATGTGCTGAGATTAACAATTCTCTGAAAGAGGAACCAGAAACCTCTTCATAGGAATTTTTTTCTAGCTCTTCTGTTTGCCGCTTTGCAAACCAGATGTTATTATATTAAGCAGAAGAATAACATGCTAGGAATTAATCTCAGCTAAAAAGCTGTCAAGGCTGTATTTATTACTGGAAGTGAAACACTCATGGGAAATAAGTTATATGATAAGAAAATTATGCAGCTCTCAAAAGAACTAACTTAGAAATGTCTTAAGTCAAACCACCCATTATCCAATTTATTTTCTTAAAGATAGGACTTAACAAAGATTTTAGTGCTAAAGGATTAAATAAGTTATTAAAACTACACCCACTTTTGCTCAATTCAGGGTTGAAGCTCACATTTTCTATTTCAGAATTGTGTCTTATTTAAGATACAAGAGCAGGCTACTAGTTACTGGAAAATCAGAACCTAAATTTAAAATATAATATTATCAATTCATGATTCTTGACTGCTACAGGAAAGAGAGTTTTATTATTAAGTCATCTCACCCTCAGTTAGGATTTTGCAGGTCACATATTCACTCCAAAAGACACTTAATTCAACAAATATCCATCTCACAGTATTTAGGCATATAAGTAGTAATACACATTCTGAAGTACCTACATGTATGTAGATATATATATATATAAAATATATAAAATTTAGCGGTTTCTCTTAAGCCTTGTTCTAGACCAGTGTTCTAGTGAAAAGCCTTCTGATTTGTCAAGGGAGTTTTTTTAGTTTCTGCAAGAGCAGTAGGCTTCACCTTCTGCTTTCCATCACCTGTAGTATCAAGCAGACAACGCAGATGAAGTCTTCAAGTCTTTTCCTCAGTAGCCATTGTGGTAGGGTTGCCATACTGTGGTAACTCTTCAGCAAGCAAAAACACCCAACCAATCAAACAAAAAAACCCAAAAACCTCCCAACCAAATCAAACCAAAAAACCCACCAAACCCACAACTGACTACATCTACCTAATTAAATAATTTTTTTAATTAATGGAGTCCCTTAAGCAGGGCCCAGTTGCACTTTAATCTGGTTGTGAAACACTTCTGAGAAGCAGACAAGGAGTGTGGGCTGTAAGCTGTAGAACAAGTAAAGCACAGACAGGAAACATTGTTTACAAGCCTTACCAAGAACAGCATTTTATTTAAGAAAAAATCCTGTAAACATCAGCCAATCTTTACATCACTATGGATATTTTAAAAAGTTATAAAATTTCTTTAGGCAAATGATTTTATGAAAATATGAACTAGAAAGAAAACAATCTCCTATTATCTTGGAGGCAACACCCCATAAAAACAAAAAGCAGGTTACTGAATCAATCTTAGGGTGTGTGGAAAAATAGATATGTAGTTCATTAAATAAGGTTCTGAATTCTAGTTTTCACGAAGTAAAGTAGTTTGAAATGGAAGGAGACATCATCCAAGCCCTCTCCATATTCATGCTTCCTCTTCAAGCTAAGGTCAGAGGTTTTTGGCTTTGGAAACTATGGAATTTTGTGATACATAAACACAGTGAAACTGGAGTTTATTGAATATTCCTTCCTAACAACAAGTTTGATATAAATCTTAACAGCAACTACTTCATGTTATGTAATTTCTTCAGTCCATAAAAGTCTTTTAATCTAGAAGAGTAACCGAGCTGCATGTAATCAACAATTTGTCTATCCAGTATTCTGATTTAATCTGATTCTAGAGTGACTTAGCTGAAGTATTGGTTGGGTTGGGAAGTCAGAAGGCTGAGACTGCACCATGTAACACAGGAATAAATATTTGCTGCACCTGGCAGCTTTAGCAAAGCATCATTATGAGACTGCCCCTGTAAATCCATCAATTTGTCTTGTTACCAGATACACACGGGTTCAAGCATTAATTAACTTACAGTAATTGTGAAAAATGAAAAAGACGAGCCGTCTTAAAAAAACCCTACTGATAAAGCAACATTGGAACTTTCTGAAGAACAAAAATACAGCTTTGCATATAAAATAACAAGATTAATTTGCCTAGTTTTTAAAGTTTTTGTAATCACAGTATATTTATAAAAATTAAAAATCTGTGAAAGTGTAAGCCAAAATAAAAAATTGCCAATTTTCATCATTCTAAATCAAGGGTTCACATAGTTCTTAGGGTGTCAGAGCTTGCCACATTGCTTTAGTTTGTTGTTCTGCTACAGCTTCCCTGGAATAGTCAAGACTATTTCCATTCCACATGCCAATGCCCCTTAAACCTCGATTCTTCACATAGGCTGCTTTTAGAGAGATGCTGCGAGGGTCATCAAACCATACTTGGTGCAATTGACCAACAGAATCCTAGAAAAACATTTAAACACTAGTGTCAGTGATTCCATTTTCTGTTGAACACAGTGAAAAGTACAATTAAAAACAGATATACAAGCTAGGTCGATTTACATAATATTTTCCTGATACACCAATTCTTTGTCACACAGGACAATTAAAAATTCTAAGCCAAATACTTGGATTTTTTTTAATTGAAGAATGTAAGTCATAAAACAGTGACACAATTTAACTGAAGTTAGATGAAAAGACTTAGCTAATTTGTATTTTAATATCTTTTAAAATACGGATAAAATTTCAGATACAGTATCTTACCTAATAAGTGAATTTAGTTAGATTGTGGGTCTTTTTAAGCAATAAACAGTTTTAGAGGAGGTTATAAAATTTTATCAAGGTTATGCTGCTTTTACCTGGTCATTGCTTACAACATCTTTTAATCATCTACATGTGAAACTTAAATAATGTCTAAAGAAACAAGACAAAATGGATACACTGTGGTGTTCTTGTAAGCACAGTCATTTATGGACTCTTCCACTGTGTCTCTGTAGAAAACAAATGCAGAAGAGAACATGCATGCAAGGCACTGAGCTAGAAAAGCTTAAGATCATCTCAGAATCTTTTTTAGTTCAAATTATTTATCAACTAATGAAAAAAAACCTATAACAGTGAAGGACAGAGCTATAGGATGTCTTTGTGCCAAAATGTCAGTTTTGGCATGATACAGTAATCTCAAGAAGACTGCAAAGTAATAAAGCTCTTCATTACTCCTGTAGCCTTCAGGCACTGCACCCCTCTCTCAGACTAGGAATTCAAGACACAGAATTCCAGCATTCCTTTACCAAAAAAAAACCCCAAAAAACCATAGAAAACATAAAAGGAAGAATCTAATCCTGATAACTTTATAGCCAAAGATCTATGCTTCATGAACACTTACTCCACACCACGGTGTCTTGGAAGAAGACTCTTACCTTGTACTCATAAAATGGAGCCTTCTGTAGCTCATCCCACAGCACCCCTGACAGAGAACTGTTCACCTGCTTCATGATGGTGGCGTAGGGGACCTGGCTCCCTGCAGCGTCACTGCAAGGAGCCCCACGGAAAGGCACTTTGGGAAGGGAACAAACATGATCCTGGAAAAAACAGCAGAAGGCGTGAGTTTCATGTTACATATACTGAACTCCAGAATAGAAGTACAGCCAAGAACAATTCACAAAAGGCATTAGGGCCTCAAAAATCCCAAATTTCCAAGTAACTCCAGTAGATATTATTTGCAGAGAAAAGTAAATTACAACAGATAAATTTTCTTTAATCTACAGTAATACAGGATTGAATGGATATCATTCAGTTTATACAGTTGTCTTATCTCTTCCATCTTTAACTGACCCTTATTTTTTTCATAAGTATAATATTTGAGACTTCATAAACTGCTATGCTGCAACAGTCATAGGTTTCCTATGGTTTGTTGCACCTGTCTTTAAGCAGTGGTGTTGAGAAGGCACATACAAGTGTTGTAGGGCCTTTGGACATTCTCTCTTCTCATACAGATAACATTTATAGCTCCTTAGTCAAACACAGTGCTTGGACATCATGGGGTCCAGGCTGCCTAAGGAGCTAAAATGCCTTGTCTGATAACACACTGCTCATCAGTTATCAGCCAAGCAAAAGATTCTGTTTTGTGTCCCAGCTTTATGCTCTTATCCATCAGACCACAGTATCTCCTAGTTCAAAAACAAGATTACCAAAATCTAGTTGTATCTCTCCAAGGAAAAAATTAACAGTATGATTGCAAATGAATAATCTTCACCTTACCGTGGATAGGTTTTGGCAGACATAGTCATAGCCATACCAGGGGACACCCATCACAAGCTTCTTAGGATCAATGCCCATAGCAATGTACTCTTCATATCCTAGTTTTGAGGGAAATAAAAATTAACATGCATTATTTACTTTTTCTGTGCTTTTTATTCTTATGACTAATCTAGAGCCAGAGCCACTACAGAACTTGCATGATCCCCAGCCAGAGGCCAAGGTGCAAGCTGTCCTCTGCCTTCACCTGCACTCTCCAGGCTTGCTCTACTGAGATCCCAGTAACTGCTCTCGTTGCTCACACTTTAAACCATCTGCCCTGAGCAGAGGTTCACAAAGATGAGAGAAATGTTTCAGGCTCTTTGCAATCCCAGGCAGACACCATTGCTCTGGCTGCCATTTGTCATTCTAAAAGTGTTCTTCGCACTCGTGACATTACAAGCAACAACACAACTGCTGAAGGTCTGCCTGTAGTGTCATAAGGATCAGGGATACTATTTTCACATCAGGACAACACATGTTTGAGCACACTCAAAGCCTCGCTGCAACAATAACAAAATAAACCTGTCTAAGAAAAAGCAATCTTTTCTATCTACTCATGTGAACAAATGGAAATGTTCTGACTCCTGGGGAGGTATTTTGTCCTCACCAGTTAAAGTCTGCAGGTAAGGAGCATTGGCTTTTGCAATACAGTCTGTCCAGATCTGGCTCTGTTCATCATATGACATCACAAATAAGAAGTCACAGGCATCTGCAATCCCAGTGTAGTTGTAGCACCTTTTATCTACGCATGCTGGAGACCAAGCCACATCAAACGTTACCTGAAGGAAAAATGCACAATTTAGTATCAAATATGGCCCTTAGCTGCCCTCGTTATCTCTTAAAAAAACCAAAACTGTAACTTTTAAAGACAGTATTTCCCAAATGGTGCAGTTTAACACACCCTGATAGTAATGAACTACAGGAGAAGCTGCTCATCTGATAAAACAAACGGAAGATAATAAAGTGAGTACCCCTTAAGTGAATATATAGCACCAAAGAAATTAAAATATAATATGAAAACCACCAAAAATATGAAGCATGATGCAAATCCTTAAAACTTTCGTGATGGGTTTACCAAAACACTGTCAAGCTTTTGCCCCAGAAGGCTGTATTTGCCCTACTTTGAACAATTCATTAAGCCACGCTATAAACTGCCAGCTCACACATGGCAGTAACATTGTATCTACAAATCTCAGCGAAGCCCACCTCTCATTTAAATTCACACAGGTCAAAAAGAGTGATTCTTACAAGATCATATCTCAGCTAACATTCATAATTAAGCATTCACTAGAATATTATATTTAGATCTGCATAAACTTTTTCATATTCATATGCTAAACAGCACTGCCAAAAGTCCTTACATTTCATAAGGTTAAATTTAGTGTTTGTATAAAGTACATTATTATTACCTGCGATCCTGCTATTTCTCTGTGAAAAGCATCTGTAGTTTCTTTAACAAGCTCTGTCAATGCATAATACTCAGGGGAGGTTTCATTAACTTCTTGCTCTATATCTATGTTAATTCCATCCATATACTGTTTTTTTGCAAGGTCCAGCTGTTGGGATATCCATGCTGCTCTTTTAGCAGGATCAACAATTTCCTTAAGAGGTACATCACCTAGACAAGAGGCCTTCAAGAGTTAACATGCATTTGCACCACAGTAATAGTAAGGAGGAAAGGTTTGTCTTTAATTAACCAACATACAGAAACACAACACAAAAAATGCCAATACCAATACTGGTAAAATACAAAGGAGTTAATTTTTTCTCCAAGTATAATTTTGAGAAACCACCCCAGAAGAGATTACCAAGCTTCTTTGAGACAGTGGTGTTAAAATCAAGTTCACTTGGTTTTTCTATAATTTTAATCTTCTTACTTCTGTTTAATACTCTTTTAGCCACTAACTACCTTTCTTGAAATGAAAGTACTTTTAGCATTTCCACTGGTGATGTTTAGGGAAAAATAGTTTTATGCTTAATTTTCATTGCTTTCCACACTGTAGTCTTGGATTCTGCTTTTTCTCAAGAGTCAAAAGGTAATTACAACATATAAGCTGTAATGGACTTTGTCTTTCTAATCAGCATTTGTACCTGCACAGAGTTCCTGAGTATTCATGTTTTATAACTCAACTACTTCCTAATACAGAGGGACTGATTTGAGTGCAAAATACTAAAAATTCCTTAAAATCTTTTTCCTTACTTTGTCTTTTGCATACTCCACATAAGATCCAGAATACAGACCCAAATAACTATCTTCTACAGGCTTTTTCTTTCCTCCCTCTTCCTCCACAGCAATGATGTTCCCTGTTAACTCCTATTAAGATGTCACTGGGATGGTCTCCTTACTACTATGGCACAATCCACTGCTGGTTTCAATACCCTGCATACCAGCACATGAAAAATGTCAAGGCATTATAGTCCTGGGTTCATTAAAGCCTTTTTAATTAATCTTCTTAGTGATTTTAATACTCTGCATACAACTGAATGTAAAATGTCAAGGTAATATAGCCCTGTGTACTTTATCTTCTTATTCAGGTATCATAAACATCCACGTTTTTCCAATGTAACCAACCTTTCAGTACTATCCTCGAGCCTTTGGAGTGGGCATAGCACATGAGCTCAGGATCGTACTTTCCAAAAGATGCCACAGTGGTAATTTTTGACCAGTCGTAGGATTTCCATGTTTCCTTCCCCACATCAAACACAAAGACCTAGAAAAGGGGTAAAAAGCACCCTCGTTAGCCCCGAACCCCTCTCAGCAGGTCAATTATTCTCCACGCGGCTCTCACACTGGCACATCCCCGGCGCCGCCGGGAAGCGGCTCGCAGGGATGGCTGCCGGGGAGCCGAGTGCGGGACATGCCCGAGCAGCGCCCCCGGCCCGGGCACTGCCCGCACGTCCCCGCACCCCCGGGGGCACTGCCCGGCTCGGGAGCGGCAGCGGCGGCCGGGGCGCTGAACCTGCTGCGAACGGCGCTGCCGCGGGGCCCGGCCCNGGCTGAGCCCGGGGCGGGCCCGGCCGGAGCCGCTCCCAGCGCGCCGCGAGTGCAGGGACAAATGAGCTCGGCCGAGCGCGTTCACAGAACAACTGTTTATTGAAAGGTCACCCCGGGGACGGGTGCCAGGGTTGTTTCCGAGATCTACAGGGGAAGAACCAGAGCAGAGTAGTCTCCCGGAGGGGACTCATCCCCGCTGCCCGAACCAGCCGTGCCCGCGGGCGGCCGGGCTGAGCCGATCCGCAGCGGGTCCGTGCGGGGGCTCAGGCCGGGCACGCCTGCTGCTGACAGGAACACGCCGTGTGAGCGGAGACAGAGCTCACGACGTCCTCGGATTTCTGGTCCAGCCTAGGCTGCCCGTCCAGGCTGAGAGTGGAGTCTAAAGGAGAAAGGAGGAAGAAGAGTGGGGCTGGTTATACATCGGGGTACTCCTGTGTTAGTACGGAGTTTTTCGCAGAATCCCAGTCAGACGTACTGGTCGTGCTGGGCACAGGGTCACCTGACGCACCGGCTGGAACGCAGTGGAAGCCCACGGAGACGGGAACAGTCTGAATTGCTGAACAGCCTTTGACACAGCGAAGGACTGGCTCCACAGAGAAGCATTTTGTTGCTGTCTTCTCAAATGAAACTGGCTTCTCACTTTGGACAAATTTGTGCTGCAGCTTACAAGCTACAAAACATGAACCGTCTTAAAGCATGCACAGAGTTTAGATAAATAACTTTCTAGACTTAATTTGTAGAATTAGCAAACACTAAGACCAATGGATAAACCACGTGACAAGCTAGATGAAGCTAATCTGGTTGAAGTGAATCAATTTTCTGTCAAAGGCTCAGGCTGTGAGAAAATGAGGCACATGGTACACAGTTGCAAGGACAGAGGCTTGTGAGATGGGATGTAGGTGGGACACTGATGTCCAAATCAAAAAAGATACATGTGAAAACCTTGGTTAACTAACACCCAACTTTACCTGAACTAAGACAGCGCTTCATTTCAGGGCAGTAGTGGCTCCTAGACATCCCTATATCCACTTCTGCACTATGAGTAGCATCACACCTGCCTTGCCATGGCTGAGTAGCTTAGTCCCTAAGCCTGTGATCCAGGTTTTCCTGGACCAGTCACCTCAGGGAAGCTTGATCTAAGAACATATTACAAAAAGGCCAACACATGTCCAGAGGGTTGTGTTCCACACAAAACGTGTAGTGCACCCTAATGTGACCAGCACATTCATGTTGTTTTTATGTAGGATGTGGATGGCAAAAACCATCAATCATTCCCAAGCTGAAGTTTTCAGGCTGTGTTAATCTTCAGTCTGAGGAAATTAAAACAAGTGTTTCCCACCTCAAATCCCTTCTAATTTGATAGTTGGGGCTAGATATAAATTTTTAATCTAAACTAAAAGCCTGGAAATAACAGAATGAAAATAAAGAATGAAACTATTAAATATGACATAAAATTACTTTTGTCAACAGTCAAACTACCTCCTTTTCATACTAATTTATCATCTTAGGGAGTTTTAAGTTGAACACACAAACTCCAGGTAACTACACAAGGCATAAGATGTTGATTAAAAAACACAACAAAAACAGTTAACTATCAAACTCAGGAAAATCAAGGGTTTTTTTCTTCTTTTAGTCTGTGGCCACTAATCACAAAAATAGCAAAAAATGAGATTACTGTGCTACTATTAATATAAATCACCTGTTCATGTGACTAATTAATTAGTTGAAGGTAATGATATTAATATGTGTTAGAATCTTAATACCTCCAGCACAGGGGTCTTCTGAGATGATCCAAGAGTGACCAAAACTCACAGCATCTTTAGCTAAATATCCACTGGGCGTTTGATATTCTCTTTTCACCTCAGCATCATATTTTCCACAAATGCCGCATGTTTTTCCAGCCATCCAGAAAGCAACTTGAATCTTTGTGGAAATACAGAAAAGTTGCATGTAAATGCTTTTCTTCTAAAAATAAACCCACTGAAAGTAACTTAGAAATTACCTCAAGTCTATGCCCATCATAATATAGTTTATCTATGCCATAATCTGGGGCTTTTAGTGTCAGTCCTTTCTTTTCACTGCTGATCAGCATGCTTGCAGCTGCAACAAAAAAGCAAAGTAAGATATTTTTTAAAATGAAGTGACTGTTTTAGGGTCCACCCTGAACCATTTGTTAAGTTCCTGGGGACATAATGCACACTTTAAAGAATCTTGAAAGAGATGGGGGGAAGGAGAAAGGCTACTGCTCCCTGCCCTGGGAAAAACTGCAGCCACTCACAAGGATGGCTGTGACAGGGGACATCTATATGCTCATTCTGTGGGTCTCTGGGAAGAGCAAAACATACCCCAGCCCTGCATTTTTTCATCTATGCAAAGATGCACAAGATCAGCAACTCTTTCTTTGCTCATCTTTCTTGCCACCCACTACAAATGCTTGGAGGTATGTTAAAATCACCTAATTGTTTCTCAAATTAGGATGATCTTTATCTTGTGAGGTGTTTGTGGGATCAGGTCCTTTCCTTCTTCAAAAGATCAAGAAAGATTAAATGAAATATAAAGATGATTCTCTTACCGGAATTAGATGTGTATGGAAGATCTTTTGGGGCTTGGACACCATTAATCTTCAACTGGATGAGTCCATTGGAAACATACATGTCAACCTCACTTTAAATAAAGGAAATTAGTGTAAACAAATCCTTCTCCTTTGTCCTACTCAGCTGATAATTTCCTGTCTGGTAGAACCATCACTGCAGGATGCTCATATCATTCTGGCATGAATCACCTTCTACCCTTTAGGAGGAAGACTGAGGGGGCCCAGGACAGTGTGCCAGGAGTGCTCCCCATACACTTTCCCCTGGCTGTACTCATCTCTGAGTGGCTGCTTGTGGCCACAGCTCAGGCAGGAAGACTCCAGGCTATAGGAGCCTTGCTACAGGACAACCTAATTGCTATTACCTTCACATTAATTGAAGATGCTTTACATTTCAAAGGAAGATTGGGTTCCCTAGGGCAGTTCTCTTACAGCCTGGACACTCTGTGTGTTGTAGTATTTTCTTCAGAGCGGTGTTTGCTCTAATGAATCATACAATTGTTTGAAACAATCAAGAACGATTCAGTGATGAGGAATGTCTTTGTCACAAAAGATACAGTCTACAAAACAAGGATCCATGTGTTCTTTCACAAAACAGGTGCAGGGACTACTAGATTCCCTCTGTTTCTCTAACATTATGGCACAGTTAGGCACATATTTTTCAGAAATAAATAATTTTTGGTAATGAAACCTTACAGATCAAAGTATATTTATGTGCTTTGGAGAACACTCACTACAATGACTTTAGTTTGCATAATCCCATACAATTTAGGGGTGATTGCTCCAGGCTGAAACAAAGTATGTCTTAAATTAAATTCAAATAGATTAGAACATTATGTGCCAACTAAGAGATGTCCTAAGAGAGTGCCTCTAATCTGCGATAAGTAATGCCCTTTTCAGCTATGTCCACTCCTCAACAACCCTGCTGTAATGAGTGTGGGTTCTAATTTGTTCTAATTATTAGCTTAGTGTAGAAGGCCAGACTAATGATTACAATAGCTCCTTTTGGATTTATAGTTTATGTCTGCCTAATCACCAAATCCTGAAATGAGATGGTTAAATTCTAACAAATGAATGAAGAATTTGGGACAGTAAAGACTTTTGGTTACTGTGAACCTCAGATATATTTCAGAAGCACTTTTAAAAGACAAAGTCCCCAAACCCCAGTGACACTCCTAGATATCTTTCCATTGACATCAGTACTTTCTGCATGAGTCTAATGCTAATGCCATCTGTCCTACCAATTTGATCTTTATTTATAGCCTATTCAGCCTGGCATCTATTTTTTATTAAGTTTTCAATTACTTACTGGCTGGCAAGTCTGACGTTTATTGTTATAAGGTCAGCAGACTCTTCAAGTCTTTTCACCATCACCAGGAATTTAAGCTCTGGACTACAGTCCTGCACCAAGACATGGTAGCAATTTGCAGGCATTGAATAGTTAAATTGAATGCCATTGAAGGTTGTGATCTTATTTTGGAAAACTGTACAATGACCTGAAAAAAAACCCAGTAAAAAGTAAGCATTTTATAATTTTTATATGACAGCTATTTTATTTTAGTTTTGTAATTAAAAGGAAAAAAAATATTCTGGTTCTACATGTTCCCGTGTAGAAGTGAATTATTTCTGTCAGATGAAATATTAGATTTGTAGTAATACAAAAGTAAAGCTTTGACAGTCCCCAGGCAGCAGCACAACTCCCCATGATTCAGTCATTGTGTGAGATGAATTCTGCTCACAGCTGGTGCTGGTGCAACTCTCAGTTTGTGGCATTTTGGATTTTCTAACTTAGTTGTAGTCAAAAGAATTTCACAAAGGTTGATAACAATTCACATATCATTAACACTGGAGAAAGTTCACTAAAATGCTGATACCTTTATTGAGTCATAACCAGGATTAGAAATAGTTAGAAGATGGGAAGGAAAAAATACTACACTACACTTTTCTCTTTTCCACTGTAATGTTATTTTGTTGGAAATCCTACCAGCTCTGATTAGAAATTATTTTACAACAATTGTAATTAATATAGATTAGTTTTGGTGTTTACCAAAGAAATACTATTGAATCATAGAATGGCTTGGGTTGGAATGAACCTTAAAGATCATCTAATTCCAACCCTCTGCTGTGGACAGGGACACCTTATGAATATGCATGGTATGATATTAGCCCACTGATTCCAAGCAAAATGTGACTCCTTATTGTGGGATTACATAAAGCTTTTAATTTTAAAATTTACCCTAAGTAACTATAATGTGATTAGCTCTTAATACTGCATTAATCAAGCAATAATCCCTTCAAAATCAAAGTGCAGGATTTGAAATTAATGGGTATACTTTTGAAGCTGTTTCAGCTATAATGTAACAGTGCTAATCAAGCAGAGAACCCCAAATCAGAGGTCACTTAGATGTCCCTCTCACAAATTTTGTAATGTGTTTTCTTCACAAACAATTTCTGCAGGGAAGCTGAAATGCTTTCTGGAATGGATGTATTTGGAAGCACTATTTGTCATGGAACCAAAGGTTTAAGCTTCCTATAATGTCTTCTTTTCTTTACATCTTTGCAGCCTCACAGATTTTCATATAGATGATTTGTTTCTCTCTGACATCCAACTGGTTTTTAAGTGAATAAATAAGTAAAAAAAAAAAAAAAAGACATCAAAAGTATAAATCATGTTTACAAAATTTTCAAAGTCAATCAATCCCTGTGCAGATAGTTACTTGCTGACCTTTAAGACTTTCAATGATTGAAAGTGTTGCTTGGGAAAAGGCATTCCAGTCAGAGGATGGTAATGTTGAAATCGGTGTACCTGGATGTGAAGGGACTGGCAGGGGAAGCCTGACGGCTGTGTCGTAAATTGTGAGCTGAAAATCAGGCAGAAAACAAACATGAATGGAAATGCAAAGTACAGTGTAGAGATAAGGTAGCGTTTTCCTCTAATGTTCCAAGAGAACTGTGCTGACTGGAATCTAAATTAGCATCTGGATTTAGGTCAGCGAGAAAAAGAAATCAAGTCCTCTGTGTGCAGCATGAAATAGTTGTGCAGTGTGACACATCTGCAGCCTATGGAACAGCAGTGCTACGAATGAATTTGGAGAGTCACCCATTTGCAGCTTTTTGGGTAGCTGTACATCACATTTTTTCTCAGGCTGAACAGTTTGCTCACCTGAGATACACACCCTCTTTCTGCCTGTACATCAGCTGTTTGGCTGTCTCAAAAGCCTGGTTTTGCTGTATTTTCCAGAACACAGGAAAAGCTATCATCTTTCTGAAGATTTTGGGATAAGTGGTCTTTTTAATAAGTTATTATTAATGTGTTATCAATCATGATGGTTGGTTTCTAACCTGTTTCTTATTTCATATGCTTGCATGCTACATAAGAAAGACAAATAAGTTATAAGATATTTTCACAATAAAACCACTGCGTGAATATAATGTCTTGTGAAGGCAGCTTCTTTATAGTTTTTTGGTTATTTAAAAAAATCAATGCATTAAAAAGGTATTAATCATCCATTTCCTAGGTATTGATTGACTGCTTCAGGATAAAAGATAGTGGAAATAGTTACCTCTGGCAGCTTAAAGACAAAATCACAGGTTCTTGGAGATGTCAAAGCCATAACCAAGGTTGCCTGGTGAGAGGGACCAAGCTGTTGCCTTTGAGATAACCCAAGCATATAGGCAGCTCCTGGAAGAAATGAGTAAAACCTAAAAAAAAGGAAGTAAGTGATTAAAACTATCTGTCTTTTAAAAAATTGGTTACTATTTGTTCACACTAAAATACCCCCAATAGAGCAATATGCATTCTGTGTTAGACATGTTTTGCATCAGGGCTTGGTGATACATGATGTTGTTTATGGAAGGAGGGGCAGGCAAATTTATTTTTTAATTGGTGTAAAAGATCTCGAGAGACTGGATGGGAGAGTGATTTGAGAAAAAAAGTGTGGCAAACTTGTTTTAAATGCATTCAGACTTAAAAATCAGCCTCAATTACATAAGCTCCCAAGTACTAACATGCCAAAAATATTAAATTAATATTTCACGTTGATATGTCAGTCCTGCACTGATAACTTTAGGCAAGGATCCTTTTCCCACTGACTGTCAACAAGCTGATGGAAGGATCTCTACAAATGAGTTTCCAAACAGGCTTGGAACTCAGAGAAATACAGAAAATATTCCTTTATAAAAAGGCATAGTCTCAGAGCAGAAAAAAAGATAAGTTCTGTGACATTGCTCCAGGATAGTCAATTGAATGGTTTCATGTCCTTTAATAAGAGCAGATAACAGCTTCAGGTAATTCAATCTAATGTAGAAAGTCACCCTTTTCAGAAGACTTTAACCAAATCACCTGTATGCCCTTAATGTGAAAACTTTTGTTGTGTGTGTATTCAGTTAACTGAGTTTCTGTACATGTCTGTGTTTTGGTAGCACTATGACAAAAAATAGGCTTCAATGCAGATCTATAAGTTATTGCAGGCAAATGCATGGAGGGATGCAATGAATGAGTGCGACAGATATTTCAGGTATTTGGAGACACGTGAACTGAATCCATCATCTACAGTTTTCTTACACTAAATGTCATAAAACATTTTTTATTTAATGTGCATAAGCCTTATAGGAAGTATTTGTATCACCTGCTTCAGAAGTCAGAGGCAAGGTGCCTGCATTAGGAAATCAAGTAAGAGCCTGACTTCTTCAGAGAACCAAGGCCAGGCTTCTGCTCTGAGCCTCCATAAATCAGGAAGCATCAGGAGACCAATCTCCTAATTCAGGCACTTTAAATTACAAGTCTACAATAGACTAGGTGAATCCCACCATCTCAGGTGGTTTTCTTGCAAACTAAAATGCAGTCTGCTTTGAGGGAATGAATACAGAGAAAGCAAACACATGTAATCTGATTTTATAATATCCTACTGATTAAGGGGAATTTTTCCATCTTGGAAATTGCAGGACTGAACCTGTAATTATTTGGAGCATTGACATATATTTTTCAAAAACTAAAATGAAATCTCACCATCTTGCAGTTGTTCGGATTATTGAAGGCACTTTTAGCCACTCCAGCTTCATCTGCATGGCTGGATAAGCAGCAAATTGCCCTGTTGCAATCTGAGTAGCGATGTGGTAGTCCTGGCAATCTTTACCCCATTTAAGAGAACTCTAGTAGAGGGAAATATATAAATTTTTGCATAAAATGTAGTAAGATCATTATTTTTCATTTATATTTGAGTTGATTGATATTTTAAACTTACTGATACTTTTCGGTAATTTATTACTGAAGCATCAGCACAGAGTTTCCATCTACTTGGTCCTGTGATGCTTGAACCAAACATCTGTACTCTCCACCTCTTGGGTTGTGTATCAGTGTACAGGACAAACTGCAATCCTGTTGGCTGCTCGTTTCTGTGGATGGCACGAAGAACTGCAGCCAGTATTGGTGGCTTGCTGTCTCCCAAGAATTTAGGCTTAGGTGAGTAGAGAGGAAATAGAGGCCAAAGACATAAACAAAGCATTAGAATTACAATAGTAAAACCACTGGCATGACCTATGCAAGTAAAACTGCGTTGGGAATTTTTTTGTAAAGTAATTTCAATGCAACAAAAAGAAGTATGGTACTGGATACAGAACTGATACTGCCCAGCTCAGCCCTGCTCTCTTACCAAACTGCAATTAAACTAATAGCTTTTTGATAAAACTAGCTTGACCACCTGTCTAAAACCATGATGATTTGTACTGTCAGGGGGATCTGTTCAGTGCAGTCCAAAGTGTGGTGCTGGCACAAGGAGCAGCACGTGGCCCTGTTCAGCACTGGACCCTTGTGTCCAGCAGCAGCACCGGCCTGCCTGAGTGTCCCACCTGAGCTGTGGGCAGAGTCCCCGCCTGGCCAGGGGACAGCTGCAGGGGAACGTGCTGTGGGGCAGCACGTCCTCCCTGTGCTGCCAGGTCCAAGTGACAGAGACACACAAAAGGATTGGGTGAGACAGAGATGGGTGGGGCTTAGTGGGAAATGGGGGAAGAACAAGGCTGTGGCTGAAAAAGAGCTCGGGGAAGTAGTAATGTGGTGAAAAAATGGACAAGAGAGGTGAATTTAAGCTGCACAGAAATGGTGAGGGAGAAGGTCGCTCTGGTTTCCTTTTTTCCACAAGCTACTTGCACTAACAACTGGGAGCTGCTGCTGCAGAAAGGATGCCTCAGCAAAGTAAGGCTTATTATTTTGTAGGCATGTAGGTCATTGCCTGAAATGTGTGAAATTTTTCTCTGTTGAAATCTGCTCCAGATTCCCTCAGTTCTTAGAGAAGGACCAGGTACCATTAACTATGTACCCTGCAGACATTCCTGAATAAACACCTGGATTGCTCTCTGAGTTGGAGCCATGCTGCAGACTCAGGGTGTTTTCAAAGGCCTGTTATGGTCCTGCTAACACGAACAGAAGGACTCTGCAGTGAGAACCTAATGAACAAGTCAAGTCCTAAACTTTTACAGAAAGATACACAATAAAAATAAACCTGAAACCAGTTTCTGATCAAGCAGGTCGGCACTTCTAAAGTGTTCTTATTTTTATAGTGAATTATTTACTGAGTAAGACAAATTTCAACAGATACAGCAACACATTCCAGTTTCATTTAAAAATATAGCCTGCATTGAGTGAATGTTAAATAACATTCAATGAGTATCCAATGTGCTCACCTTTATAAAACATGAAACATTTCAGTTTCTTTCTATATACCTAGTATGCTAAATCACCATATTTTTCCTATTCTGTTATAAATAAACAACAACTGGAAATGCAAAGTAAATGTTTGGATTTCTTGCATATTAAGACACTCACCTGAGACATGGCTCTAGAGATGCCTTCATCACTAGCTGAAGAAGAGGAAGAGCTGATGCTGATGTTCAGGATTTCCCCTCCTGGGTCCTGCAACAACAGAGAATCACCTTGAAGCAGGTGCCTACCACTGGAAGTTGTTGCAGAATCAATTTATCATATTTTTACTTTCAGAGAACTAGGGCCTAATTGCAGCAAAGACAGCAAGAGTAGTTGTACACCCTGCTCCCACTATATGCGATAAATGTACCTGTTCATCCTCTGGCTTAAACAGAAACTGGTAAACAGGTGGGTTTGCCTGTGAAAATAGATAGTATGTTAGAAGACCCAAGAGAAAATAAAGAACTAACTTTTGATAAATGCATTAAAAATTTCAGTACTGAGTATGGAAAACAAAGCAAAACAAAATTAAGTTTTTAAAACATTTTACAGTGAAATATTCTGAAATGTCAAAATTCTGATCTGAAATGCTTCAGAGAAGCAGAGTTCCTCTTTCTTTGGTCCATGCTCTGTGAGCACAATTTCCTGATGTACAAAACCAATTACTATAAGAAATATAAAAAGGTCCAGCCAGAGTGAATTACCTGTTGGCTGGAATATTCACTGTCCCCACTGCAGTGCCTGTCCCCAGAGTGGTCTTCTTGGCTGCTGCTGCTGCATGCTTTGCTGCTAGCAGAGCTGCCGCTGCTGCTCCTGCTGCTGCTCTTGCTGCCACGCTTCTTCCCAGATTGCCTTTTTTCATCTTTCCTGTGATGATTTCCAGGCTCTTTACCATCAGCAGAGGAAGCAGCAGAAGAGGATGAACTGGAGAGGTGGGATGCACTGGGCTCTGCCCAGAGGCCTGTATCTGCAGTCTTGTACTCTCGGTTAATCCGTTTTGTGCGGCGCCGTGTTTTGTTTGCAGCCTCCAAAAACAGTTGAAAGCATCATGAATTTATAGCTTGTTCTGTAACATTTCCCTGGCTGTCAGACAAGATGCTCACCACAGGCTTCCAAGGAAATAGAACTTCCTGTCCCCAAACACTGCAGAAGCTGTACCAGAACTACTCAGGCCCATTCCTCCCACCCCAATTCCTTTCTTTCCCATGCCAGTTTTTCACAGTGGAAACCCTTGGCTTCATTTATCGGAAATAGTCCCCTCTCTGATGCTCAGAGTCTCTTACCGTGAACACATTTTCAATGCCTAGAATCTTCTTCAGTTTAGCTTGAATGTCCTCGTATGGAGATGCCTCTCCCTCTTCCTTTGACCCTGAGCTTGATACCTCAATTATTTTTGAAGCTGCTTTGGATCCTGCTTGAACCTCCAGCTGTATTTTTTCAATATCAGCATCTGTATGAACTAAAGGCAAAAGCATTCCAGGATTGTGCTGCTTGAGCATTATTCACAGCGATTGACAGAAAAACTTGTTATTATGACTGTACCTGGCTTTAAAATTATTTTGGCTTCAAATTCTCCAAATAATTTGTGCAGATAGGTATTTCTTAATAAATCAGAATTTCGTGATTTAATGCTGAGACAAGTAGAACATCCCAAACTTTCCAATTTTCTACAGAAACTGTGTGAGTAAAGTCTTCTTCCTGCTCTGTTGTGATGTGCCTCTTCTGAACTTTGCTGGTAGCCTTTGGATATCACATTAGGAATACTGCTTTGCTGCATTAAACAAAAATATGGCAGATAAAGTCATTTTCCACAAAAAAAAAATTGCCCCAGCTCTTAAAATAATTCCTCCCATTAATGAAGAGAATGATGACAGTCCTACCTAGAGAAGGAAGCAATGCTTAGAATTAGAGATCCAGGCACTGGAAGCAGTGGAGTTTCCTGCAAAGTGCTCTGTGGAAGAGGACAGCTCTCCTGCCCACCCTTTCTCAGGCAGTGCTTCACAAACACACTTCCCAACGAGAACCTGCAGGGCTCTTTGGAGGGGCTGTCCCTCTGAATCCATTTCAGGATTCTAGCCCTCCTGCTGCAAGCCAGCTTAGCCCTCCCACACCAGCCTCAGAAGCTGAAGAGCACATGAAAAAAATGTGCTTCTGTAATCCACTGCAGGGATTATCTCAGGATTTGGGAAGAAAAATCTGTATCCTGCCCAAGAACAATATTTTTCACATTATTTTGATCCAGCAAAAAAAAGAGATATTTTACAAGGGACGAGAGTTTCAGACACCCTCCCATGACTGCAAAGAAATAGGAAGACGTGCTGTCAAAGCAGCCCTGCCTGCATGCAATGAAGAAAGTGAGTGGACTGTGAATGATCATGTCATGAACCCATTGGTTCATGATGATCCAGGGGGTCTTCAGCTTGGTTTGGGAAATATCAGGCCCCTGTTGAATCTCACCATTCCTGTGTTTGAGATCTGATTAGACAGCTCCTGTGTCAGGGGTGCCCAGCCCATCTGAGGAGTTTTTCCCTGCCTGTCTGCAGTACAGATGGTGAGAGGCTTCCTTACCTTCCAGCTACCAGGTCTTGAAAATCCTTCTGTTGAATGCAGTAGCTGGTCAGAGATACTTGGTATTTCTCCTTTGGGGAGAAGCTGGGATTTCTTTTCAGAATCTTCTTCTTCCATGTTCCTTGAAATAGCATAAACATCGCTCCTGTGGAGGTGATAAATGGCACGCAAGTAACACCTTCTGATTTCACTCTACCCATTTTTGCTGGTGCAAAAAAGACAGCACTAAGCTTTATGTGGCTGCCAAGGTATGGCAGACCTTAACAAGTAGTTATATACTTGTGATGTTATAACAGGGAACTCATAATCAGTAACATAAAGCAAGCAAAATGCGAAAAGCCCTTCTGTACCTCACAGCTGCAAGCTCAGCCTCCTGATGGCAGGGAAGGGTTTCAATCTTCAAATTTTTCTCTTTCATATTTATCCTGGCATCAAATTTCATTGTAGTGCTGGCACTGAACTCTGCATGAAATTCTAGACCACTCTGAAAGTACTGTGTGTTAATCCCCATCATTGCAATCATATGAAAATATGCTCTGAAAGAGTGGAAATAAAACCAGCCATAATTACATATTAATATGCAGAAATTTAACTTTGAAATACAAAATTACATTTACATGCTGTTCTGTTTATTGTAAGACCCACTACTGATGGATGAAGAGATTTATCACAAGAGGTTAAGAAAAAAGCTGAAATGCCGCTGGAAAAGGTGAAGGGATTTGTCTGAGAAACAAAGCTAACATGGACCTTCTGACTGCATTGTCACTGATAAATGCTTGTGTATGTGAAAATATATGTAATTTTTACTTTGGTCTGATGTCAGCATGAATATCCATCTTGGTTTCCCACAACTGTGAAGGTCTAAATTCATCAGATACTGGTGGTGATACCTTTACATCCACTGAAAAAGACAGAAATTACATGAACAGAGGAACAATAAATTCTGGGCATACAATGCTTTCAATAAACATAGTAGTTAATGCAAGGGCAGTGCTTTTACATTTTGAAATACTTTACATGGTTATTTAAAGGTTGCTAATCCAAACCAGAGTTATACAAATACGTCTCGGGTGAAATATGCTAATTACTCCTCAAACCCTTTGGAGGTAGCTGGTCACTAATATTTTGACATTATTGGCGTATTTTTCAAGATTATAGCAGGATTTAATTTCAGCAGAGGGATTGGACCCATAATTATTGTGGGGCAGCTGCTCAGTTTGGCATCCCAAGCTCACCGTCAGCCGCAGCCTGGGCCACCGTGGCCCCGCACAGCCCCAGCTCCAGTGGCAGGCCGACAATGGTGGGGACAATGTGCCGCATCTCACCCACCATCACCGGCAGGGTCCATCGGCCTGAAATGCCTCTCTGGACCTCTTCCACCACTTTTTTCACCACTGGCTGCCAGTCTGATGATCCAGTTAGACTCTGGAAACAGAGAAATAGGTTAGGTAAGAGGAGACACGGAAGGGAAATTATTCAGCATTACAGACAAAAAGGTCAACAGCCTTGTCAGTACCATCATCATCTGTTGAATGGCATCTTTGTCAATGTCAACAAAGGCGATCTCTTGACCCAATATTTTGATGTAAGCAGATACCAGAGGGTCTTCAGGCGGCAGTTCTTTCCATCCCAGAAGCTGTGGTGTTAAGGAGAGATAGGGAGAAAGCGAAGAAGCAGAAAATGTCACTTAAAATGGACTAATGTATTAGCAAAGAGTAGATCCCATCTGAAGGATGAGAACTGTGTTTCCTTAGCCAAAAACCTAATAGACATCTTACAGGTCTGAACCAATGTGACTTTTCACAGGTCTGAACCAATGTGACTTTTCTTATACTGCATAGCTGATTTCAGAGTTTCCCCATGTAAGGATGAGGTAAGGGCTTGGTAATTTCTGCTGCTGTAAGTAGTAGGTGACACCCAAGGACTTATGAAGAAAAACCTTATTCAATAACCATTTTAAAAGAGAAGAGCAACCACTTAGTGTGTTCTAACATACACTTTAAAACATTTTGGCTCCCAGCAGCATCCTCATCTTTTGTACTCTACATTAAGAGCTGACACATGTTGAGTGAAAAGGTGGCATCTGTTGAGAGAGTGAGTACAATATAAGTACAGCTTTCCATGACTGAACAGGATGACTGACTCCTTTCTTCCAGAAACATCAAAGGGACGGCTCAGTGGGTGGGTGATGCAACCCTGGTGCTGTCAGGAGCTGTCTGTTGCAGACAGGTCGGAAGGGTGCCCAGACGTACCGATTTACCCAGCTCCTTCAGGGTCTTGTACGTGTCATACTCAGCAAAGGGAATGTTCTGCTTCCTGATAAACTGGGTTAGGCTTTGTGACCGGAAAGCCACCTGCAGGAAACAGAGTCAGGTGTCACAGCCCAAGTACAAGAGAGCTCAGGAAACCCTTGTGCCTGGTATTAACTCACTGAGGCCACACGAAATACTTGTTTCATGAAGCCATTGCGTTATGAGGACGTCTACCTGGCGGATGACTGCAGGCTATGGCTGCAGATGCTGAGGACGTGCTGAGCCAGCCGGCCTTAAATTAGTCAGCAGGGGTAATTTTAGGGTAGTGCAGAACTCAGCTCAGGCTGCAAAGCTTGCCCAAGAAGCTGTGTGGATTCCTGCATGCTGTTAAATGGAGCTTTGTGCTGCCCTGGCTGTACTGCTGGCTGAAATTTAATTTCCCTGTACTTATGCAAAATTCCCTGGATCCCGTGTGACTTTAGGTGGGCAGATGGATGTTCTGCTGCGTAAGCTTTCCTCTGCTCCTAGATTTACATGCCTATACTGGATGTGTTCATTGATGAATGTATGTGTCAAGAAGCCCAAATAAAAGAAGAAGCCTAAGTAAAATCATAATGATTATCTAAATTTTCCCTTCCACATCCACCCTCACAGCCAGAAATGGAGTTAAACACTACATCACAGTCCAAAAGCTGGCTGCCTTAATGCAATACTTACCTCGATAATATCCGTTGCAGTGTTTGCGTAATATCCTCTTACTTTTGCGATTATATCAGATGGAAGCATGGTGCTGGGACTGTTCATGAGATAGACCCTCCAAATGGCACCAGCCTGATATTGAGCTGTCACAGGAATAAAAAGCGGCAGAAATTAGGTTCTCTGAGGTGTCTGGCGCATGTAAGCCACCTCAGGTATGTGCTGTAGTAGATCACAAGGGGTGCTGTCAGGATTCAGTCCCACAGGTCCTCAAGTTTGCAACCTCAAGAGGAGGACTTTGTTCTAAGGCAGAGCTAGCCCAACCCCAGGGACTGAAGAAGGAGGCCTAAATCCATTTGCAAGCACCACATTCCTCAGCAGATACAAGAGATTTGAGAAAGAGCCTCAGGGAATTTTGCATGTGTGCTGGTTTGGCACATGTTAGGAGGCTCTTCTCCTTTTCCTGTTTCAAGAGTGCACTAAACTCAGAGCTCACAATTGGATTTTGGATGGAAATCACAGACCACAATAGGAGTGTTTGGCTACCTAAGCTGAGGAAGTGCACAGGACAGTTGGTACTCACAGGAATAGTCACTGATCTGAATGACCTTGCTGTAACGATAGCTCAGCCTGTCAAGTCTGGGGCCCAGGAGTTTAATGGCAATGTTGCAAGCAGCAGATCTGAGTAATAGAGTTAAAACCGTATGAAGAGAGTCGACTGTGACCAAATTCTTAGAAAACTGCAAGAAAAACATCTCAATTTGCTACTAAAAATGTACTTCTTCCTCTACTTACAGTTTATAGAGCTGTGGAATCCTGCCTGCTGCCAAAGTCTTCATGTGTGAATATGCAAAACTGGCTACTTGCAGGCTGGGCTCTGTCAGCAGTGAGCTGGCCAGAGCTGCTACTGTTGGAAGAGCAGGCTTGGTTTCGAAGAGGACGACACAAGCCACCATTCGGACGTTTGGAGCAAGCGTGCTGTCCATAAAGACCTGGAGGGTGATTTCCCTTACCTACAGGAGGAAGATACAACCTCTGAGTAGCCCATAACTTCCCAGTGAGCAGTGTTTCCTAAGCAGTGCATACGTGCTCTGCAGTGAATGGAGAACAGAACCCTAAACAGGAGACGTGAGCACGAGACCTGTCACTGAAAATGAAGATATTGCTGGATGCACAGTGAACAGGGCTGGGAGAAACAGCCATTAGGCCCACTATTACACTGACTAAAGCAATCTCTTTCACAGGATATCAGCAAGGATGGGGTCAGGATTTTGCAGCGTGGGCAAGAGGAAGACCAGTAACTGAGAAACCTGCCCAGAGTTGCTAACGTTACCTGATGGTTTTTTATTCCTGAATCACTAAGCAAACCCAGTCCTTACCCTTCAAGATATTTGCTTAAATGATAATTTCAGTTACTTTTGCAGGGTCTTTTCTTGCAATTTTCCTTAAGGCCAACACAGCATCAGCATGAATTCTGTTTGGTAATGAAGCTGCAGCTGAGGAAAATGTTGGCAAAAACTTCAGGATGCGTTTGATACTGGCTTGCTGTCCTGCATTGCCAATGGCTTTCAGGGCCAAGGACATGTCTTTGGCATCACCTTTGCTGGTGGCTTCAGAAGCAAGGTTGTGGAGTGGCTGAAAAAGGAGCAGACCATGTTAATCTTAGCAGGTAATGATCTTGTAATAATGCATAAAAATATGCATTGCCATGGAAAGCAAAACAGCTACTGCTGCAAATCCCAGAACAGAGCTGACTTTTCTCCCAGGAAAAATCTCACCATCATTATCAGGATGCCAAACACGGACCATACAAATAAACTTGGTTTTCTCCTTGCACAGTGTTGTAATTGATTTTGAATTGTGCCTGAGCCTGAGTGTAGGAGGCAATCCCAGGTGGGTGCCTGCACCAGAGAGTCTGTTGCAAGTTCAGAGGTAGTGCTGAGCTGATGCCAGGTTCAGTCATTCCCTGGGCCACCTCTGCCAGCCCTGCCAAAGTGCACTTGCAAACTTTTCACTTCCTACAGCAATTTCAAGTTTACTCCAACAGGTTTGCTGTTCTGAGAAGCGGAATTACCATTCTGGTGGCTTGGCTTTATTTCACTCTTTTGGAAGATTTAAACACCTGTCAAACACCAGCAAGGCCTTCTCAGTGCTGTGGCCCTGCTGAGCAAGAAGCTGGACCTGCATAGTCCAAGGACAATGTCCTGAATATTTCTGACAGTGAAATGCAATTGTGTAGCAGGGCCTCCTCGGAAGCCCTAACCTATCACATACCTAGAGCTTTGCTTATATTCACACTTTACTGCGTTTTTAATACATCTTTTAAATACACTCAACCTAACATAAATGTAGAATTGTAGAATCATAATTACTTTGCTTTAATCCAAGTTTCAGGCTGGTTACAGGATCCATTATCCCCACAGGCTTTTAGCACTACATTTGAAATTCTGAACTGCTACAACCTGATCTTTCAAAGGCATCAGCTCAGTGTTTCATTCTGTCTTTGCATTGCTAAGAGTGAGGCATGCAAACAGTGAGTTACCTATTTGCCAGCATTATGAGAGCTAAATTATAGGCATTTTAAAAATTTCTTCACCTTTTATGAATAAGAAATGAGAGTCACCTACCTGAAGAAGTTCATTTGGACATAGTAAAGCATGAGCACAGTATTTATTCACTCTTCTACCATATCCTAGGTAAACAATTATCCTATGCATCGGTACTTTCTTGATTTGGGGACAGGTCAGAAAAGTCTGCAGAAGGAAGAAGTATCACTATTTACTGTTTCTAGTAATTAGAGCTGTATTTAGCAACAAATGCATTTGAGAAATAGAAAAAATTGATTTGTGCTTTTTCTATATAATTTAAAGAATTAAATCAAATGCTAGACATTCAGCTACAAGAAAATTAAGTAGACTTGCTCCCATTGTGCTGCGTATACTTTAGATACTGGTTATTTATTATTTTCTTGAGTTTGTCTTTTTTCTTTTAAACTTCTGATTTGCAAAACGAATCAACAGCAGTTTTCTTATAATTTGTGGGGTTTAACATCAAATATAATTACAAAATTTTGGCAACAAGTGTTTTGGAATATTTTCTGAAGCATTCCCCATTTTTGTTAAAACCTTGCATTTTACAAATTTAGATGACAATTTGTTGTATCATTCACTTATAATCCTATGAATCCACCTTTAAAAAGGAGTGAGAGGGAAAATAGAAGGGAGAAGGATCTGTACTCACTGAGGCAATATCCAGGGTTTGTTTGTTTGGTGTAACAAAATGGAAGGCGAGAGGGAGAGCTGCAGCTGCTTCCCAGATGTTCAGCTTCTCGTCATGGATTTTTTGCTTCAGGAATCTGAACGTGTCAGTAGATCCAGCAGCACAGATGGCACTCAGGAACCAGGGCCTGCCAGGAAGAGGAGGATTCATTCTCCCCATTGACCAGTGTGCCTCTGATCAGAAACCCTGGCTGAAGGCCACAGTTACCTGTAGGGGAGTTCATTGACAAACTGCAGCCACAAAGACTCGATTTGATCAAGGGTTGCTACACGAAAAAGCTGGATCGTCTGTAAGAACTTGGCTGTTGCTTCTTTAGTGGCTCCTTTCTCGTTGTTCTGAACTAATTGCCGCAGTGTTTCTGTTAACTGTGGGAAAAACAGACAGTTAGAAGGATCCATGTCTAAAGCAATTATGTGATGACCTGTTAACCTTATAAATAATGAAAGTGTGTGAAAGTAAGCCTCTAATACCTGTAAATCTGGATTTTTAATCCTTATAAGAGGAATTGGCATCTGGAGTAGTTCTCCCGAGAAATGATAACGAAGACTGCCCTGGTTTTGCAGCTGAGATGTTGGTGCACTGATAGGAGGCCTTTTAACGCCGACCAAGGACAGCTCTTGTCTTCAAGGGAAAGAGGGAAATGCATCACTAGCCTGTAACCACACTCTGTGCATGGAGGACTTGTACAGCATTGGAGCAGACTGAGGGGTGCCCAGCGGGACTGCAAATGGATCGTGCACTCCTCTGTTCATCCATTGCTCAGGATTATCTGGAAAAGTCATATGACTGCAAAAGCCTTTGTGAGAGTTTACTAAAGTCTCTGAGAGATTGGACAGATGTTTCAGGTGGCCTAAACAGTAGGGCACAGGCCATCTGAAACATACTGGGCATCTGGAATGGGCATCCCAAGGGCTGTACGGTGTTTTGGCCCTTGGCAGCCACAAGCCAGATGCTCCTAGTTATCTCACGAACCAACAATAAGTATGTTTTAGGCATCTCCACCTGGCTATGACAATGTAAGGACAGGCACAGTGCCTACCTTGCCTCCATGACTGCTGCCCCGTTGGGTTCATTGAAAGGAGAGATTTGGTACACCTGGTCGGACATAGCGGACACCAACGACACCCCATTGTCGTCATACTTCATCTTGTAAGTGAACGTCACCGTGCCCTTAATGTTTCTGTCTTTCTAGAAGTGCGAAGAGACCCACTCAGAAACAGGAACGGGCTGGTCAGCCCAGACAAGCCAAACCCCCTGTGAGCGTCAGTGCAATGTGAGGGCTGAGCAGTGGCTCACGCCCGAGCAGGGCAGCAGTGGCTCCATGCTGCTCGTACCGGGGGGCAGGTCGGGCAGGGCCGGATGTATGCCATTCCCAGGTTCTCCACTGCTTTCTCCTGGCAGTCCGTCAGGTCCTTGCTTTTGGAAATGGTGGCACGGTTATTCTTGCTGTCATCCTGGATGACGTATCTGGTGTGGCAGATGCCTTCAATCCCAGCCTGCAAGTATTGGTTAAACACAATGAACTTCCCACTTGAGATAGCAATAAAAAGGTCAAAGAAAGCAGTCTGGGAAGTATAACTTACTCTTTAATGGTAAAATGAGAATAAAAGTAAAATCAGAATGGGAAAAACAAACCTCCTGTAACTCATACACATTTTGTGACTTTTTGATGGTTATCTGCATCATGTTCAGAATCCCTCTCACTAGGTTAGTGCACAGAATGGGACAGTCCTCTGGGGCAAAAATACTTCCAACCCTTCCTTCAGTGTATTCAAACTTGAAGGTCTGGCTGAGACATGCAGCAATGGTTTCTGAGAGCCTCAAAGATGGAATGAAGGGGTCAGTGGGCCAGAAGCCATTGTGTTCCTCCAGCTTTGGCGATCGAATCTGTGAACAAAAATACGAAACCAATCATACTGTTCACCATCAGTTTGAAATAGTGCTATAATAGGGGAACTGGACACTTCTCATCCATAGCAAAACAGAAGTCAATGTTGTCCAACATTACAGGAAGCAGTTTCCAACTCAGACTCCTGTGCTCGTCCTAGGACGCATCCTTGAAAATGCAAACTTCCATGAAGGATTTCTGCCAGAAAAATAAGATTATGTGAGCAGGATTCAAAAGTTCAGCAAGTCTGATGAAGTTCGTAGGATGAGTGAAACACCAGCTACCAGCAATCAGTACAGAGAGGATACTCACTCCTTTCCCACAGATGACAAGTGAGATCTCCCTTCAGTCTGCAAAGCAGCCAAGCCATTATTGCCCAAGCTGCCTGCCTGAACACAAAGGGACTATTCTGGCTGCTGCTCCAGGTCCAGCATGTCCCCAAGCACCAAAGCCGTGGCACAGCTGATGGGGGAGCAGAGGTGACCGCAGGAGCTCACACCTTCGGAAGCTGCTGACATCTCTCTGAGCTCCCCAGGCTGTAAAGCTTGTGCACAAGTCCTTGACTGCTACCTAGTGGGAAGTGTTTGCCTGCATGCACAGACCTATCCAGTCCCATACTTACACACACACCTCCCACCCTCGTGCATAAAAGTACATGTTCCTGCATAGAGGGAAAAGGTGTGGGCTCAGTGCTCTGTGTTATTTTAGGCATTCATCATCAATGCTGCAAGGGTGGCTTGCCTCTTGTCACATTTTCTCAAATTAAATCCTACTCAAGACTGTTGTCCGCAACTGCTAACATTGTAGAAACTCCAGCGAGGTTACACAGAGCCTGCAACTGCAGCAGTGTATAAAGGTTGACAATAGGTATCCCTTCACACTGCTTCCCTAATATGTGTGCAGGATGACAGACTGAGAAAACTCCTAGGGCGAGTGCTAAGGGCACCTCTTACAGCTTTTCCCCCACGTGCTGTCTTCTTAATCCCTTGTCTGTGGTCTTTCATGCCATGCCAGTATTTTAAGTTGTTTGGTTTAATCTCTTTTATGAGTAACAGTGCTTCCAGATCTGATATCATTATGCTAAATACAGGCATTACCATTAGAATTCTTCACATTTGAATTAAAGCCTATGTGAAGAATATCAAAAGGGGGATAATGGAGACAGTTGGGTCTTTCTCATGTGATATCTGAATTCCAGTGCTGAGCTTTTCTAGGCTATGGACCAGGTTAAAAAACATGGATCTTTCATTCTAGAATGCTCATTTTTATACTCAAGCTTAGTGTTACTTTAGTAAAACTATCTTAAGGACATTTCTTTAACACAGCTGCCTGCCATACGTTTGTATGGAGGTGAACCTAAGGCAGCTATAGTCAAAGGGACTCAGATACTGATGGCAGCAGAGCGGGACCAGCTCCAGCTCCTTCCAGCAGAGGAGCAGGCTGTGAGTAAGCCTGTGGTGCTCTCTGTAGGTTCCTGCCAGCAATCCAAAGCATTCTGGATGCAGCTGCAGACTTTTCAGCAGTGCCCTTGGCTCTCCCCATCATGTCTTGCGTGTACAGGGTGCAGAGCTCAGTGCCCTTGTCCACACCTCTGCCCTTACTGGGTTATCATCACTGCCTGAGGGAAACTGCGTGGACTGACGGGCTTAGAGGGTCATCCCAGCAGTGGGTAGGGCCCGTAGCTTTTATGTGAGCTCTACATCTCTTTGCCACTTATTTTGCCAGCCTGGAGGTATGAGCAGATATGGGTGGGGGAGTGGGTGGGTTCCCATGCCCATGGTGATTTACCTGCAGAAGGTGGTCACTGTGAGACACACGGCTGATCTCCACCTTGCTGGCCAGCCTCACCCCTGCCATGGCCAGGCTTCTGTCAGGGAGCCCATGCACAATGATACTCTCATAGCTATATAGGTAGGTCTTGCCCATATGAAAACCAGGCTCTGTTAGGAAAAAATATAACAGGAAACACCTCCTTGGCTGTGACTGTTGTGATGTTACTTGGACCAGCCCAGCAAAGAAAGGTGAAGCTGCCACTGCCGAAAAAACAAGTGCGAGCAGTGGGCAAGGTAAGGCTGTAAGGGAGGGCAGCAAGGGAGCTGCTGGCTGGCAGGGGAGCCACTTACCGAGGTCCTTCTTCTGGCCCCCTGTGAGGAAGGAAAGAGAAGTGTTCATGAAAAACCCCATTTCTGTAGATCCTGCCATGTATTATTCATTAAGTCAGCATGCTAATGGCTGGCAAACCACCAGTAATGGGGCTCACCCCACACCCCCAGGACACCAAGCCATGCCAGCCCTGCTCACTAGCTGCTGCTTGCTTGCCTTTTCTCCTGCTGCTGAGCTTAGCACAGAAATCGAATAGTTTACAGCTGAAGCTATAAAAGGGCTTCAGCAAATGAAGCTGTAAATATCCCTGAAAAGCCCCAAGGAAATGCAATTTGCTCAGGATCACAGTGGCTGTCACAGCTTGGCAGTGCTGGTAAAGCTTCAACTTACCCACAAGGGCGAACACCAGGGCCAGGATGAGTCCCTTCATGCTAAAAGTGACTGACGCCCACAGGGGAAAATCTGTGGCTTTTATAGAAGAATTATTAACAGGCGCAGTGAATTTTGTTGAGTTATCAACTTCTTATCAACCACCCAACAAACCCTTTGAGGGAGAGGGGGTTGGGGTCAGGGCGATGGAGTTTTTTGCTGAACCAAAATAATCACTAGTGCTGTTGTTCTTACTTCACCAACTAAACACCTTGAAAGTACCTTTAGAAACAAGTACTTAAAAGTATTACAACATAGTTAAAGCCAAAATTTATTATTATGCAAGTTAAACTACTAATTATCCTTACTCCCTGAAAGCACCCAGTGCTATTGCAGTCTGTGCTTTGTCCAGGTTATCCTGACCTGACCATAAGACACAGAGCTTATCTAACTGATAGTGCCCCAGCAGGATTGTGCAAAACCCTGGGCAGCCCTCCTATGACACCGTGCCCACCCCTGCCCTGCTGTGAGTAGGACAGGCTGTCAGGACAGCACTGCTCTCTGGGGACGGGGACTTCACCCAGTAACACAAACCTCCCGTCACTGTCACAAAGGCCATGGCTAAATGCCGTTGACGTCCATGCTTCCCTCACCTGGCTTCTCTTCCAGGGCTGATGTGCCAGCCCCTTTCACTGCTTTTAGCCACACAGGGGTGCTGGTGGGGGTTGCCTGGCAAGGGGGAAGGGGTGAGGCTGGCAGATGCTGCAGACACAAACCCCTTGGTTTAACAAAGGCAGACAACATGCAGGTCACCCAAACTCTTTTCACATCACACAACAAGGGATGGCATCTTCACCCCACGGTGGAGCCCCCTTCTCCCACCAGTGGGCATTTTCCCTGTCCCTTTGGAAGCAACCTCACAGGTCTCTCAGGCTGCTCTTGGCTCCAGGGTTTGGCCTTGTTCCCAAGTCCACCTATTCCCTCCAGTCAGGTCATGGAGCTGCTCCATTAGGAACCGGCACAGGGAGGGCTAAGGCAGCCCCAGGACTGGGGGGGTTCATGTTGGCACTGTGTGGCCAATGTTTGCCTACCAACCTTCTCCTCTGTGGATGGGGAACCAGAGCTGCTGCCCAGCTCACTGTGGGAAGGGACTGGATTCAGTTTCTCATCAACAGACCAGTGGCTCCTATCCAAGACAGCTTAGTTTTTGCAATGTTGTTTAGTTGATGGTTTTTTATAATTAGCAGTTGGGATACAATTTGTAATGTCTGACAAACAGGGGATTTTTTTCCTAGATCAAATATTGCATCTGTAGGGCAAAAAAAAATTTTTTTTTGAAGCATGACAAATCCTTCACCATATTTTTACTGGCCCTATATTCAAGTCCTGATTTTTTTAACCCTTTCCCTTGTAAAACTGGTAGCACATGATAGAAAGCCAAGCTATTTGCTAGAGAGTTGTGTCATGTCTTTGGACATTTGGTAAATGTACTTAAAGGATTTGAGTATACAGCTACTGGCCACTAGTACTTGAGGCCCAAAGGCTATTCTGGCGTAGCTATATGCAGCTGCACAGGTTTGGGTTTTTTTAAAAAAAAGCCCAGCTCGCAAGCAGTGAGGACTTGAGGTCAGTGGCAGTACAAGCAGAGAGCTGCCGTGATGGCAATATTAAATGCAACAATGCTTGTATTCTCAAAATTATGACACCATATCACTGAAATATCCCACTATAAGAGTCACTCCTCAAAATCAGGGTCAAACAACACTCCTCAAAATAAGTCTTCTCTGGGAGCTGTACAGGCTGCACCCAGCTGCAAGGGCAGGGTCTCCCCAAAACTGCCAGCACTGCAGCCTGGGGCTGCAGAATCTTGTCTCCATCCCACCCCATCCCTCCCTTTGTGCAGCAGATGCTGCATCCCCTGTCACCGCAGCCATGCTGCTGCCATGGGGCAGGATCATCTGTTCTTCTGCTTCAAGGGTCACCTAAACCTGCTGGCGAGGGCTTTGGCTTTAGCAATTTCTTTATAAAACTGAAACCTCTCTTTTTCTAAGTCATTTCTTCAGTATCTCAAGAACAACTTCAGCTCCCAGCCTTTGCCCCCATATACTCACAGCCCTTTTACACTAGTATTACTCAGACGTAACCTTAAATTAAATTAAAAAGAGAGAGGAAAAACGACAAAAACTAAGACAACTGTGAGGGTGGCAAACAATTTTGCTGAGCCCAGGACCTGGCCTGGACAGCATTTCCCTCAAACTGTGCTCAGCTGCCTCCACAATGGCAGTGACGGAGAGGAGCAGAGGCTGACTGAGAGCCCTCCACAGCCTTCATGAAGTGAACACCTACAGCTCACATTCCCCTGCAAGTCCCACAGGTGCTCTGGCTGCCTTGGTGGTTGGGTGAAGCTCGCCCAGGGTCTCCTGCCAGGGCAGTACTGCTGGGCTCATAACACCTGAATGCTGAGGCTGGAAGACAAAATATCCCCCCAAACTGTGCTCCAGCCTTGGCACACTGGGAAGAGAAGAGCCCCATGGGCTGCCCCCACTGGAGCTGGGAGTTCATTCCAGCATTGCCCACGGAGCCAGGCTCTGGGGGCGACATAAAGCCCTGGATTCTGCTGGATTCAGCCTGAGGGTACCTGAAAAGTCTGTGCTTTCCATCACTGCTCCATGTGAGTTCCAGGCAAGCAGCAAACCCACCAGCTCATGGCTTTACTGCTGCTGCCAGCTCCCCATCACTCTGCAGTGCAGGTTACCATGGCAGCATTTAAACTGCTTAGAACAGTATATTTAGACCTTTCAAACATATTTCTTTTGGTGCTAAGGACTTTACCTTTCTGAACTGATATCCAAGCAAGAAAACTCAGGTATATGCATCCACTGAAGGTGCAAAAGCTGCTGAGGAAAGCAAAACAACACAATTTTTACAGAACGTTCTTAAATGTTTTTCAAAATCCATTCACCCAGCATGCATACTCAGCCTGCAAACACAGCCTTAGGGGCAAATAGAAAACACCTTCCAGATCTGCTGGAATCCTTTGGGCCCTAGTGCTCAGGGCAGATGGGTTCATCCCTGACCATACCCACACAGACCTGTGGCTGGGGGCAGGAGGCAGAGCCCACCTGTTGGTGGCTGCAGCGACAACTCTTGCTGGGCACAGAGGCTGGGACATCTCACCCAAAGTGCAGAGGTCTGGCTCTGCTTCAGACCCTTTGGCAGGTGGCGTGCTTGGGTAACCCTACCCCATCCTGCTCAAAGACCCTGATTCACCACAGCTTCTGCATGTGGTGCATCAGAAACTCAATCTGTTCTTGGCTCCCTCAGAGCAGCCTTGCCCAGGGACATGAGATTCAGGCTTATTCCCCGAGCCTGCTGCTCCCTACAGCAGCTCTGGCCCATCACAGAGCTCTTGCCAAGCACCACAGCTGTGTGGCTGCTGCAGAGGGTGCAGCATCACACCAAGGTGATCAGTTCCTGCTGCAGGTGCACAGGATCCCAGCACCAGGGAAGGAGGCACTAGGGGAACAAGCAGGAGTAGTAGTACCACAGCTACCCAACCCAATTCCCAGTGTGACCCTGAGGCACAGAAGATGGTCACAAACTCAGGAAGTCTAAGAAATGGGGGATAAGGAGAACCTATGCAGACCTCCTCTTTCCATCACCAGTGAAATAAGGAAGCCTTCACAATTTTTTCCATGCATGGATTTATTACGAAATCAGATATTTAAAGGCAATCATAACAGTTTCTACAATAATAAAGTTTAATACTTTAAATTACTTGGGAGGATTCCACACATCCTCAAGTACTTAATTTAGTATCCCTATTATTCCTTAAGACAAGGTTTTTTACACCACAAAATAAAAACATGAAATATTTCTGTTTTCTTCTACGCTGCAAATGTACAGCTTCATGTGCTGCAGTCTTCGTCCTCACAAGAACATGCTGTGTGTGCATCAACAGTGTCCTGCATATCCTCTGACTTCTGGTCAAACTTCGTCTGCTTGTCTGTCAGGCTGGTAGCTGAATCTGATGGGGAACAAGAAATGAAAAGTAAACAGTTCACTTCACAAGTAGTTCTGCAAGGTACAGCATTTACCATGTACTAGTCATTAATTACAGCAGGCTTGGCTGTTCCTCACTGATTTACATATTTATATTCATCTAAATCACTCAGAGATGTTCCAGGAAACCCACTTCACTATTAAGCCAGTTCTACCTTGAAAGCTACTGCTTCCATGCAGAAATTTATTAATGATACATTTAGGAAAGGGTATTATGATCTTTAAGAAAAAAACCTTGGAAAACAGATACAGTTCTATGCTCTATATAATCTATATCTACTTGATCTAATCTCCTATAATCTACAATATACCTATAGAAAATAAATCCTCCTATATCACTGGACCTGTGTGCAAGAAGCCTGTCCACACCTGTCCTTCTAGTGCCTAAATCAGCTCAGTGAAATAGGATCACATCCAAAGGCAGTGATATATAAAAAATGCAAGTCATGGATCCCCATTTCAGGGTGCTGCACTTGGTCATGAATGGCTCAATCTCCACAGGCTGCAGTACACAGCTTTTCACTTGAATCACTGTGCTGACTGTGCTGTTATCCTGCCCTTACCTTCATAGCCCTAAGCACCATGAAGGTGAATTCAGTTTAGATTTTAAATTCCAGTACAATGAAAACAAGTAAATGTACAATAGAAACCATCTCTCTCACTGTAGGAATGTTTGCCTATTAATAAAACAGGGAAAAGGCGTCAGTCAATAGGGCACTAAGTCCACACCTACCTATGGCTATGTTATATTACTGATATTTTTCGAGTGGAATAACTGAGTCAAGTCACAATCTATTTGTACTTTTGCTCAGCTCCTATTCAGTAGGATTCCTGTTGACTTACCAGCAGGGAGGCAGTGGAAGCCAACAGTGACTGGAATAGTCTTGGTGGCAGAGCACCCCTTCACGCAGCGCAGCACGGGCTCCGTGGAATAGCATTTGGAATCGACCCCGGTGAGCTGAACCGTCTTCTCGAGCTTCACAAAGGAGCGCCGCAGCTTGCAGGCTGCAACAATCATTGGGGACACCTTATGTGCTTACAGTCAAAAGCTCCAGATCTCCCCAGAAGGACCCATCTGCCAACACTGACAATTTGCAAACAACTTCCCTCTGTAAAAACGGTGTTTTGATCATAAATGAAGCAGCTTTAATGACTGATAAACCTTTCTAATCAGCTTGTTAGATATGGACTCCTGGAAAGCTAATTTCAAATGCAACTGGTCTATTTCTCGATCAGGATGTAGAAACATAGTCTGAGGTACTTTCTAATAAACATTTTTCAAAGTAAACTGGCTTACTGAATAGCTGTCAAAGCGCATTTTAAAATGTTGGATATTCAGCAGTGGAACTAAAGGCAAGATATCTGACCAAATAAAGTTAATCCCTAAAGAATTGCGTTATTACCAATGTCGTTCAGACACAGAATTGGTGCAGAGAGAGCGCAACAGTCATTGCTGCCAGCAAGTAATGTTGATCTCAATTTGGATTCCCAGGACAAACAGTTACAAGTGAGAAGCTAAACAGACCACAATTTATTCCTAGCTATAAGTTTTATATCTTCAAATTTCAGCAGTTTCCACCATATGTTAAAAGGAAACAGAATGTGGTCACTACCAGCCACAGGAATATTATTGTGCATGGGTATGTGGGCTCCATATCCATCTAAAGCAAGTTTGTTGCCCAGAATTTGTGAGAAAAGCATGGAAGAATAACAGCTAATGCAGAGCTAGACATGTACAAGCCATCTCCAGGGACTGAGGATGTCCTTCCCACAGGACAAGTCTCTACACACACAACATGCCTGTTCTCCTCGAGCACCGTGGCGTGATGTTGCATCACAACCTCAGCTGAGAGCACCAGCACACCATAAGATCTTAATCTGCTGAAAGACTTAAAACGCAGCTTTTTTATTTCAACCATGTAATTAAGTCCCTGGAACTGCTCATGTACTTGAATGCTTTGCTTGACAGGTTGCACTGGTTCAAAAGCCAGGTGGTCAGCCATGGTAATAACTACTAATCCCCATCTGATTTTTTGATGGGCCAATTGCCGAAAATTGATGTCTGGAAAATGCTGTTGTACTTAATTCAAAGCATTCCATGGTAATTTTATCCTCTTTCTGATCTTCTTCTCAAATACTTCAAAACTGAAACAAAGATCTTGATTCATCTTGTTTTTTGAACTTCAAATAAGTTGTATATTTTGCCTTGTTTAATCTGTAATTTCTTATTTCTTTCTCAACTTGCAAGTAATTTAAATACTTAACATATAACTTAATAATTAATCTTCTAATATGATTTTATTTCCAAAATATATGCAGATTTAAAATTTTCTGAACAGATTCTATATTTTCTGAACAACTGCAGTAATATTATATTAAATTTATTAGAGCTTGCATACCTCCTTTACAAGGCTTTTCTTCCAAAATCCAAGAATGCCCAAAGCTCACTGCATCTTTAGCTACATATCCATTGGGCATCCTATATTCCTGTTCACATTCTGCATCATATTTTCCACACAGTCCACACGTTTTCCCTGCCATCCATAAAGCAACTTGAACCTTGAAGGAAAAAGAAGTGAGAAGTATTTCAAGTTAAAAAAAAGTAATACCTGTGGAGCACATTTTTGCTGTGCAGGTTTCTTCCAGTGTAAGGTAATGTACAAACATTTAAAATCTCTTTGATAAGAATTCAAAAGGGTCTGACAGAGATGCCAAACTCCTGGTGGGCTGCAGCATCTGCAACTGCTACAGTCTTTATAACCTACTGTGCCAATCAAGGATGTTAAGTAATTAATGCTTTGGACTATTAATATGCTGAGGCTTTTTTCTGGTGGTTGTTTTGATAGTACAGGAGACAGATACAGTACAGTTTATTGACCTCTTATGTTCCAGATTCATATTCATTTTAGTGCAGACTTTAAACTACTCATTTATCTAAAAAGAGTGGCTGCATTTTTGCTGTACAGCTGCATGTACAGCTGTAAGAACAGTGGTCAGGAGCTGAAAACTCATTTTTCTTGCAAAAGCACTGCTGACTTAGCATGTGTATACTCACAGACCCGCTTCCCAACACACATCTGTACTGCAAGAACAGTGTACTTTTGTCGATCAAAGGTTCTCATTTCCAACACTCAGAAATAAAGAGCAGGACTGTGCAACCCTGTAGCATCATCTTCCCTTTGAAGTTTTTTGTGCCCTGCACACACTTCCCTTTGCCACTGCACACTCTTGCACGCATACACACAGATTTAAGGGAATCCTATGGAAATTTCTTAACACTCAGACTTATGAAGAGGAAGAATGATACCCTGAATGTGTATCCATCAAAGTACAATTTATCAATGCCATAGGCTGGGGCGAGAAGTACAAGCCCTTGATTTTCACTGTGAATCCACAGAGAAGCACCTAGAAGAAAAAAAACAAAACGAAAAAAACCAGACCAAACCTAGCTTCTTTAAGCGACAAAAAGAGCAACTGTCACGTTTCTGAAATTTTCTTTTCTTCAAAATTCCTCAGTTACCCTACTCAAGGAACAAAACATAGAACAAAGCAACGTAGAAATGTGCATACATAGAAACTAGATGTTTGCAAAAGGTTGGAAGACAGTGTGACTGATCAGATTTATTTATTTTTTGGGGGTTATTAACATATTCACATTTCTGTCTAGAAATTATTACTGAGCTGTCTGTAGTATCTGTGTAGTTGTGCAGATTACCAAGGCTCTAAGTACACTGTATTGGAATACGGAAATATGAGGAACACCATGACTGACACTGGAGCCATTTCTAGCACAATTATCACTTCCCAAGTACATAAAAAATAGGACAGAGCTCAGCACTGGTACGTGCTAACCCAATTTCAGCACAATTTAGCCCAATTCATATATTGCAGCTCTTCAGTCAGAATACCCACACTGTATATAGCCCCTGACTACACAGCACAGGATGAAACAAGGTCTTCCTGTACCTTTCACAGAAACAAACAATTCCTGTTTTCAGAGAATCAAGCAGGTTGTTTCACCAGTTCTCCATACCTATCCCTAGCAGAATGCAAGCCAAATTTATACCTACAAATCAAATCAGGAAATACATCAATATACAAGTCACGTGTGGTGAATTTTAGAAAAGGTCTACTTCAAAAAGTTTTAATCAAGCAAAATTTGATAGCATAACCAAAACACTTCTCCAATTTGGAACTATAGTAGGACCTGCAGCGATGTACAAAAAGGAGGGATCTTCATGTTAATTATATCTTGCTTATTTAAGGTACTTCAAGAGCTTCACACTCTAATCAAACTTTCTAAATGTTCCGGTGCAAGTGAGAAAAATACATCTTCTTAAATATTACCTTAAAAACAAAGAAACACTTACTGAATACAAAGTTATTAAATCTCTTTCACAGATTCCTTCTCCTTCCTTCTTTCTCCTAAAACACATGTGAAAATTTAACAACATATTCTGCATCACTTACCAGCAGAAGTAAATGAGACATTTGTCGGGCTCTCAGCCCCATCCACCAGCAGCTTCACCCGTCCGTTTGCAGGGCGCATATCGACTTCACTGTCAAGGACAAGAGTGTTCACACCCTGGCTGGGCCACATTCAAACACATACAGAGGCATTTTCCTGCTCACTAAATATCACTGGTCAGAGCACAAGCACATTTCAAGTGCTTAAATTACATCGGGGTATTCTTGTCACCTGAGATGCAGGATAAGAGCATCACATTCAATATGCATGGAAAACAAATAAGGGGAGTGCTGAAACCCCATGGGCTGCTAACCATGGCAGTAAAGCTCAGATCAGAGCTCCTCTCATGCTAAATGTGGACAATGAGCTCCCTCATGCTCCCAGCATCTGGCAGAAGTTACTTACTGATTGCCAAGCTTGATGTTGATTGCTTTCAGGTTCACAGCTTCTTCTGCATTCTTCATCATCACCAGGAACTTAAGGTCAGAGCTGCAATCCTGAGCCAAGATGTGGTAGCAGTTTGCTGGCATTGTGTAGTTAAACTGAACTTCATTAAAGGTTGTGATCTTGTTGTAGGAAACTGAGCATTGAGCTGGTTAAAAAAAATGCCACTGAGTATTTGCTTTTCCACGAGAGAAAGTCATTAAATGGTGTGTTTTATTTTTAGTGCCATATTATTTTAGCTTTGTATTTTTTCCACTATGTGATATTTTCATATGGTTTACAGGGACTTTTGGCTACTAAGCACCCATAAATTCTTTAAAAGGCATATAAAATATGTTCCTCTCTCTAACAAAAAATAATTGCCAGAAACTTTAAATGTTATCACTTCAGATAATTGGTATCTTGATACCTGAAATGCTGATGATTTCTGTACTACATGCACAATATTTTCTCCCAGCTGAACCATCCTCACATTATTACAGAACATTTCCTAATTAACTGGAGATGAACAATGCCAGCAAAATTCAGAAGGTGTCCAAGTAAATTGTGAGACTGAAGTTGTCATGCTTCTGAACCCCATTAGACTCTGACCTTTCAAATTCTCGAGCACTGCAGAAGGGGCTTCAGCAAAGACATTCCAGATGGGAGGCTGCAGCTCTGAAGCTGGTATCCTTGGACCTACAGGAAGTGACAGGGGAAGCCTCATGGCTTTTTCATAGAGGGTAATCTGAAAAGGAATTTAAAAGCACATTCAAAATGCGTCTGTGCCAGCAAACACCTAAGATTTTTTTTCTATTTCTTCTACTTTTGTTGCAAAGACTTTATGTGAACACAACTCATCTGACTCATTGTCCATGAGGTTTTTGCTTTTGCTCAGTTTTCTCTCACAGTGTGAGAGAAATCATTCAGGTATTATCTGGGAGAGAATTAATTACTGCCTTTCAAAGGTGATGAGGTGATCACTTATGGAGATACTACAGATGGAAACTCATGTCCTTATGAGTACCCACCTCTCTCTCTATGAACAAAACCATTATATAAATGTCATTTTATGAAATATTAAAAGGTTGGAAATAAATAAAAGTAGTTCTCATCATTTGCACCCAAACTGATATTAACTTAATTTTTCTTTCTCAGAATTGGCCCACTGTAATTAAACAGCCACACTTTTCTACTAGGAAAAAAATAGAAGAGTGATAAAAATATTTCACAATTACATCAGGAAGCTTGATAACAACATCACATGTCCTTGGAGAAGTTAGAGCCACGATCACCCTGGCTTGTCGAGAAGGGTTCTTGTCCGTTTTTTCAGAGAACCCCAGCATAAATGCAGCCCCAGGGACAAACTTGTAAAACCTTCAAAAGTTCAAATCAGAAAGATCTGGTGAGATGGAGAAACAAAAGGCTGCACCCATCCCAACCAGATTGTCTCACATCTGTGTGTAAGTAGCACAATAGTCTTCAGGATCCCTGGTTACGTCCTCACACCCACTCTCTGCTCTGCTGTTCAAGTGTTCAGCGAAAGGAAGGATCTGTTCCTCAGTTTTCAGAATTATGTCCAGTATGAAGAATTAATGTATATGAAAAGAAGATGCAATCCCACTCAGCTTTTACTTCCAAAGGCAGTACTTGGACAGATCAGAGAATAAAATATCAGCCAGCACTTAAGCCACTAGAACCTCGTGTGCAGATGCTGGCTTTTCCCAGTTGACCAGTATTGTGAACAAGTGTCACTAAAGACTAAATCCTCACCATTCTGCTATGGATTTGACACTGGAAGGAACTTTAGGCCACTCCAGTTTCACTTGTACAGCAGGGTGGGCAGCAAACCGCCCAGTTACCAGCTCAGATGAAACCTTGTAGTCCTGGCAATTCCGTCCCCATTTCAGGTAAGCCTGTAATGCAGGGATAAATGGTCCATTTTTTAATGTCTGGAGCACGGTTTTCCTGTGATCCATATATAGCTGTACAAGCTAGTTTTGAGCCTTACCGCTGCCTTGTGAGCATTGAGGACTGAAGCATCAGCACAGAGCTTCCACTTGCTTGAATCTGTGAGGTTTGACACAAATACCTGCATCCGGGGCCTGACGGAGTCAATATCAGCATATACCACCAGCTGGAGGCCTCCTATCTTCTTATCATCACGGATGCCATGAAGAAAAACAGCTAATACTGGTGTTTTAACATCTCCCAAAAACTTCGGCTAAGAAGAAGGGGGAGAAAGTATGCAAAGCATATAATTATAGAAGAGTTACCATGGAACATTTTAGATGCAAGATCTAGATGCATAAATGAAAAATAAACAACTGAACAACAAATATATACCAGCATATGTGTCACACATATATACATGCCTATAAAACCTCGTGCGTATGTCTTTAATGTGCACGTGGCTCTGCACGCCAGATGGATTTTATCACTGTGTTTATATGAGCCAAAACTTGTGCCGTTTCCTGAGCTACAGCTGATACCATGGAAATATTCATATAATTAAAATACAGTAATGACTATATGATTTGGGCTTCATTGTCAGTATCCAGCCTGTGAATAAAAGAAAGTGGTTCAGTTTGAACAACATCAGCTGCCAGTTGTATGCGTCACTCATTCCCACAGCAATAACATCCCCCAGCTCGTCTCCTCTTGTTTATCTGTCTGGGTCCTGTGTTGGCTTTCTCCTCACACTTCAGCTGGGAGTTCTGTGGGGCAGTCAGGTTTTGTGTTTGCACAGCAACCCAGCACAGAATATAATCCAGGACATTTTCTTCAACATCAAGAACCTCTTCCCCTGGACCACAGCTTTAAGTGCACTATGACCTTCAGTATCTTCACTCCATCACTCTCAAACCTGCACACATCCAGCTGGGGGGTGGTGAGGAGCCCAGGTGCTCCATGTCCCCTCTGGAACATGCCTTTTGCTGAGGCTGCTCCAAGTCTTGGCTGCCTCTGCCAATGTCCTTGCACTGGCACTGCAGCACCTCAACCTCCCTCCAGGCTGCAGAGGTCGCAAGATCAGTCTCTGCAGGCATCTGTTGAGTGGGATTCCCATGAGGGAAGGGTTGTGTTGGAAGTAAGAAGGATCCTCACTGCAGAGAAAAGAGCATGTGGGAGCTCTGGTGCATGTCTTCACCCCAAGACAGCCTGAGACTCGAGAGGTAGGCATTTCTCCCTTCCCATAATCCTAAATATACATTTACTGTGAGTGCACAGCTACTCTGCCATCATTCCAAGCTGTCAAAACCCCCTAAAAATGATGCAACTAACCCACGAAGCTCGAGATGAGGCACGACTGGATCTGGCAGAGGAATGAGAGCTGCTAGTTTGGTCATCTGGGAGTTTTCTTTTTGGGAACTGGAAAAAAAAACCAAACAAACAAACAAAACCAAACCACAACATGCTTAAGAGGGTAACTTTAAGGCATGCTTGAAGAAATTGCATGAGGCAGTGCTGAACAATACTCTCTCTCAGGGCACTTGGAGTCGCTAAGCTTGTGTTCCAACCCTGAGCAGCTCAATGACTTGCAACAGGCTTTGTCCTACTTAGTACATAGGATCTAACTCAGAAAAATCTTTTTTGCCCAAACACATCTGACTCCTCACAGTCCATAAGGACCATGTCTAGATGAGAATTCCCTGTATGAAAAAACAGTGGACCAGAGCAAGTCAAATTAAATCAGCTTCTCACTTCAATATGAAAGACCAGAAATTCTGCACTGGCCTGATCAACTGGAGGATAAACTGAATGGAAAGGAGCATCTGAATGGACACACACTGCTGAAATGTTACTTTTTGAGGAACACTTGATATCAAGTACACTGCTCTGGCTGGCTCATGCCCTAGTAAGAATCTGCCCAACCAAAATACTCTAAGGTATCCTCCCACATTTGTCCACATCACTATCCTCGTTGTGTACCTGCAGTGATTCCAACACGAGAAACCAAGTGATCAAAGCCAGTCAAAGGAACCAAGCATCTGATGGTTCCTCCAAAGTGTGCAGCTCCAGTCTTTTTCATTGCTTTGGTAGAGGCTTTGCATCTCCTTTGCAGAGCCACAAGTGGCTTCATGTGCACAACACAAAAAGGAACACAGCTCTCTGTCTTTATACATCTCAGAAGAACCAGCACGGTTCTGATATTATCAGTACTGTAATTTTCCTCAACAAAGATAACAAGTTGCCTTTAAAGTCTCCATTTGACTCTTGACAGATCCCATACTTCTTTTATTGAGGAAAGAAAAACTCACCTCTTGTCTATGTGCTGATTTAAAGCGGTACTGATAAATCTCATGAGCTTCCTTTGAAAATGACAAAAACAAGAAGATTAGAAGTCTCAGATGAAAAGAAATGCTGCAATTATATGGAAATCTAAGCACTGGGAATTAAATAAGAAATTTACTAATTATCATTCATACATAGTTCTGTATGCTTAGTCACAAGTATATAATGCAAGATAAAGTAGTTTATATAAAGCATTAATGTTTCTACCACAAAATTAAGACAGAAATATGCAATGTTTATGGGCAGTAAATTGTCCAAAAAACCCATTTCCTGCCAGTAACAAAAGTTTCAACAAACAAGTGGAAACTTTTGAGATGAAGTAGACATCTGTGCCAATGATTGCAGGTGTGTTTGTAGAATAAACTTTGCAATTTTATGTTGCTAAAATTTACTGGTCAACTCATAATGCCCTGAATTGTCATGCAAGGCCAGCTGCCATCAGGAACGTGCTTCACAAACATTAGCAGCATCAGTCTGCAGATTTACTGACAAAATTACCCATATTGTGGAATACGCGCTGCTGCTGCCACCTTCCAGATGTCCTGAATGGTGTTCATGGCTATGGTGGCTCAGTGACTCGCTGCTGCTGCTGCTGCTGCCATTCACATGCTTCGAGTGATGCCCATGGCTATGATGACTCGATGACTTCCTGCTACTGCTGCTACTGCTGCTGCTGCTCCTACTGCTTCTGTCACTGCTGCTGCTACTGCTCTTGCTGCTGCTACTGCTCTTGCTGCTTCTGTCACTGCTGCTGCTACTGCTCTTGCTACTTCTGCTGCTACTGCTACTACTACTACTCTTGCTACTTCTGCTGCCACTGCTACTACTACTACTCTTGCTACTGCTCTTGCTGCTTCTGCCATTGCTACTGCTGCTACTGCTCTTGCTGCTACTGCCACTACTGCTGCTGCTACTGCTCTTGCTACTTCTGCCACTACTGCTGCTGCTCTTGCTACTTGCATCTTTGTTTCTCGCTTGCTTTTCTTGATCATTCTGATCTTCATCACCAGCCTCTTTACGACGAGGAGAAACAGCAGATGATGAGGAAGAGGAGACAGCTGAGGAGGCAGAAGATGAGCTGGAGGGATGTTTTACATCAGGGTCTGCCCCAAGCTCTGTTAGCACATTGTTTTCTTTCTTTGAGGGTCGTTTCTTCTGGTGTTGTGTTTTATTTGAAACCTGCAAAAGCAGTCCAAGAGGCGCAAAAGAAAGAATATATCTGGTCCTGTTTTTACAAAGTAAAACTTCTATGGGTGTCAGACGAGGCTGGGTTCTCACACCAGCCTTTCAAGGAAAAACCACCTCCCTGTTTCACTCACTGCAGAAGCTGCAGAATTCCCTCAGATCCACTCTGCCCAGCTGAAATCCAGCCCAGAACAGATCACCTTGCTGGATGCACCCCATAGGAGCAATCCCTGAGCATGGTGCACTGGCACCTTTCAAACCAGCCCCATCCTTTCTTTGCCATGCCAGCTTTCCACATTGAGCTTCAAATTCTTGCCCTCATTTAGGGGAAAATATTCCCCACTGCCATGCTCGAAGTCACTTGCCTTGAATACATTTTCAATGCCTAGAATCTTCTTCAGTTTAGCTTGAATGTCCTCATACAGAGATGATTCACCCTCTTCCTCAGACTCTGAGTGTACTTCATGAATTATTTTGGAAGCTGCTCTGGATCCTGCCTGAATCTCCAGCTGAATTTTGTCAATATCAGCATCTGTTTCAACTACACACCAATTGCACACATTAGAAGGTTATACTGCTTCAAATAGCACTGCCAAGCCTAAGATGCTCAGTATTTTACCTGGGATCAAGACTATTTTAGCTTCATGCTCTCCAATCAATCTGTGTAAATATGTATTTTTCAGGAAACTGGCATCTCGTGACTTTCTGGAAAAGCAGAGCTGACACCCAAGATGATGCAGTTTGACGCAAATGTCTCGTTTGTGAGTTTTTCTTCCCGCGATGTGGCGAAAACCCTCTTGAGAGCTATAGGCAGGTTTCCTTGACGTGCTGTCAGCTTCTTGCTGCGTTAGAGATGAGTATGTGAATACCACTGGGAGTGTGTCATAGGCAAGAGTGAAACTACAGACATCCATTACAGAGAGGGTAAATACTACTATATAAGCAAAAAGAAATAGGTTACCTTTGTGAAATCTTCACTGGAAGCTCTATCTGATGGCTTGAAAGGTTCTTCCACAATATCTGATGAAGCATCTCCTGGGAGAATTGAGGTTCTCTTTTCAACACCTAGCTCTCCTAAATTTCTTGATACAGCAAAAGCCTTATGTCTGTTGAGATATGTGCAAAAAAATGGTGAATTATTCTGACCCCTTGTCTTTGGATTAAATGAAATACATCCCTGTCAGTATCACATGACAGCACAAAGATATGACATTTGAACACAGGGATTGTATATGAATTTAGAAATATAAATATTATTGAAAACAAGAGTTCATGACAAATACAAATTTTTTATATCACAGGAAGTTCTCAAAATCTGGATAAATTTAAAGAAAACTTCCAAAACAGTAAAAATATTCCTTCAAACATAAAAATCAAAATCCTTAAGAGACAATAAAATAATAAAAAATACTAAGAACACAAAAAATAAACAATTTAACATAAAAATTACACCAATAAATAATTTAGGTATCTTTTGATTTTTAGCTACTGTATTTTTCTTCCTCATGCTTTATCCCAAAGGTTCTGCTACACACTGAAGAATCACTCTGCCTATCTAGAAACCTCAGTGGGAGGTTGGTCAATAGTGAGCTTTGTCAGGTTTCAGCAACACGATATACTCTGAAGTAATGGTGCCCTACCTTCCAACCACTATCTCAGTTTCCTCATGGCATGGATTTGTTTCAATCTTAATATTTTTCAGCTTCATGTCTATCTTGGCATCAAACTTCAGTGGCACTCTTGTCAGGACCTTGCCTTGAATTTCTACAGCTTGTTGGAAGTATTCTGTGTTGACACCCATTGTTGCAAATTTCTGTACGTACAAGCTGAAACAGAGTGCAGCAGTCAGGTGTAAGAAAGGTGCTCTTTTTACCCACGTGGTTCTGCCTTCTCTTAAAAACCTCCTTCGTAGGGTAAAGCCTTAGAAACCTGCCGTACCTGGGGCTTATGTCAGAACGGATCTGCACAGTGGATTCAAGCAACTGTGAAGGTCTGAAATCTCCAGTTAAAGGGGGAGTTATCTTTCCATCAACTGCAAATGCAAGAACAATATTTAAACATGGTAAAAATGAAAGGAGTCGAACATAAACAAACACAGTTTTCAGCAGAGGTAGTATTTTTGTTAGTACAACAAATATGGCTGGAAAACAAGACAGACTTTGGGGTACATGAGACCTTTTATGATTCTGAAGAATACTGAAAATACCCAGGAAGCTTGTTCTGTAGGCAAAGGTTCTGTTGCAACATATTGAAAATGGAAATAAAAATATACTAAGAAAATGAAGAGCTGACCCAAACTGAAAGTTCTATAATTAGTGTAACATTAAAATTTCAGAAACAGAGGGAGTCAGAAGACAGAGTAAATGAAGGGAACCAGGCTAAACAACCTCTGCTCTCCAATCTTTCCTCATATCGAGTGTGAACATCTTTCTTGTACTGAGGACCCAAAATCAGGCATTGCACTCCAGATGCAGCTGTAAATGTGCTAAATAGAGAAGGAAATCATTGTCACACTGGCTCTGCTCTTGCTTCTGCAGCCCATGATGCAGTTGGCCTTCATCACCACATGAGCACACTGCTGGTTTATTGTACCAGCTTGTCCTGGCCTTCCTGCAAAACTGCTCTCTGTCTGGGCGATACCCAGCCTGGACACTTGCATGGGTTACTCCATCCCAGGTGAAGCACTTTGCATTGCCTTTGTCAAATTTCACCACACTTCTGTCAGGCTATCCTCTCCAGCATGCCAGGCTGCCTGTCAGTGGCAGCCTGACCCGCCCAGTGCAGCAATTGCTCCCACCAACTCAGTGTCAATATTGACATAGATCTGCTGAGGGTGCCTTCTTTTCCAAAGCTCAGTTTTTTAAAAAAGGCAATGAACAAGTGCCAATGGCAGAGGAATGTTTCTTGTAACAAGTCACCAATTATATTTTCAGCTGTTGACTACCCTTGGAGATCAGCAGTCCAGACAACCTTCACTCATTTTGTACATTTGGAATCCATCCAATTCATACCTCCCCAACTTGGCTACAAGGATGGTATTAAAAAAAAAAAAACAATACAAAAACCCACTAAAAATACACAGAAACACACAGAAGGGGCAGAGCTGCAAAGATGTTACTAAAGCAAACTAACAAACCAAAAACCAAGAGCAGCAAAGAGTGGATATGAGGGAGAGCACAAGTACACGTACATCACCCTTCATTCCTTATGTGGTATCAGCAGATCCAAGGGTCAATTTTGCCTAATTTAAGTCTGCTGCACAGCACACAGTGTGATCACTGAATTAACTTCTTGATGAGGATTAGCACTTGCATATTTATTCTTTTAAAACAGAACTCCCATCTCTTTTCACAGGCCCTCTTCTCTTCCTGCCTTCTCAACTTTACTAGTAGTTCTCTTTTTACCATCTTCTATTTTCTTCTCTGTTTAAATCACCACTGAATCCTTCCTGCTTAGCTTGTGTGTGCATCTCCCAGGAGTCACCCCCTTCTGCCCATGTCTGCATCAGCTCCTCAGGCAGCTCTTGGGTTTTTCTGGCCTCGAATGTTGTGACCTCTCTCTCTCTCTGGCTTCCCAGGTTCTCATCTCACCTTTTCTGTCTTCAATCCATTTAAAGACAATGCACAAGTCAGTGCATCCAGCTTCTCTTCAAACATCTTCGCTGCCCCACTCGCCAATACAAAAACTAGTTTTTTTTTTTACTTCCTGGCTTTCCACCTCTTTCTCCAGCCTCCCTCAGCCCCTGTCCCTCTCACCCTCTTCTCAGAGCTTGCACAGCCGATCTCCCACTTCCCAGCTCACCGCTGACTGCAGCCCGGGCCAGAGCAGTGACGTAGGAGCTGTATTCCAGAGGCAGACCCGTGCAGGTGGGGACGATGTACCGCAGCTCTCCCAGCCACACCGGCTGTGTCCATTGTCCCGCAATGCCACTGCGCAGTTGGCCAGCCAGCCTCTTCAGCACTGTGCTCCTGTCAGCAGGTTCTAGAACAGTCTGCAATAAAACAGAGATCCAGGAGGTTGGGGTATAAAAGTTTAAGGCTGTCCAACACTGCAAAGAAAAGTAGGGGCTCCTGGTACCTTCACAGCCTGTTGTAGGACTTCCTTATTGATGTTGATGTAGGCCAGCTCTTGGCCAAAGAGTTTAAAGTAGGCTGATATCAGGGGCGTTTCTGTTGGCAGCTCCTTCCATCCCAGCAGCTGAGGAACAGATAAAGAAACAAGCAAAGTTTCTTAATGCAACACTTCACAAATGATAATTCATCCAGGTGATTAAACTCATCACTGGCCAAGCTGCCCTTTTCCTTTGTAAAATTTCCAATTGTACTAATTCAGACTTTCTTCCACCATTGAGATGCCCACAAATGTTTGGTATTCCAACACAATAACATTCACACACAGTCTGGGCTGTTAGTACCACAAACCCAGCTTGAAAGCACAGCAAAAAAAATAATCTTTTCTCCTGAAGACAAAGGCATATTCTTGTAAACTAGGTGAGATAGATGAAGGGATGGAGTAGGAAGCCTGCCAGGCACGTGACACACCATGCTGCAATGCCTGCCGCTCCCTTCGCCTCCTCTGCTCCTCCTGCAGCCACCTCCAAGGTGGGGAGGAGGCAGAGCCAGAGCAACAACTGGCAGAAGCTACTGCAGCCATGCAGTCCTCACTGCATGTCTGTCCTTCACAGAAATACTTGAGCAGACTCCCAGGAGAGGAGTTCACCTCCTGAGACAGGGCCTAACTAGAGTGAGAAGCATCACTAAATGCCCCTTCACATAACCCACACACTGTATTACTGAAAATACCTACAGCTTTTCCAATCTCCTTTATCTTTTTGTATGTGGAATATTCAGCAAACGGGATATTTCGTTTCATGATGACATCAGTGAGGCCTTCCACACGGACACCAGCCTACCAAAACAGCATGAGAAGGAGCAGTCTGAAACATGCTTACAGAGAGGAAACTTTGTGAGCAGTTTTAATTTTAATTTGATTTATTATTGACTTAGGTAAATATTTACCTCCACCAAATCAGCCACTGACCCTGCAGAATACGCCATCAGCTTGGAAATTATTGCTGATGGGAACATTGTTCCTGGGCTGTTCATAACAAAGACATCTCCAGCAGCACCAACTTTATAGTTATCTATGGCAGAAGGAAACAAGAGACATCTTTTCTCTAACCATTCTGCTTATCATTCAAGATCATATTTCTGCAGTTTTTTCCACTACCAACTGTAAGATATATCATTACATAAAATCTAACTGTTTAGGCAGAAATTATTAAATGGCTACTCTAAACACGTGAGTCTCACATTTAATTAAATTTCTCACTGAAACAAAGATTGCCATATTTCTCCAAAGGACTTAGTATTTTAAGGATTTCTGAAGTGAAAGTTTCCTGTTCACTGAAGCACTTACTCACCAAAGTAACCACCAATGCGTATGACCTTGCTGTAGCGATAGCTCAGCCTGTCCAATTTGGGGGCCAGCAGCTTAAGGGCAATATTGCAAGCTGAAGATCTAAACAAAATGAGAAAGGTAATAGTATCCAGAAATAAGCTGTACCCTATCAGTAAATAAACCGACTTCAGTTGATTGCACATGCAGAATATCATTATTTGCAGAAGAGCACCTGCTTTGTTCTGTCTCTACTCACATGTTGTACGTGTACGGCAAACTGCTCTTGGACAAAGCCTTCATATGGGAATACACAAAACTGGCCACTTGCAAATTGCTCTCCTTCATGGCCACATTGGCAATGGTTGTTATTAAGGGAAGGGCAGGCCTTGTCTCAAAGATAACAGCACAAGCCATCATCCGCACTTCAGGGGAAAGCGACTCGTCAGCGAGGATCTGGATGAGATATCCCTGCACCTGCAGAGACAAAATAGTGTCTGGAATTACAAATTACTGAAAGCATTTTGCAAACTGGATCCACACCTAAGCCACAGGAAATATGGGAGAGGGGATCATTATCCCTGCAGAAAGGTTTCCTGATTTTTTTTACCGCAGGGTTCCACATAACTTTATTAATACAGCTGAAGGGGTCACGGTGCAACAGCCCCATGGAGGCACTGAACCTGAAATAAATGTCCATCTATCGATGTATTAAGTCAACCCATGACAATCAAAAAGGCATCAGCAATGCTTTGTGCGTTACTGACATTCAAATATCACTGAATATCTTTGGAAGAAAAAAATGTAGATAATAAGACAGATTCATTCTTTGAAGTAACTCCACTGACTCGGTGAGCATGCTTCACTATTTTAGAACAGTTTTAAGAGGGTTCAGCAGTTCACCAAAGGCAGTCTGAGTGAATGGTTTCTCATATAGGTCCTCTACCTAACCCATCTGAAAGGCGGGAGTCTTGCCTACACTTTCTGTGACAGCAGCCTCAGTATGGGGTCAGTGGTGACTCATCCATCCTCAAGGGAAGGGTCTAAAAGAGGCAGAGCAATGCAAACATTTGGCTTAGGAGTTTAACAGAAAGTGTCTTTCCTCTTGACCATAGAGGCAATTTAAATTACATGTCTGACTTTTAGGTGGCTAAGTGTCCACTATATATAACTAGCACAGGACTCAGTTGGTTACGACAGATGATAAAAGCAACACTGCTGATATCCTTCCAGAAGCTTCCTACTGACTAATTACCATTACAGCTTAGCAAAAACTATCAGCTGATTGTAAAACTGTATAGCATTGTTCTTAAAAATAATCTTTTTTTTAAAAAAACATGCTGAATCTACACACATGACACCATTAAAATAATTTCCCTTATGGCATATATTCTAATTCACTAAGTAGGGAAAACCTCCCAGATCCTACTTACTGTTTTGCGGTCCTTCCAAGCAATTTTTCTCAAGGCCATGATGGCATCAATCTGAATGTGGATGGGGATATCAGAAGCACTGGAGGAAAATATGGGAATGAACTTCAGGATGCGCTTGATGCTGGCTGGTTCTCCCACGTTGCCAATGCACTTCAGAGCTAATTTCATTTTGTCCTCACGGCCCCTGCTGATGGCTTCATCTGCCAGGTCATGGATGGGCTGTAAACAAAGCACAGTTCAATCTTCTCATTCTAATGTATAGACTTTCCACAGTGTCCCCCTTACCCACTGAAAAGCCTATCACAATAAAGCAACTGGTTTTAATAAAATCACTCAGTGGTGGTTTCAATCAGGATTTTACCCTTGCTATGTGAAAACTGTGTTTTCAATGATGAAGCAAATAACTCCATTGATAAAGTGATTCGATGCCTTTGTTCTGAAGAAAACCTACAAAACGTGTATTTATATTTCCAGTCACCATTTTTATACTGTATCTTAAAAGAATTAAGCTAATATAATGAACATTACTAAGCTATAAAAAAAAACTTGGCAAAAATCCAGTCACCTGGAGAGCTTCTTTAGGGCAAGCTGAAGTCTGAGAACAGTATCTATTCACCACAGAACTGTATCCCAAGCTGGCAAGTTGTTGAAGCACAGGATTTTTCTGGATTCGAGAACTTGTCGCTAAATCCTGTGAAGAAGAAAAAAAATTAATTCATTATTTAATACAGTGCTTCACGAAGCTTTCAGAGCAGGAAAATCATCAGATCTTATTTGAAGGGATCAATTTCAGAATGATTACTGTTCTCATCCAAACAAATGAAAGTAGGTTGTAGACATTATGTTTGGAAGTTTCACTTAGGAGCTTAAATCCACACTAGTTTATACATATATTATCTTACATAGCTATGTTTTGATTTTCCTCAACTGAACGTAACACTGAAAACATTAAGATTATGGATAAGCATCAATGTATAAACGGAATATCTCCAGAAAAATGTGCAACTCTATATTAATGATGCATTTTCACATCATATTCTCTTTTCCTGTTTAAGAATATTGACTAGACGTGGCAAAAATCTTGTTCAGAATAAATGATTCATTATTGTTTCAATATATTTGATGTTTGCACTAATACTTTTCCTGCAGCACTTTCCAGTTCATGGACTAGTTTGCAATTGAAAGAGCTGCTCAAGTGACATAACACATCAATCACTTGTTTCAGAAGTTAGAGATTAAAGGGGACAAAGTTTTGCCTGTAGAAGGCATTACAAAGCAAAGTAGATTAAACTAATTCCCAGCAAACTAAAATGAGAATTAATCACCGAAGCTCCTATAAGAGAAGGGCTTTATATCAATACAGAGAAATGAAGACACAGAACTCTCATCTAATAAATGCTATGCCTAAAGAAATTCATGGGTCAACGTTTGCACAAAATTAGAGTACACAAGAGAATCCAGTCTCTAATGTACTTAATCACAGGTTGCTGACTATCATTCCTTTCATGGTGAGACAGGAAAGATTCACATGGCTTTACTCACTGCTGCTATTGGAACAGTGTGTTCATCAGCTTTTGCTAAGTGGAGAGCAAAGGGAACACTCAGAAGAGCCTGAAGGTAGCTAAGGTCATCACTGCGGATTCTGCTCTTAATGAATTTGAGTGCTTCTGTGGTGCCTGTCGCAGAAACTGCACTCAGCAGCCATCGCCTGCAAATAGATTTTCAAAAAAAAATCCTTCATTTTAGCTCCCAGTTGTCACAAAACCAGAAAAGTCTCTTAAAGGTTGATACAATGAAACACCTGTAGCGGGGTTTATCTGAACATTGTCTCCAGATGGACTCCAGGGTGTCAGCGCTTGCTGTGCGGCAGAGCTGGACGAGCTCCAGGAAACGGTATGGAAGATCATCGTGGAAATCTTGTTGGTTGTTCAGGACTATGTGCTGCAGTGTTTCAATTATCTGTTACAAAACAAGAGAGAGGGCATACACAATTTCATTCTTTGGAATTTATTATCACTTTCTTTTTTTTAATTAGGAAAACAATTTGGAAAAAAATACTCTACCCGTTGCTCAGGGTTTTTCGTCTTGATGAGCTGCACTGACATCTGTGGCAGTACTGCTGGGAACTGGTAACGGAGGCCTCCATAGTTCTCCATGGAGATGTCAGGGGAGCTCCCCCGTTCACTCCTCACTTCAAGCAAGGTGAGTTGTTGTCTGTCAAGAGACAAGTGTCACAGGAAAAAGGCATTATCTCTCCTCACCCACATGACTTGTTTGTTTGTTGATTCAGTGATACTGTGACGGTATCAGTTTTACTCTTTAATAATTCTTCTTGCCAAAAGAAAACCTTTTGCTGATGAATAAAGCCTTCTATCTGGAACAAAATGGTATTGGAGTTATCTACAAAGAAATTGTTTCTGAGGTGAAGTAAAATTACTGTCTGTTGGATGAGAGCTACTGACTCTGTGTAATGATCTTATTTCTACGTGCATCATCTTCCTCCTGACACTATAAATTAGCCCCTTTTCAGGACAAACAGAGCAGTAATGTTGCATTCTTATGGTATAAGTAAGCAAAACAGCTTTTCTCCTTTTCTTCCATGTAATCGTAATGCCAGTTAGTTTGACCAGGGTACAAACAAAGAATGGTATGCTGAACTTTTAGGACTGTGGAAGTCCCAAGTGTGATTACACACCTCTATCCAACTGCTGTAGAGCTCAATTCTCATTTCACTTCAACTGAGAGTGAAGGGGACTGATAGAACCCGTAACTATTCTCACTTGGTGAGGCAAGCCCATGTCCCACCTACTTTGCTTCTGTGACAGCGACACCAGTGGGTTCACTGAATGGTGAGATCTGATACACCTGCTGAGACACCACCTCTGTGATCAGGGTACCACTGTCTGACTGCTTCAGTTTGTAGGAGAAAGCTGCAGTCCCTTTGATGATTCTTTCTTTCTGTAGGAGGAGAGAGACCCAGAGAGTGAATGGGAACAGCATGGCCATGCTTGTAATTAGGAAGATCTTTTCACATCTCACGTACCATCATGTCAACAGGGCAGGGATAGATGTAAGCCATTCCAAGACTCTTCACCACTTTTTCCTGGCAATTATTTTGGTCTACAGTTTTGGTAACAGAGACTCGGCTGTTCTTGCTGTCTTCCTGGATGACATACCTTGTATGGCAAACACCTCCAATTCCAACCTGGCAGATGAATACAGATGATGAGATTTCCCAATTGTATCAGGATTTCACAGTGTGAGAAGTTTTACTCAAAGAAGATTATCAATGACCCTGTTACTATTACATACAATTATTCCTACTGGACTAAAAAAAATAGGCATGTGAACAATACTCAGTCAGCAGATGGGGTATAAAATTTAAAAGTAATCAATTAATTTATATCAACAATTAGCAAACAAAATGTATCAAGGAGATGTATTATGGAAGCCATATAACAAATAAATTCATAGCTAGTAATATTTTTCCTCCGAAGAACTGCATGTTAAGACTTAAAGACAGATGTCTTAGGAAGAATTCAGCCCAGATAATTTGTTCAACACACAAGCACACATTTTCTTCTATATGAATGAAAATCACTCTTTTCTTACTACAAACATTCAAAAGTAGATGCAAACAAACAAAAACTCAAAGAAAGAGCAACTGAAGAGAATAAACACATCCTTTCAGCAAAATAGTTCTAAAACGGAAAGAAACACACCTCTTGCAATTCATACACATTCTGTGACTTTTTAATGGTGATCTGTATCATGTTCAGTATTCCTCTCACTATGTTGATGCAAATATCAGGGCAGTTTTCTGGGCCATAAATGTTTCCAATCCGTCCACTGTTGTATTCAAACTTGAAGGGCCGGGTAAGGCATGAGGAAACCGTCTGGGTGATTTTGGAAGATCGAGTGAATGGGTCCCTAGGCCAGATGCCATTGTATTCTTCGAACTGTGGGGAGCGGATCTGGGAGGAAATTAAGAAACTTAAGTGAATAAAATTGCTTTGGTACTAAATATGCAAACAGATTGGAAGAAATTAACAGAAGCACTAGTTAGATACTCTTTCCTTCCAAATGTAGGCTCAGAAAGTCATACAGCAATTTATTCTTTTGTCTCGTGGTTACACTATTGAAAAACCAGTGCAAACCCTGTCGGCTCAACAGTACTATTTTATCTTACAGAAGCAGTTAACATATCAAATAAAAGTCTCCCTTTTTGTCAGCCTTAAAATAAATATTCTGCTTTAGACAAAATTTAGCATTTAAAAAGCTTAAATCATTCTAAATGTAAAAAAATGCAGTTTTAGAATGCTTCATTCTACCTCATTCCTACACAATTTTTTTGACTAATTACTATATTTGCTTCATATTTGTGAATTGTTTGAATCAACTAAAATATTTCAACAATGAACACTACATTTATAAACACTGAGACACAATGTAAATAAGAAGCAATTTCAATAACTTTGGCAAAGTTACTGCCAGCTTAGGTGCCTCAGAGCACAGGCTGGTGCACACCATACAAGAATTTCAGGACAAAGACTATAGTATGAAATGCAATCCCTAACCCCAGATTTTGAAAGATCTACAGTTCAATACAACTGGTGAGAGCTGTCACTGAATTCAGTATTCCAAAAAGAATCTCTGATTTGTAACTGAATTAAAGGGACAAAAGTACATTTCTGAAGCATATTTATTTTTAATTGAGTCAGGTCCTATCATTGCTGATGTCAGCAGAGGCATGATTTCACACATGCAGACCTTTTACTGCATTATTCAAACACTAAACATTATTACATTCTCCTTTTTGATGATTTTCACTTTTTAATCTTACCTTTATCATGTACCACTTTTTATCTTCAGCTTTTATCACTTTTTCAGTCTATGTTTATCAGTTGCCTTCTTGACAATGATTTTACACACACAAGTCCTGCCTTCCCACAGGAGTTAAAAATGTGCGCTAAGAGTAGAATCAAATCTTGGAGCAGACTTAAATGTATTGAGTCAGTTTGCCATTTTCTAACAGAACCCCCAGAAACTGTATTTCCAATACAAAGTCTTGAGGAACACCTACTACAAACAACTTCCACATCAAACACAGGTACGTGACTCATCACGTCTGAAGCTGCAGCTTGCAGATCATTCTCTAGTATCTACAGTGATAAGTCTTTGGTTGTGTTTCCTGCAGTTTTCCTACATGCCAGACCAGCCAGATGCAATTACAACTGTGATTTTGGCTTACTGTTGGCACATTTAGGACACACAGTACCTTGAGGAGGCAGGTGTTCTCTGACAGCCCACTGATCTCCAGTTTGCTGCTCAGGCGCACACCGGCTTTGGCTAAATTCTTTTCTTGAAGCCCATTCAACACCCAGCCCTCATAACTGTACAGGTAGCTCTTTCTGCTACTGAATCCAGGGTCTGTGGGGAACAACAGCCATTTTCACTATACTTGCAAACATGTTCTAAGAAATAGAAATAACAGCAAAGTCACTGGAAAAAGGTTATAGAAAGAAATTTACTTACCAATGTCAAACTTCTGACTACCTGCAAAGAGATGAAAAACCAGATAAGTAATATTTAATCTAGATCCAATCACTGCCACTGAACTTAAGGAAAGTTTGGGAAAGAAACGCGAAGGAGGGATACGTAGCCTTACCTACAAGGGTGAGCACTAGTGCAAGTATGATTCCCCTCATAGTGAAGGCGAATGGGGCTCTACCAGACATGGTGAGACTTTTATGGAAGAAAGCTCAGGAACACGTGGCTATGTTCTGCTGAATTACCAAGATTTTTATCAGTTTATGTCAATACTTCCCTTTTTGCAATCATATTTTCTCTTCAGATGGAATGATGGAAATCAAGTCATACCTTGGCATCTACCTGATTATCTCGTAAGCCCTTTGCCGAATTATTTTAAAGTTTCTACTTATCCTAGTAAGATTTACTAGATAATTTACAATAATTTTACAATAAACATATTACTTCATTTCCTAGGTTGTGTCACAGCTGGCTGCTGATATTTGGTCCTGCCATAGATTAGGTTGATTTTGCCCAGGTTATGCTGACCTGGCACCTGAACCAAACTGTTATCTAACTGATAGTGGCCCAATTAAGAGTCAGTATCACACACTGACAGTGTTCTTCCTCTTCCCTCGGCATTGGTTACAGCTACCCCTGTAAACAGCAGAAAAGGACAGATATCCCCTTGCTATTATATTCCTATGTGTACCAAAGCACATTCTAAAGAAAACCTATATATATGGAATATATATATTTATTCAAATAAATCAGAGGATCAGGGTGTCCTTTCAGCTCTGGTCACAATGACCAGGAATATTTTTTAAATGAACAAAGATTTCATAAGCCATCAGTAAATATTTTATCTTTCAAGGTAAATGACAGCCAAATCTGAACTATTAAAAGCCACAGAGACTCCTCCCAGCAAAGCAGATGGAATGGGAGTGCAGGTCAGCTAGAACTTTTGCATTTCCTAAGGAGTCAATCACAAAATGCAGCTGAATTACCTGAGCAGATGCAGGCTTGCAGCCAGCTTCACCATCAATTTACAGCGAGAGTCCAGGAACACAATCACATAAATGTTCTTTTCTAGAAACCTCAGGGCCATGGAGGCAAGTGGAGAGGCGCAAAACACACTTGGCCTGTTTGAGTATGGTAAGAGGTTGGGGGATTGACCAGACTCATTCCTCCCAAACAAGTGACACAGCCTTCCAAAGAGAGCTGGGTGGCATCAACAATAAAAGGCAAGAAAAATGCACAGGGGCTTCTGAGTTGGAGGATGGTTCTGGAGGAGGAACTTCAGGTAACACAATAAACTGTGGGCTTCAAATCACACAAAAACCATGAATCCCATTCAAATTCAACATCTATGACAGAGTGGTTAATCAGACACTATTTCTACTTGCACAACTCCTATAGTTACATGATTAACCACAGGAGTGTGCTTTGTGGCAAATGCTATTTTAACACCCACAAATGAACATTTAGTTCCTGTTTCAGCAGTTTCTACAGTCTTCCATTAGCAACTGCTGCTCCTGGGTTGTCAGTCCCATAAGTCTTGGCTTTTTCAAACAGATTCCATAGGGACTGTAACTCCACCTTAGGTTGTGCAAACTATTTTGGGAACTGGCACCCAGCTCCCTGCAGAAGACATTTGAGGGGTGAACAGTGGACGCTTGCTAGAAATGTCTCCTTTTTCATGATTATAGTGTTTAAGGGAACAAGCATGTTTTGTGCCTCAGGGGACAAGCTCTTTTATACACTAGTAATTAATTTTTTACTGTTAAATATTTAAAAAAAACTTACCTATTATGCATTCCAGTTAGTTATACATCTTGTACAACTCGAAACTTGAATAAAGAACCATGAACACTGTCAGTGTGAAAACTACAACAACATATATGCCATGGGAGTTCAGGTTTTCATTACAGTGCAACACTGTAGGGCATAGTGAACATTAGATATGAGATGTATTGTCTGAAAGCAATAAATAAATCATCAGATAATCTGAACACTTCCTCTGAGTTCAGTTTTTTGATACAACCATGTCAATCTTTCATATCTTCTCATCAACTTCTTTTGCAAATCAAAAATCTAAAACCCAGATGTCTTACAAGGCTTCACAGACAAAAACTTTGTGATAACTGCAATTAAAAAAAAAGCTGCACAAGTAATAACTAAGCTAATTCAACATGCACAGCATTGCCATTATCCTGCATATCCTTCCCTTTTCCTTTCAAGAATAACCTGTTTCTATTGATATTATCTGATATATCAGTTACCTTGACCTGGTTGAAATGTACCTGGACACAGAAGAAGCCCTAGGAAAAAAGCTACAATATGGTCTCATTTTTCTTTGCTCCTGCTGCAACTGAAGTAGAGCATGCCTGCAGAATGTGGTGGAAGTATTTTGTCAAACTAGGAAGACAGCTGTTTTATAGGGAGAAGGTTCTCTTGAAGAAAACTTCCATTTAGTAGGGTTTTTTTGCTATACAGTTTGTATTGCAGGAGCTATATTGTATAGGTGTCAGCCACTGGGGATGAAAGGGAAAAAAATTAACAGTTCCAGTATAATCCTGGAAAGTAAGTACTCATACCTATCATGATATTTATGGTAAAAGCACATTCATCACAGACTGAAAGAGAAGCAATGAATATTGTATTTAAAGATTTTTGTGAACCACCACTGTTTAAGAGAACCACTCATCTTTTCAATACCATGCATGGGTAGCTAACAATAGCTGTTCTGTAATCACTTGCTGGCAGTCTCTGTTTCTTGTTCCTTGAGAAGAGCACTCACTATATTATTTCAAATATACTCCTATAGGAAGTGATACACCTGTATCACATTCCTGCAAGAAGTCTCCCCCTTTGCTTTTCAGCAGCCTCTAAGTAAGAAAGATCTTGCAGTTGTTTCCAACAGCTCTAAGTACCACAATGTCATCCTCTGCAGAATTCATGCCATTATTAGCACTAGCTTCAGTTTCAAAATCTTCCCAGGCACTGTACATAGAGAAATCCAGAAACTCTAGGTATGTTTTACTTCTTTACAGGGACAGGACTGAATCTGTACTCCAGAATTCCAGATCAGGTCTGTGGCCAGCTCAGGACTCAATTGCATACACCCTTCTAGCACAGTGAGTTCTTCCATGGAGGCATTCAAACACATTTCCACTTCTCTAGGATGGGTTACAGAACTCTAAAGCAAAAAACTAGTACAAAATGTTTATGAATTGCTAATCACTCAATAGACACAAACAAGAGTTTAAATAGGTAACTTATTTTGTTCTCCAAGACATTATTATCCTAAAAGTAACTTCCATGAAGAAAACCAGGCTGAAGAAGGAGGGCCCAAGTAAAGCAAATGCGTGTAACAGTCCCAGAAGGGCACCCACGAGTACACACTGGAGCAGCAGCAGCCCCTGGTGGTATCCAGATCCTGCTTCAGCCATGGAGGTCTGCAGTCACTACTGGCTTGAAAATAGCCCTAGGTGCAGAGTTCTGTTCTCCTACTTAATATATTCAATTTTCACTTTACTTACTTAAGCTTTTTGAATGTGTATTTATTCCTCCACAACTAAAATTCAGGCAAGAGCTGCCCAACAGCTGGGAAAGGTGAAACCCAACAGGAACTGTACATTGCTAAAAAGCTGCAGCAAACATCACTATGAACACTCATTTATTGGGGAAGAACAGGAGAAACAAATATGATGTCTTTCCAGTCTACCCATGCAGCAAAATGCCAACCAAGACATTAGTATTATTATCATCATTATATCCACTTCTGCTCCCTTTAGGGTGCCATACAAAAACCACACAAGTAAACCTCTGCAGTTTACATTGGCTACTACTTCAACTCAAGCTGTAGCTCAATGTACTGAACTCATCAGCAGAAACTGCAGCTTTCTGCCTTAGCTTCTTGGAGAACAGCAATTTCTTCTCTTCCCTACATTATCCTACCACTATTTTTCCAGGTAGTCCAATCACTACACTCCACTCCACCCAATTCTGAAGAAAATGGGCAGAGCAGCAATGGACTTTCAGTGAAGGATTCTAAACTTGAGTTAATTTCCTACCTATGACCCCAAGAAAGGCAGTTTAAGTTTAGACATCTTCCAAAAGGTCAATTACACAAGGATCAGAGCTACACAAGTGATCACATATGCAGTACTACATATGATCACATGCACAAAAACCCAACAAAGAAGATGGATTTGTACTGGGCAAGGAAAACTACACACACTGAGTAAGGTAAAGGAGACCTTGAAACATCTCACCTCTAACTTGGCTATTTTTATTACGTTATAAACAAAAGAGACTTCCCCAAGGCTACACAAAAAATAAAATTCTGGAGTCAATTAAAACAAAAAAATAACAAAATACAAAACCAGCACCAGACTTGTAGACATTGTACACAGCCCTATAACTATGGTAGCTTAAAAGTTTACTGCACACAAATCATAGAACCAGGGTTTTTTAGAATAGAAGTACACATTTATTGTTCACATTTGAAATACTTTGGTTCCTGACTGAACCATTGAAAGTCCTAATGGATCTGTAAACTGAGTATCACTATAAAACAATTTAAAATGCCATGTAAAATAATATTTATGTATGCATGTGTTTCATTTCATGGTTTCTCGGCGTAACCACTTGTTCTATTTACAAATATATAAAGATTTTGCACTTTAAATCATTGAGATATCAAAGAGGTATTTTCAAATCACACAATAAATATAGAACCTGTTTTGTTAAAAATCTACAGTATACTGTACATTCAAGTCGAGGCAAAAGAGGATTTAATGCTAGTTACACTTGAGACATAAATGAATGTTTCCAATAATTAAACACTTTCTAAAAGTGCTATCTCTGCCTGTGATGAAAGGTAACATTAGGATCCAGTATTTCATTACAGTCAAAGTTTCAGACCATTGCTTTATTCCAGAATTAGAGCTTCTGTTACTACAAAAATATCAAAGCTTTTATATATTTTTAAATTTTCTTTCAAGAGTTGCAAGAAAGAGGCAAAAAATGGTCTAAAAAATAAAAGCCATGTGCACACACATAGAAACACACCACAATTCAGATCACCACATAATCCTCTAGAAGAATGATCAAACTCACAGCATTCTGTTTCATTTAGAATGATACGTTTATGAACAAGTCTCTAACAAAAAACCCAGCAGGCAACCCTAGGAAGTCTAAGGCAGCTGTTCCATGTGCAAGTTTCTACATAGCAGAGTGCCAACTCCAGAGTCTTCCCATGACTTTGTGCATTCTTCAGTTTCTTCTTTGTCATCACTTTCCACCCACAGATTTGGCATGTTATCTGCAGCAGGTTTTTCTGATGCAACACTGGAAGAGGAAAAAAAAAGTTACAATGCATATAAACAATGCTTTGAATGGAAACAGAGTACTCTTTTTATGATATGATGTTTAATATCCTTTGTTATGTACCAACCATAAACTTCAGATTACGCTGTGCTCTACATAGAGTTCAGCACTCTAGAAACCATCTCCAACATTGTTTCACACACCTGTTTTGTGCAATATACTGAGATATCTGGCAAGGCTCTGCTGAAACAGGAGTGCTCAACACAGAGGGAGGTCTTCTTTGCCAAGATGCAGACTTCACTAAACGAATGTCTGGCTCAGAACCTAAGAGACACACATCAGCAGTTAAACTGCAGTCCACTGGAAACAAGCAAGTCCTTCAACTGTTTGTGTCTTCTGCTTTAAAAAAAATAAATACACAAATACCTTAATGCAGAGCCATAATAGTAACTTACTGTTATAGACTTGAGATAAAATTTTGTAAGTCTATGTAATGCTATTGAATGAAGTTATGTTAAAATTAGGACTCTAAATTTGAAAATACAGCATTTGCATAGAAAGCCACCACTGCAAGTAGTCATATTAAGTCACTCAAATGTAGTTTCTCACTTTACAATTGATAAAGCTTTTTTATTCCTTAAGTAAAGACTTCGCCAGCATGCACAGATAGTAATTAACACCAACATGAATACCTGCAAACTTGTCAGAATATAGAAAACAAAACCAAAATGAAGTTAGATGTCTTACCGTTTACATGAACTTCACCATCACTCAAGTCAATGGAAAGACATGGCAAACTTAGCAGGGCCAGAACAACCCCTTCTCACATTTAGATTTCAAAGCTTTCATGTGAAGTGGAAAACCAGAATGATTACATGTTCTACAGTATTTATGAAAGCACCTGAAAGTTACCTGCTGCGCTGTCAGGTATTTGATATTCACCAGATTGTTTCACAAATATAAATTTACTACCAAAGTAATTATCAGGAAGGGAGTTACAATTCCCATTTTAAAAGGAAATTTTGAACCATCAGTTGCCCTGACATGTAGGCATACAGATACATGGCAAAATTTATCTTGAGACATTTTGGTTTTTAAGTTGTTTTGTTCATAGTTGTGACTTCAAGTTGAAAGGAAGAAAAAGAAACTGTGAAAGAACATAATTTGAACCAAATACTTGCTTCTTAAGAAGGCACTTGGAGTTGTTGCATTTTCAGACTTGCAATCAGCAGTCATAGTTAAGAACTGGTGCTTCAGCCATGTTCCTCTATCTTCTTCAAATGCCTTTCTCTAAGAAAAGAAATGACAGTTTACACTTATGACCACAGGAACAAGACTAGCCCACATTAAACTGATGCTATTGTGTTTCAGAAAGCCAAAGTTGTAACAGGTTCATGTCACTAAGGAGAGCCAGCAGCTTAACACAGAAAAGACTGTCTGTGAGCCAGCTTTTGTGCCCAACAAGGACTGGCTGAGGAGGCACTCACAAGCCAAGTCCCATGGTTTGTGCTACAGAGGTCTGAGTAATCCTTTCACTTTACTGCTCTACACTCCAGTGACTCCATCTCCTATGCTCCCCTTCCCCCTCAGTGCAGCACTACCTCTTGGAGGCAGCCCTCATCCAAGGCAGCTGCCAGGAATGATTACTGCTTAAACCTTCTAAACAGGGAAAAATTACATTGAAAATAGCAATGATTGTTTCTCTAAAACTGTGGCCAAAAAAAAAAAGGGGGGGGGGATTATTTCACTTTCCAGCCCCTGTGAGGACAGAAAAGGAAAATAATACCTAGTAGACAACCTCCAAGAGATCCAGTGATGCTGGAATCAAGCAACAAGCTATTTCATCTCCAAAAACCACCAGTGAAACAGGATGCTCCTATTCTATGCCAGTAAAAAACCAGAGGAAGCTGAACTCCAACGCAAACTTTCGCAAACACCTACAAAGCTTACAGCATCGCTTCTCATTCCATACTTCAGCATTTTGACAAGCTGAAGCATGAGCAGTTATGCTTATGCTGCAATGTAGTCCTAAACACTTCTAGACAAACAAGTATTGTTTATTATCACTCATGACTTTTAAAGCAGAATTCAATGTGCAACATGAAATTAACCAACTCACTAAAATGCAAACAAAAATAAGTCATAGTCCGTATTTGTTACCATAAGATACTGGGATAGCAGTAGTTCACAAGTAAAATCTAGAGTATTTTATATTCTGGGTCAGACAGGTTGTCCAGTTAGCTCCGTATCCTGTCCCCACCAGTGGCCACAAGAGATGCTATTTATGAGCATGGCCTCTTTCTGCAGTGCATTCCCTCACAGGTTCCCAGTCCCAAAAGCCATTTGATTATAGATGCTAAAAGACACCCCCTTGTGCCCCACTTTTATCGGTGAGTGTGCTGCCCATAAGCTCAGGCAACTGCTTATTGAATTTGATGGCATTTATTGCCTTTACACTCTCCTTTGAAAAAAATCCAGAAGTCAACTACCTAACTAAAAAAAGGTACCTTTTTGTGTATGTTTTCGACTGAATTTCAAAATGAAGAGCTCGCTCTAGTCTAAATCTTGAGGGATTTGGTGAACAACAGCAGTGCTTTCATCTGCTCAAACTGAATCCACGGCTTTATAAATTTTAATCACATCCCACTCCAACTTTCTGCTCTGCACATCAAAGCAAGCAGTTCTGTAAGCAATAAAGTCCATTTCTTTTTTCCTTCAATGGCTTTTTTCCTGTCATATCTGTACCCTCCTGGTTTCACAACCACATCATCATGACTTTTCTCTGCCAAACTTGTAAGCCCCTTCACATTTTTGACCCTAACTATGGGCTAGACCAAAGCACACATGCTAGAGCTCATTCACAGACACATCTACCCTGACTGCCAGTATCTGTGCTTACTGGCCAGCTTAACTACAAAACCAGAACAAATAATGACCCTAAGGGAAACATAGTAATTACTTGGTGTTTTTGCGAAAGTCACTGGTTTTCATGAACGTTTAGAAATCAAGTACATGTTGAGATTCAACCCTGAGGCCAAATTTGAATGAAATTTGCATAGGCCTTACTGCTTAAGTTTAATTTCCTACAAAAGTATCTAAGGGATTTAGTTAATAAATTACTGGTTTTGGAAGTACTTAAGGTATTTCAAAAGCTGAAACAAAAAACGGTTACGTTCCAGATGCAGAAACTATTTTCCAACACACACAAAAACTTTGGCGCTGTGAATTGCCAAGAGAATCATCTTCCAGAACGACCAAAGATAGATCATTGCCATATTGTATAAAACATTTCTCTATAGACATCAGAAACAGATATTGTTGCAGGGCTGCACTTCAGCATGTATAAAAGAAAGACTTGTAATTCATCTTCCATAGGAACTCCCTTTTCTAATACCTCAAGTCCTAATCTAATAGCAGCTTCTGTAAAACTTTTTCGTTCCTTCTCAAAATTCTTTTTTTGTTCTCGAAATAATCTCCATTCTTCCTGAAGACGCTCTCTTTCTTCCAACAAATAGCAGTCTTGTAGTAACAGAGTGGTGTCATCATCACATGTAAGCTGTTGCTGTAGATATAAAGCAACAAAAGACAAATGTTAATTTGGGAGTGACTGAAGAGGTACAGTATTTCCACAGGTTCAGATTTATCAGAAAAATGGTTGAAGTTTAATATGGAAACAGTGCAGTAAATATCAGGTTGGTGGATAGTGGGGGCAAGTTTCAGGTAGCAGTCAAAACGTCCCTGTTCAGGCAGCCTCACCTTTGTTTAGCCCCCAAAGTTACTCCTACCAGGATTAAAAATTCATTAAATTATCAACCAAGCCACTAGCACGCCTATACTCAGACAACCCACTAAGTTATTTTATTTTAAAAGCATTATCAAGGAATGGAGAAAGGCTCAGAGGCAAGAAAAGCAGCCCACTAAATAAAACACACCTGGATTCAATGAGGAAAAATAAGAAAAAATAAAGCCTACTACCTGTAAGAGCTGTTGCTGAGTTTTGATCATTTCTTTACATTGCTGAATCTCTAACTCTAGCTTTTCAGTTTCTAGCTCATGGTCTTCTCTTGAAATGACATCTTTTTCATTCAAAGCGCCTGAATGTCCACGTGACACTAAGGGGGAAAAAAAGCATCTTAAATTAAAAAAAAACCCCAACACCTCATATCAGAGACTCCCAGGAAGAGCAAAAGGTTTTAAACTATTTGTTTCACCCTGAAAGACAGGTACAGAGTGTACTCCAAAGCATTTCTATAGAGACAAGAGATCCAAAATTGGTGCTACACATGTAATCATCCATCTAATCCAGTTCAGAAAAAAAAGCCAGCATTGAAAACATGAATGTTTCACATCCCCCAGGGTAAATCAACCATCTACACTGCAGTAAGTGTTACACAAAATCCTCGCTTGTTTCAGTAGTCACTTAAAAGAAAACTCAAGACAACTGAAGACTTTTTTCACTGACATGCTGTTAGCCCATTCTTCTGAGTCCATTTTTGAAGGGCTTATGTGTTCATAAAAATATAACAGCAACTATATTTATCACAGATATAAAAAGAAAGCCTTTTCCTTCAAGTCCTGTGAAGGAGAAATGGAGCAAAGAAACATTGGATGCATGTTTTCATTCCAGTAAGGGAAAGAATTACAGGAATGGTTGTATTTTGTACAATTACATACTGGTTTATTTAATTTAATACATAGCCAAATCACAATGATTGTAATAAGCCAAGTTTTGATCCCCTGATGCCAGTATTTGAACACAGATTAGAATCCTAAATGGCTATACTATGGTCATCCCTATAATCTATAAAAACCTAGAAGATGACTCCAAGAAAAGAGCAAATAATTGTAACATTTTTCCTGATGCTTATTTTTCAGTTAGTTACACCAAATAAAGTATTGCAAGCATTCTTGAAAGCCCTTCTAGGGTGTAAAGATACTCTCAAAGGCCATCTGCTCTTTTATTTGCAATTGCATGCATGACCTTCTCAATCTTACTCTTGACAGCAAACATCCCTGTGGTAGTGGCTGCATTTACTTGCATGGGAAAATAATACTAGGAAAGAATTTTATATATTTTTAGCTGTCTTAATGCTGTTTAACAGCTGGAAATGAGGAGAGTCCAGCACCATGCCATCAGTCAGTTTGTTTTAGAATGCCACAAGAGGTCTCAGAGGATGTGGCAAGACAAGACGCTTGAGAGGGAATTACATATTTTGCTTCCAATTATTTCAAAGCACCCCATCTGTATTATTTTTTTAAAAATGTATTTTCTATGTACATGTAATGCAGTTAAACATCAACCTTGGTTATCCAGCTTTTCAACGTGATTTTTTAACATTCGCCACTGTTTTCTAATGCTGTTGGTAAGCTGCTCTCGCACAGTTTCACAAGATAATTCCCACATATTCTCTTTATTTAACTCTCCAATATCTTCCTCCTGGTCTGACAACACCTGTAGAAGCAAAAATAAGAGGCTGAAAACCACTTCACCCCTCCAAATATGTGTATTTGTTTTTATAAATATGTGCATAGATTCAATTTACTGAAGAGAAGGAAAACCCTTATATAAAGGAAAGATTTTTTCATCCAGGGAAATTTGACTCTCAGGGAGTTCATTTCCCTGACAGCATAATGCTGAGGAGGCAAGTGACCACACAGTCCCCAGAACCCCACCACAGAGACAGTGGGTCAGCTAGCAAGACTCACTCACACTCTCATCTTCAAGCTAGACAGGTTCAGACTGCTGAGTTCTGCTGTCAGACTTAAGCAGCAGCTGCCTCAGCACAGGGGCAAGTAATAGAGTTTATTCACACCTTTCAAAGAAGTAGACAGAAAGTCTAGTGCTTTTCTACACAGCCATGGCAGTAAACTGTTCCATGAAAATATCCTGTGTAAAGAAATACTTAAAATCTGGAAACAAAGAGACAAAAACCCCCAGACAGGCAAAATCCAATACGTATTGCAATACAGAATTACATACCAGTAGCTACTGCATTTAAAACTCAAAGAATATTTTCAAGATTTTCATTGACTGACTGGAAAGAATACACTGTGTATTGTTCACAGAGAGCAGAACATTTATCATGGCTAAATTTCAAGCAAAGCACATGATGTGCAATCCACTGCAAGTCTCATAAGTTTACTTTTTTAAAAACTATCCAATTACTCCAGCACTATACCAAACTACCATGGAGATTTAATTTTAACTGAAGGATACTTACCAGCCCATCTTCAGATTTTTCTTTAGGCTTTTGTTTCTGTGGTGGAAGAAGTGAAATAATATCTTTCTTCATTTGCTGAAGAACTTTCTTTAGCTCAGCATTTTCCAGTAAAAGCTGTTTTTGGCGTTGTTCATAATCACTTAACAGAACTTTGTACATTTCTTCTTCATTTCTGGAAGAAATAATCTTACAGTAACAACATAACAGCCCTAACACATGCTTCAATTAAGATTGTTCTAAGACAACTACCTGGCTTCTGTCTTATCAGTCCTCCATGCACCTCTCTTCCCATCAGCTCTACCAACACAATTTAGAATTTCCATAGCTACAAATGAAAAGGATATTTCAAAGTGTGAAACAATATGCAAATATATAAAGATTTAGATGACAGTGCATTTACATGTAGTTGTTATAAAGAGATCACATTACTCAAATATCCCCCTCAATCTTCAGACCCATATGAAACCACCTTGCCCTGCTTAAAGCAAAAATAACAGTCAAAGAAAAAAAAGGTAGTTTTTGCATTTGGAAACTCAGGAGGATGTATTTTCATCCTGTCTTATCTTTTATATGCATTTCTTAATGACACCTTCATCCCTATTTCAACCTTTATATCAATGTATCAACTCTATGCTCCTTCTGGCAATAACGCCAGGTTTTTCTTCTCCTGTTTAGGGTAAGGAACTTATTAATGTTTCATAAGATATTCCTCAAAACAAAGAAATTTCTCTGTTCACATTTGAATAAAAATAAAATCAAAAAAAAACCCCAACCATACCAACAACAAAAACCCAATCCAAATATATGACTACAGATTAACAGGGTTTTAAAACTAGTTACTGTTTGCTTGATAGCCAACTAGCATGAATCACTATTTTCACCTCACTGATACTTGAACTAGTACGAACCACCTGAAGTCAAGAATGTTTAAGTTTTGCTGACCCCAGGGTGAAGTTTCTAGAGCTTACTGAACTGATATCTAAAGACTTTCTGCAGCCAAAATAAGTGTTCCTCCTACTGTGTCCTAACCTGGTTTGGCTTACCCACAAGGACTTTCAGAAAACTATAACAGCAGAAAACCAGCTTGGCAACATCATGAATAGTTTTCTTCTGGTTTACTGAACTAAATCAGCTTACTAAAACATGCCTTACAGCTGGCAAACAGCTGAGTTGGGGGTGGCAGGTAGACAAGAGAAGGACTTGCCTTCCACTGGAGATACATTATATAAATAGTTTAAGGCCAGATATATGAACCAAAAGGTACGGGTTTTTTTTAATACCTAACAACAATACCCATTTTCAGCCATTTTTGACAGAAAACTGTATTTATGGTAAACAGCACTGATGAATGTCTTGAACACAATTTTTGGGCAGTACAACACATAAGTACTCGTAATAAAGGAGACCTGATTTCTCCTCATTTCACATAGTACTGGGTGGTTCATCTGCCTTATGTGACTTCCTCTCTAAAACTTCTCATTACTTGTGCTAACCACAAGCAGAGTGTAGTATCTCCAGTGTAAAAAGCTAATGCAGTGTGCCTTCTTGATGGCAACTGCTTGGAACAATACAGTGTTTATGACATCATTCAAAATCTTGATAGCAACAGTAGCAAGAAAATAGAGCAGAGATGGCTCTAGCATAGGAATTGATTCCAAATAAATTTTCCTTAGTAAGGAACAAAAACAAAAAAAACCCTCCCCCACATCATTTTGTAAAGATCAGCTTTTGGTTTGAGTTTGTAAGTGATCTTATGCAATACAATGTAAAAAAGTCTTACACAGTCATTTAACATGAAATATTACATCTTTAATATTCTAAAACAAATATTTTCTTTAGAAAAATTCTTTCTTTAGAACTTTTCTTTAGAAAAAACTAAAGAAAAACTTTTCTTTAGAAAAAATTTTTCTAACATACAAATAAAAATCTGCAAGAGGGACACATTGCCTTTAATGATAAAAATGCTTAAAATTGGCTCTGGTTAACATAGAGATATGCTAATTTTGCAGTGGTAAAATTCAAAGAGCTACTTACCTATCTTTTTGTCTTTTTTATTCATGACTAACTGATGTAAGCGTTCCTTTAATTTGTTGTATTCTCTCTCTTTCCTCTTCATATCATGATTGTATTGTGTAGCTCTACTTGAAATTATGTTCTGTAACTTCTGAACCTAAAAGCAATGCCACAAAAACCTGTTTCTTCAACTCAAGTATAATCACAAATTTCTTCAGAAAACCAAAACACCAGGCAAAACTACGCTTCTATTAAACAGTACTTCTGGTGAAAGGAAGTGACAAAAGGAATCAGAAGAGCTCTCCCAACTCATGGATTCTGATCTCAAACTTCTCAGGAGAGGTAGTTTCTTTTCAGCAGAAACACACATCATAAGCAGCAGATTATAATACTGTAATTCCTCTGAAGTACAACTGAATTCATGTTCTGGTAAGTCACATAACCTTTAATGCCTTTTTTGAACAGAGCAGAGAAAGATGCATCTTTACTTTCAGTAATTCATGTTCAGGAGCTAGGTTTACTCCAATTCTAAAGCATACTTGTTAGGCTCACACTAAAAACACTCCTCTTCCTTGGGGCAGCAGGACATTGAAAGACAGACTATTCCATTTGGTCTAAAAGAACATTAAAACATCATAAAGCAAATTTTTTGACATGTACTATCAACTCCTAGGGTTGTATTGTTTGGGGTTTTTTAAATTTTCGATTTAACCTTACAAACAAACATCACATTCAGTATCTTAAGCTGAAACTTTATGAAGTTCACTATATACAGTTAGTGCTGTGATTCCCAACTGTATGAATATGTTTATGAACACAGAACACTCACAGAAACTTAGGAGCCACATTCAGAAAAACATAGGAGCCATGTGAAGTACAATGCTAGGGAAGGAGCATACAGGAAACAAATCCCAAACTAAGAAGTGTCATAGGTGTCAAAGTGTTTTCTGATCTTGATTGTTTCAACATATTTAAGTTTAATGAGATTGTGGTTATGAGCTGGGTCCCCCCCACCTCCCTTCTTTTTGGTCTTTTGCTCCCCTCCATACTATAACAAAAAAACCTCCAAAAGCCTCTATACACAAATGTTTGAGTAAGCAACTGAATCCTGTTGCCCCTCCTACTTTTTGATATTTCTGAACATTCTAAGATAAAGATGTACAGAAAAATCTCAGAAAACTGCCCATCTGCACTTCTGCAGTACTCTCTACTATTGGTGTAACTTGGACCTATCCCTTACAGTACCTATTTATCCATATGCAACATGCCAGTCACCCTGAAAGACAACATTTACCAACAAAAAAAACATTCAGAATGAGCAATTACAAGACTCTGAGCAAAAAAAGAAAAAATCTTCAACATCTATGTAATGACTTGTGTTAATGTACAAAACAACTCACTTCATCCTTTTCATTTTTAAGTAACTGGTGCAAATTTCTGTTCTTGCTTTGCAGTTGTCTGTCTCTTTCCTGAAGCCCAACTATTTCCCTTTTAGATAATTCCAACTGTTCCTAGAAAAAGTGTTGATAGTTCAGTATCAATAAGAATTAATAGCATAAGCTTTAAAAAAAAACTCAATCAACCAAAACAAACAAGCCAGGTTACCCAAACTGCAAAAACACTTCACTTGAGATATGGCTTGGTATTTAACAGATATTATCTTTTACAGTTAGGACTTTTTCATTAAGTCAGGATTCTGTAAGCGTATCTGTACTGCGAGAGTGAGGTGGATACTAAGCAACCTGTATGAATTTGGAACTACAGTTTTACTGGAACATTTTTGTTGAATCATCAAGGGTACAATTAACACAGATATACAGACTGACTGTAACAATGCAAATGGAACATTTCACATATACAGAGAAGGCTAGACAGATGATCTCATTGTAACAGACAATGCAAAACTAGCATTTTAGAAACTTTTGTCCACAAATGAGACTCAGACCTGAAACTGGCAGCTTAAATAACAGCCAAATACTATATATAAGCGTTTTCTTCATATGCCTAGTGAGGTACAAATGTGTAGATATATTTAAGCAACAAGAACTTCTACACAAACCACAGTGAAATACAGGTAACACATTAGTGGAAGTCAAGAGGATTGCTGTATGGTATCTGAAAGAATCTACACAAGAAACCTCACAAGCTGGCAACCAAATTAAATGCCCTGGGATTCATGTAGTACAAACAAGTTTTCCCTCTCTCCCCATAAAGCTATTAATCTAGGGAAAGCAACAGGAGTGTGCTAGAACCTAACATTTTATAGTGTTTATATAAAAATCAGTGCAGTTACAGATTACTTCTTATGTCACCAAAAATCCTTCTACATAAATGATCAATCTCAGCAGAAGGACTACCATGATTTTGAAGACCTACAGTAATATTTCTCAAGGAGGTAGTGCCAGCCAGCCCAAGTGAAAAGCCAGCCTAAAAAAGCACCAAAATACTTTTTTTTTAATATTTTATTTTCTTGACAGACTTAAGAGAAAGTCAAGTCTTTTCTAATGTGACTGCATATACAAGCGCACCCAAGAACTTCCAAGATATCAGCTACTCCACACTGACTGCCCTTGAGCATGTGTTTATCCTGTGATAAAATGAAGTTTAGTAACTTCTGGTTTGACAACAGCTTCTGAGCAATTCTTAAAAATTGACTTTGTAGTCGGATGTTCAAGGAATCCAACAACAAAAAAAACCACATGGAAAAAGAGATTAAAACCCTGTGATGCATTAGAGGAGTTATCTGTGCTTTTACTTATTACAATTACATTGGGAATTTATCTTTCAGAGCTGGGCATACCCTTTTAAGCAATACTAAAAGATAGGAACTGAAATATTTAAGATTTTCACCCAAAGTGTACATTAACACTCCCAATTAAAACCATCTTCCCCCCTCCTTGATTAAGGAGGCTAAAAGTCTAAGTAATTAGAAGTTCTTATTAACTCAAATTTCATTAATTTTAAGGCATTTTCATTTGGAAAAACATACTTCAAAAAATCCCAAAACAGACGTGAAAATACAACTGCAAATTAGTACTGGGGAGAAAAAGAAAAACAGAAAAGGACTTGCTATTAATGTAGAGAGCTGCATAATACTAGTGGAATGATCTTGTTTTCTACCTTTAACTTAGCATAGCAGTTCTGTAAGTGATCCATATCACTTCCCAGTTTCATATGCTGCATTTCTACTTCTTCCTGAGCTCGAAGGTTCTTGTGCTGCAGTACAAGCAATTCATTCATACAATTTATGATAGATACTAAATTTAATTCTTTTCCTTTGGACTCCGCATAAATAGAAGGAAAGCCCAATGTTGTTAATTCCTGGTAAAAGACAAGGGGGAAGGGGGGAAAATGAGATCAATAACTGAATCAATCTCCCACATTCTCCAAAAGACAGAAACAGTATCAGGTGAAATCCTCTATGGAGGGGAAAAACCTGAATCCTACTTCCCACCAATATCAGCTTCTGTGCACTGAGGAAGAAGCCTTCTTAATGGGGTCAATCTTTTTCACCACAATTGATTGTCACCTGCACACAACCTCCAATAAACAAAAAGATCTGGCTTACCCTATCAATATAGGATATACGCTGTTCAATATTCTCTTCTGTGCAGAAGGCACTGAAAAAGCTGTGCATGTTTCTGGACGAAGGCAGTGACAAGCGTAGCACTTGTGAGTTCATGCTTGTAGGAGATATCTTTCTTTCTGAGGTATATGAAAGTATATTTTTGCTATCTACAAGTTAAACATTAAGAAAAATCAGGGCTATTATTTTAACACATTACAAAATCAAAACCTTTTGTACTCAAGTTATTGTTAACAGAAACTTAGATTCTAGAGTTCAGAATTTCATCTAGAATGACATTAAACAATTCACAATATATATAAAAAAGGATAAATTTCCACTGAAGATTTAGACTCAATAACATTTTAAAGTATTGTATCTTTCAAATTTTACTCATCCATGAAGAAAATACTGACCACACTTCCTTTTTACTGACTTACTCCAACACAGGTGCAAGAGATGTGCATTCAGTAAAATTCTTATAGAATGAATGGTATCATTACTCTTATTAAGTGTATGCTGTAATTTACTCTTCCACTAGGCAGAAATAGGCAAGAAAATATTTTCTCCTTTAACAAATTTGTAACCAATTTATGAGGCAAAAGAATATAGAACAAGTAGAGAAATCTTTGAAAACACAAGATACATTGATAAGTGTGATTATAAAAAATAAAATGTGATTGAAAGTTCTTAAAACCTTTCCATATATATCCAAGTAGAGTATTTTACATTAGCATTTCTGTAAGGACTCAATCAAAGACAAAGCACTGTTTGTACTATGTATTATTTACCATGTTGTTTAACTACTCAAATATGTCATGCACAAAATTCCAGTCTCTGTCTTTAGCTGCTATAACATTGCTGGTAAAATCAGCAAATCGACTAAATTCAAAACACTACCATTTTACCTGATGACAGCACCGGCACAGTAATAGCCTTCCAATCTCCCATAGCAACAGAGACAGGCTGGGTACCTGAGCAACTGGTTCAGCAGTGAAGTATTTAGTACAATTGCTGGCAACGTGTGTTACGTAGGCATCTCCTAAAATAGCAAGAGCATTTTAGATTAACAAAAGCAGCTAATACAGCTGGAAGGTTAGAGCAGGCACAGGAAAGTGACTGTTGAACTTGAACCACATGAAATTTTTCTACTTCTTTACACTACATTTGGAACACATAAGCACAGCAAATGGTACACTGTAAAAATGATGCATCTATGTATATTTAGCCTCAACTGTCTTGTAAACCATTAACTAAAGCCAAAATGCCAAGCACACATGAAAATAAAGATTTACACTGCAGATAACTAGTTGTTTCTGTTGATGTACATCAGAGAAAATGCAGCAAACAAGTATTTTTTCCTGCCATATAACCAGGAAGCAATTTTATTACAGTAAACTTACATGAAGTTTTAACATATGTCTGTCTAAATGGGATTGTTACTTAAAGAGATGTATTACAAAGGCTCTAGAGAGGATATACCAGCAGAGGGCAAAGGAACTTTTATTAAATATTTAACCATTTAAATTAACTTACACATTTAGTTATATTGCCTTTCCGTAGCAAGTTGCTTGCTTCCTTGCAGAAACTCCAAAATTGTTGAAGGAAACAAATAGGAGAAGCCTTACCCTGTTGGCACAGCCACTCTACAGCACTGTCCCTCTGGAAACCAAAGGGAAGCCACCCACTCATAAGAAAGAACAAACTGGTTGTCCCCTCACCCCACCTCCACCGCACAGCGAGAGGCACATAATAGCATTAGTTATCTCTCACTGCTGGAAACTTTAAATCCAGCTTGGATGCTTAAGGTTTGGACAGCACAACCCATCAGCTCTTACGGGAACAGTGATACTTCAGGGAAACAAACTTTCCACCTCACAGGAAAGAAGGCCCCTTTGTTTCAACCAACACTTGGGAACAAAGTCTGAAGTCTCTTTTAGATGGATTCAAGAGACTTTTAGAGCGCAGGGATGTTCTTCCCTAACCCTTGCTAATATTCCAATAAACACACTCTGGATAAGCAACTTCAAGATTTCTGACACTTTTTTTCCACATTTTATCATTTGGCCAGGAAAAGAAGGGGGCAGGGGGAGTGTTTTGTTATCCCTAAGGTCTCTTGAGAACACAGAGACAGTAAAAATCCTTATCAACATGACAAAGCCCAAAATACAGTGTCCAAAGTAACACCAAATTTTTAAGAGATCATACTGGTGCCCAGTTACAGAATGCTCAGCACTAAAAAAAAAAAAAATTTAAATAAGTATCCAGCTGGATGAACATTTCTCCAGGTTCATAAATGTACATGGGAAAAAAGGTAAACAGTTATTCCTCACATGTGTTATAATTTAGTAGTTCCTGAAAACTTTCAGATCAGAAAGTACACAAAAGACAGCAAGAAAACAGTCAATGTAACAATCTAGTTGCTGTTCTTGTTTAAGAAATGTTTTTTCTGCTCTCTACACTTAGTAATTTATGCATATTTTTCATTTTTTCCCCCCTGTAAAATCAAGATGTTCACAGATTAACTAGACAACTGTGCCTTTAAAATGGAATTCTAAGACAGTAAGTATTAAGAGGATACACTTCTTACATGCTACTTTCATTTCTGCTGGATCCATCAGATAGATAAATGTACAGACATAAGGGAAAAAGGCAGAAAATCAAGGTACAAGTATGTTTTCATTACTGACATCACAACCCTGCATTCTGATAACATATTTCAAAATATTATTAAGAACTTCAAGACACAAACTCCATTGAGGACTGTTGTAAAGTCCACAAAAATACAAATCTCATTTCAGATACACTGCTACTTCCAAACAAACTGGCTTTTATTCTTTAAGAGACTGCATCCCCACTCTGAGTTATCACCCACATTCACTGAACACACAGTATTACCAACCCACAGGTCTCTGCACTGACAATACTATTCTGACACAGCATCTGTCACCCTAAACAGTGTCTGACTGGAAGCAGGACTAATCCAGGTATAGGAATGCAATGATTCTCAAAGTTTGCACCCTGCAAGTCACATGCAGATTCACTCAGAGCAGATGCCTTAGCAAGACTACTCTGTAGTGACACACTTAACAATAAGACACGTGGAAAATCAACACACAAAGTTAGAGGGAAGCCTAGTGAAGAGAGAGAAGGAAAAAATACATAAGAAGTACAGTGAGGTCCAGGTAATACAACCATATTCTCCTCTCAACCTAGAGCCTTTTGTCTTGTGAAGTCCATCGCAGTTTAATAAAACAGACTAAAAGCTACCCTCAGCAATTTCAAGATTTGAAAAGCACCAAACTCAAAAACTTCCTTCATCTGCTAGACCACTACCCCAAAGTATCTCAAACCACTAAATGTCATCAGACAAGTGTAGTAGCTTTGAAGAAGTAATCATTTCAGGGAGTAGTCAGCGTTTTGTACTTGATTCATCTTTTTTTATGGTATTTTGAATTCAATTCAGATGTGAAGAACAAGACAATCCTGTGACAGCTGCAAAAGAGAATGCTACAAGCCTTTAGTCTCATGCTAAGATCATCTCACCAGTTCCACATGGCTTCTACTGCCACTTCAGCACCTCAGCAATGACCTCTAAAGCCATCTAGTGATTAATATCCATCAGATACATTTCCTTCCCAGTGTAGGCAGCTTCTCTGGAGCAACACAACTCAAAGCCTCTCTGAAGTATGCAAAAACTTAAGACGAGCATTCCTGATGAAGACAGAGTAGATGTGAAACTAATCCAGATTCAGTGTATTCAGAAGGAACCCTTCACCTTTTGTACACTATAACGCTCTCTTTAACCACCTTAACATACCAGGGAACATATTCACATAGAGGATGAACATGTCTAACTCTGAAGCAATATCTCATGTAATTATGGATGAATAACAAAATAACACAAGATTGAAATATGTTTTAGGCATCTTCCTAGGCTATCACAGTTAACAGAAAAGGCTTTAGCCAAACAAAGCAGCAAGAAAATTTTGTCCATCTTTGTTCCTCCCCCTTGGCCCTGATAAGGAAAACATGCAATAGGAAGCAAAAATCTAATTTTGCTGTTTCCCATCACCTCATACTAGCGTCAAATCTGACTGACTGCAGGTGAGAGAAGAAAGAACTACTGAACAGCCAAAACTGCTGTAACCACTTAATGATTTTCCTTCTGTGCCCATTCCCTGTGCAGAGGACTTTGTTATAGTTACTTCCCTAGCAGGTACAATGACTTGCCCAAAAACCTATAACCACTCAGTACTTTGTAGATGTAATTGCCCCAGTTGGCAGTGTCACTTCCTCTCTCAAGCAAGAAATTCCCGGAGGGGCCAAGACATGGATGGATTGTCTGAAAATGAGCCTCTGGGACCCAGCTTCAAAAGTGTGAATGTAAGAGCAAAAAGAGATCTTACATCAAACAAAAAAACCCCAACATACACCCCACTAAAATCACAGAGGGCTTGATTAATAACAAGGAAGCAGTAATCAAACCAAGTCATTCAAGTGCTAGTTGGAACAAGTGAAGTACAAAAACCCCAAGGAACTTAAAAAAAAGTGCTGTCATGGTAATAACATACCAGAACTTCTTTGAAAGCCATCTTGGAAATTTTTGGACAAAAAAACTACAGAAATATTTCCAGAAACCTCTAGATAATTCACTAATAAACACATCTTTCTTTTCAAGAACAAGATCAAAATTCAAAAATAGTATATTTCATAAGCCCAAAAAGCTGAAAGAAGCTGTTCATAAAATTACTGTGTTGTGTTTTGGGAGACAGGAGAGGAACTGACAATAAATGTGCCAAGATTTAAGACAGAAATCTGATTAAGTAAGCCTGAGTTCAGGCCATATAAAACCTTGAAAATCATAAGCAGCAAGAAGTAGAAGCATAAACTTAACACAATACAGCATACTTAAAATTTCTAAAGATCATGTTTAAACTTGAAAAGGAGCAGTTCTAACTGGGTTTGTAAAACTCACTCAAACAATCAGCAGAGAATTGTCACAGTGCAGTGCTGTGATCATATTGCACCATCTGGTCACCCCTAACCTAGACAGGGTGTGACACAAGTGGGAAATGTGGTATCTGCTAACCCAGAAAACTTCCACCCCCCACCAACGTAGAGAGGACATGGAAAGACACCTCTGGAAAGGTGCAGTGTCTCAGAAGAAAGTCTGAAGAGTCAGTATCAACTAGAAATTGTCTAATATTCCTTCTCTATATATTTCAAATACTACAACTTGTGACATGCATGTGTTTCAACTTGTGAAATTGCGGGGGTACATACTTAGCACTTACCTAAAGACCAGTGTGATTCTTTTCTACTAAAATAATACCCAAAGGGAGCTATGAAGCCATTTAAAGCTTTTACATTTGTCTAGTAATCCACAGATGTCACACAGATGGCTTTTATCCGGATAGACACAAAGACACAAAAGTCTAGGTAAATTTAGGGTACACTCCAGACATGACATTGTAGGTTTACAAATACATCCTTGATAATGGCAGGACATACACTTGCTTTAATTCATGTAATGGCCATGGAAGTCCCAGCATTTCCACCCTGGAGTTTTGACATTTATTGTCTCTCTACAGAATTCTTAATAACAGTTTATAATTAGCACTAATATATATATTATATCCAGTGATAATGGTATAGTAAAAAGAATTCCTTCCTCTAAAAATCTATTACAGTTTTAGTGACCTTTATTTAATATTGTAATTATAATGATGGCTCTTGCAATTAAATCTGAGCGCAGATTTTTCTCCCCATGCTTACAAAATTGCGGCAATTTAATCATTAATCTATTAGCTTCAAAATGAAGGCAAAGAAATCCCTCAACTTATCCACATTCCATGGGAACTTTAAGTAATATCAGATTTTCAGCTGAATTTTCCAGTATTGTCAAAAGTGACGTGAAAAAGCAAGTCGAACCACCCAGCCTGTGGGTATGAAGTCTCTGTTCATTCTGAATGCATCATATCCAGAAATGCCAACTACATTTCTCCCCTCCATTTTACTTCAAAAAAAAAAAAAAAAAAATCAGGAAAATAAATTAAAATTACGAAGGGTCTTAAGAAAATAAATATTCAATCTGCTCAACACATATAATCACGCAAGAATATAGTCTTACATCTGTTAAAATTCAGTGTTCAATGACTGTCCTGTCATGGTCTTTGCCTCAGACACTCAGGTTACAAGGAATATAATCTGATGTACTACCTCAAGATTCAACTCTACATGCTATGTACACAGATGACTGAAATTCTGTTAATTCAATCACTGAAAAAATTGAAACACATGGAAACATTTTATCTGGCTCCCACATTCCTACCCCATTTTGAACTAATGCAATGGATTTCACATTAGCATTTTCCTATCACTAAACAATAATTCTATTGTTAATCTTCAAAACTGCATTTCTCTCTTTGCATTCACAAACCATGTACTATATGTAGCAGCAGCAGAACATTCTGTTATCAAATCTCCCTATGTCACAGACAAGAGGAAAACCTCAGAAACTATTCTCTGCGTGTCCTCTTCTTCTTCCTGAGGTCAGCTTTAGCTAAACTTTATACGTGTCTGTCTCTGCAAGAAGAGAACTTTTTAAAAGACCAAACCACTATCCTATTAGTTCCTAAAGTTGGTGAGATACTTACAGGGCAGAGCCAGAACTACTATTCCAGGTATCAGAAATTAGGAAACTTACAAGTTTCAGTAGCACATAACCTGCAAGTTAAATCAGGCATGGAATTCAAGAAGATAACTACATAATTTCTCTAGAGATTACCAGGGAATTCAAGGAATAATTCTTATGTAAATTCCAGGCATCTGTTAATCAAAACATGTCACAGAACTGACTTGGCAATTGCAAACAAATAGGACTGGTGAAATGTCAGCATACCTTGTGTGGAAGAAAGGAACATTAACAAGTCTGCCACAGTGCTCTGGAAGAAGGAATAATCCAACACACCTGGGCAAGACAGCATAATTGGATTTTCAAAAAGCTTTCCACAATGCTCTCTCCAAAAGCTCTTAAACTAAGATGTAAAGGAATTTATTCACAACCAATTATAAATGGAGAGGGGCAAAGTGTAAGAACAAGTTATAGAACGGTGAGGAAAGTGTTTGGAAGTCCCAAAGAGACAAAAATTAGAGTCCCAAAGGGGTCTGTGCAGGCATCTCTGCTGTCCAGTAAATTTAAAAAAGGTGATGAACAGGTGATATACTCACGTACTATACAGTTATTCACAAAAATAAACATAGTTTGAACGATGAACTGCAGAAGGTTGTCCTCACACTGAACAAATGGATGATAAAAATCAGCAGCTGAAATTCCTTGCTCGTAAACACAAACTAACGCAATGAAAAAGACAACTCTACTGTGCACTTAAACCAACAGACTCTAGTTAGGCATTATCATGCAGGAAGAGATCCCAGGTCCCTGTGATTAGTCCTCTGGAAATAACAGCTCACAGGCAGCTAAGAGAACACTGGAGCAGAGGACAGAAGAGACCACCATAATGTCTCTCTATGAATACTAAGCTTCTCCACCTTAAGTATCACACACAGGTACAACACTCCCTGCAAAAAAAGACAGAATATACCTAAATATGGTGCAAGAAAAGACAAGCAATACTTTCATACAAGAAACTAATAAGCTGTGGCTTTTCAACTAGAAGAGGAAACAGCTGGAAAAACAGGACCAACATACAGAAAACAAATATTCTTTGCTTCTTTTAACACAGTAGTTATAAAGAACACAAAGAAACACTCAGTGTCAAAGCTGGAAAATAAGGGCATTTTTTTCCATATAAAACACAATCTGTGGACTTGCATCACCATGAGGTGCTGTGAATACTAAACACATAAACTACCTTCAATTTATCGAAAAACATCCATCAGCAGCTACTACATTTTAAAAGACAGATACAGCCTCTGCTCAGAAATCCTTCAGCTCCAGACTGCAGCATCTTGGGAGGATACACAGATAAAAGCATTGCTGTACAACCAAACTACACTAACATCTTTTCCTTAGCATCTGCTGCCAGCTTCAGAACCACGATATTGAGCCCCATGAGCCTAGTGTTACCCTCTCCTGTGATCTTTCCGGTCCAAATTATAACTGATAGTACTACCACAGCTTTCCGGCCCCATCCTGCCCTCCAAAAAAACCCTAGAAACAACATCTTCCCCCATAAACACTTAAAATCTGAAATCTCCACTAACTGTATCAAATAATTTCTCTAGGTCTCCTTCCTAAGTTCATTATTAAAATTTACCTAATACGTTCACATTTTACTTTGAATGCCTCTTATTTTAAGTCATTGCCCCGAAATTCCTATCATACCTTGGCAGCCTATGGAGCCCTGCTTAACTATTTCACTCAGCACAGCAAGCAGCAAAGCATTCTACATAAACTGGGGATGCAGTAACACTACAAACTGGTCACGCATTACGATTTGATCTTCAAATTGAAAGTAGCTTTGCTGCAAAGAAATAAAATCTTAAACAACATTTTTAAGAAATGCCCAAGTCACTTACGGAACCTGTACTCTTACATCACGTGAGCAGCCAGCTCAACCCGAGCAGTCACAAATTCCCTGACTCAGTAGAAAGCTTTACGGCTCTCACCTCCGAGCATCTGCCGCTTGTAGCTTCACAGAGATTGCAAACGCTGGGCCTTACAGCGCCGGGGGGGAGAGCCGGCAAAGCCCAGCCCCGCCGCGGCTCTCCTTCGTCCCCGCGGATCAGCCGGAGCCTGGGAGAAGGGAGCACATGTCAGGACCCAGAGCCCCGCCCGGGCCAGAGGCTGCTGCGCCCCCGCACGGGGCCCTCCCCCGGCCCGGGGCGAGCCCAGACCACGGGAGAGCCGCAACCCCCGGGCTCGGCAAGGCAGCCCAGCACAGCAGCGCCGGTACCTCCGCCCCCGGCAGCCGCCGCCGCCCGCTCGCCCCGCCACGGGACCGGGGCCGCTCCGCCCAGACAGCGCTGCGCCGACGGGCAGCGGGACCGACACCCTTCCCAGCCCCGCGGGAAGGCTGCTCGGGCCGGAACGGTGCTCCCGGCGAGCTGCCTCACCGTCAGGTAAAGCAGCACTTATAACTGAGAATAAAATTGCCGTAATCACGCAGAGCAAATGGAGGTCTGTCAGCATCAGCCTGCACACCCCGATCTGGCTTCTAGCCAAGGCAAAGTGAGTTATCGGTAAGAGGTGGTTTGGTCCTGAGAGACCCCATCAGGGCCTTTGACATTTCACTGTCGTGCTGGGATCAACCCCAGCGAAGTAAATTATTAGAAAAAATAGTGCAGAGTTTGAAAGCAACCTAATGTTTCTGAAGGTTTCAGGACTTCAACTCGGACAATAAATGTCATCCAGGCCTTAGCATAGGTCTAAACCACACGTTTCTGCAAGTACAAGCAAAAATCTCCACATTTACTGGAGAATTTCTGGCAGTGAGCCATTAAAGTTCTGGTTTTAAACATGGTTTAACTGAAGAGTTTTCTTGCTCTTGGTAGAATGAATGGACGTGGTAAAAACGAGTGTGGATTATATCCTGATTTCACTGGAACCTGAATTTGACCCTTCATTTAGAAACTCCTTCCTTCAGCCACAGCAAAATGCATAAGAGTACAACAAAGAAATACTGTGTTAGATATCAGCCTTACGTTTTAATAAAACTTGATAGGTCTCCTCATAGGTGATTACAGTTAAGTTACAAAAAATATATGGTTTTACAGAGAGAAGAAAACATGCGGAAGAATGAAAGATTACATCTTATTTCTTTGATTAAAAAAATATTTCCAAAAATTTTGGCTCCAGAAGAGTTTTAAAGTTTAGAATACAAGATGATAGACTTCTGAACATGGGAGCATTGTTCAAGGCTTTATCCCAGGCTTTTTGCCACTTTCTGGTCTTGTTAGCCTCTGAGAGGATATGTGCCCAGTCTGTCGCTACCCTTCCTTTGCTTGGGGATCGGTGGCAGGAGTTTAGGAGGTTACCTGATCCTACAGTGGAATTAGTTGTCATGAGCTTTCCACTTAAAAGCTGCAAACCCCCCCAAAACCTGGAAATGCAGACAATAAATGTGGCTATCCTAAACTTCTAGCAAACTTAGTGCATTATTCACAGCTTAGTGCCTATTTATTGTATTAGACCTGGGAAACTGGTGAGTGTGACTACAGGTTTCAGGTCAAATAGAGAGGGGAAATTAAAGCTGCATATCACAAATCTCACAACACCGCACCACTACCAAGGCTTCTTTCACATTCCTTGCCTGTCTCTCTGACACGCTTTACAGGAGTTGAACGTTACATAAATGGACAGTGTTACTCAGGAAACTCTGCTAATAGATTTTCTGCTGTGCAAACTATGAGAGGATCATAAAGTTCTGTTCACTGCTGGGTATGCCATCCATTAACAGAAGAGATGATATTTAAGTTTGACAGAGACATAGTTTTAGCAGCCAGGCAATAAGATAAACGTGGTTCTATTAGTTCAGGGTACTGAGAATTTGTCAAGCCCACATCAACTCAGAAATACTCCTTTTCCAACCCATACTTCATTCCTCTGAATGGTATTTATAAGAATATTTCCAGAACAAAGGGCTGGAGATTTGCCTGAATGTCATTGCACAAGGCTGTACCTAGTGATTACATGCAATGTTAAGCAGGATACTGTAAGTCTTTTTTAGTGTGTTGTACTCCATCAGACAGAAGTAATCTAGGGCCAGTCTTGATGTATGTTTCATTTCATTCCCCAAATTAGTCAATATTGATGTTTTTATAGATAACATACCTAACGAGGCTGTTGCAAATTCCTTTGTTTCAATAAACCTAAGTAAGTAGTAGAGAGTTTTATTTATATCTAGTAGTTAAAAAATACCCTCCAGACAAATTCAAGACTCCTAAGGTTTCTATACGAGTTTAATCAGCATCTAGTCTGACCTTGTTTGCTTAATTCTAACAGTATTGGTGTTCTTCAAATTAATCAATACTTGTAGAATATCCTTCCAAAGAGAAAAATTGCCACTGGGAAGGCTGATAGAGAAAACTAACATTTTTGCCCTGTGATTCACCTGGAGTTCAGCTTGGAGCTGACCTCTCAGTAAAGAAAATTGAGATCGCTGTTACAAGAAACCTTTATTTTTTCTTACTAGGCCCACAGCTTTCTGTAAAACTAAGAATGGCAAGGGTTTCTAGCATATTCTCTGCTGCCATACAGGTTTCTGTAAAAGTGCTTGAAGGTTGACAGGTATCTTTCTGACTGTTGAATTCATTGAAGACTGAACGGCTTCTGTAAAGTACTCAAAAACCTAACTGGAACATGATCCAGTATGTTGTCAAATGCAGCTGTTTTCCATTCATTCCTTGCTGTTGCGGTGGTGACTTTACCTGCAGACTTAGCCTCTTCCTCCATGGCAAAAGAAGTGCTCTGAGTAAGTCAGAATCTCAAGATTTTAATCCTGGGAAATTGATGATGATTTATATTCTGCAAGATAACTTTTAAACAAAAAACAGGGTGTCTTTCAGCATAATCTTCTTCAGAAAAACTGATGGTTTGGAATTGCAGATACTCATAGTCAAACTATGCTTGTCTGCCAGGTTTTGTGAAGAGTTGCTCTAGCCATTACAGTTGGAAAAATCAATATAAGCAAAAAAAGTCAAGCTTTTAAAATAAATTCCTCATGCCGGATAAGGGTTAAAGCACTGCTAAAAAAAGAAGTCTGTTTATTTGTAGACTATTCAGCAGCCTTGTTAAAAAGCACATAAAACATCTACATAGATATGAACAGCTGTCTCCTGCAATCTGTCTCCAAGTTCAAAGTATCTGCAATACTCCCTTTGACTGACACTGTTTAGTAAATAAGGATGAGTTTGATAGGCCTTCCCAGAGAGCCACAAGACTTAGATGCTGCAGATCCCAACTGTTAAATTCACAGCTATGGGAACCAAGCATGGGGAAAAGCCCATGTGCTGAGTGAGGGACTACTAAAAGCTGGGGTCACCAGGGAGGCAAGCAGACACATCACTCATTTGCTATCCCTGTGAAGGAAATGTCACCTGAAGGCAGACAGGAGCACACAAAGCCCACAAAGCACACTCCTGAAAAAATGTCTTGTTGGCCCTCTATCGCTCTAGCTTTTGGACTACCAGAGCAAAACCAAGTGAAGAATTGCCCCAGACTGCCTTCAAAATAGATTACAAGTCTGAATTTAGGATTCTGAAAAGGCTGTAGTACAAGACCAAGAGACAAGTGAGACTAAGGGCAAACTCCTACTCTGGAAAATACAAAATTAAGAAAGCATCCCTAAGAGACAGAAATTCAAGATTAGCCTTCAATATTCAGTTTGCAAAAGCCCAATTCAGTGTCTGGAAATGTCTATGAGTGGCCAGGAAACAAAGAGCTTTAAGGTTATGCCCCAAGTTTTCCTTTGCTTGTTAACTGAAATCATAATTAGATTGTGGTATTTGTATACACAGGAAGTCACGTCTGGCCGTCCCTGTCATGCTGCATTTCTTTTTGTGATGGCATGTCGTGGTTTAACCACGGTCAGCAACTGAGCACCAACAGCTGCTCGCTCAGTCCCCCCCAGAGGGATGAGGGAGAGAATCAGAAGGGTAAAAGTGAGAAAACAAATGGGTTGAGATAAAGATAGCTTAATAGCTAAAGCAAAAGCTTTGCACACAAGCAAAACAAAATAAGGAATCCCTTCACCACTTCCCACGGTCAGGCAGGTGTTCAGCCATCTCCAGGAAAGCAGAACTCCATCATGCATAGCGGTGACTTGGGAAGACAGATGCCTTCACTCTGAGCATCCTGCCTTTCCTCCTTCTTTCCCCAGCCTTCTATGCTGGGCATGAAATCATGTGGTGTGGGATATCCCTGGGTTCAGCTGTCCCAGCTGTATCCCCACACAGCTCCTTGTGCACCCCCAGTCCACTCACTCATGGGGTGTCCTGAGAGGCAGAAAAGGCCTCAACTCTGTATAAGCACTGCTCAGCAGTAATAAAAGCATCCCTTTCATCAACAATGTTTCCAGCACAACTCCAAAACATAGCCACATGCAAGCTACTGTGGTGAAAATTAACTCTATCCCAGCCAAAAGCAGCACATGGAGGTTGACTGTGGTATTCAGGTAGTATTGGAGAGGAACTTGTGCAGTTAAAAGTCACCAGAAGAAGCAGCATGTTGCCCTTTTCCTTTTGCCTCTTTCCTTGCATCCTTTGTTGACCTGGCTGACAGCAGTCAGGGCCTTCAGGAGGCAGAGTTCAACGATTCCCCTGAAGAAATGTCTGGATTTCAACCATTTCCCCTGAAGAAATGTTGCTGTCAACACAGCAGCTTGTCTGGATTTCAAGGCAGCGAAGGAAATAGGCATTTGAAGGCTTGTTTGGCCTTTGTGTGTTTATAGCCTTGTGGAAGGAACACAGCAAAACAACATGGGGAAAGCTCCTGCCTTTCCTCATTGAGTCATGTTGATCAGACTTTCGACACGTCCAAGGCACAATACAAATCTGTGTGAGACAGTTTAACTAGAGCCTCAGCCAGCAGATCTCCCACTAAATCTGAAGGATTAAAGTCATTAGAGCATAAATCCATAGAATCAATGTTGCCATTAGCAGAATGAGAAAAACTTAGAACTGAGCTTCCTCACATTAAACCTACCTGGTGAAATTGTGTAATCTCAGACTTTACAGACCTGAAAGAGACTTAATATGCATTTTGCACTTCTACAGATATTGCTTCAGTGTTTTTGCTTTAAGCATATAATCAGTAGTTTTACCTCTCAGTTCTCTTATTTCAGAGATGTAAAAAGTTCTTTTTTCCTTGAACCAGTTTCTAAATTATTCCTATCTAGAATTTCATTCCATCTGTAATCTGCTGTGGTGGGCTGATGTTGGCTGGATGTCAGGCGTCCACCAAAGCCATTCCATTACTCCCCTCCTCAGCTGGGCAACAGACAGAAAAATATAAGGAAAAGTGGTGGGTCAAGATAAAAACAGGGAGAGATGACTCACCTGTTACCTTCACAGGCAACACACACTCAACTTGAGGAAATTTATTTTAATTTATTACCAATCAGATCACAGTAGGATAATGAGAAATAAAACCAAATCTTAAAAACACCTTCCCCCCACCCTGCCCTTCTTCTCAAGTTTAACTTCACTATAGAATTCTCTACCTCCTCCCCACCACAGGCACAGGGGATGGGGAAAGAGGGCTGCAGTCAGTTCATCGCACACCTCTGCTGCTCCTTCTTTCTTGGGGGCAGGACTCCTCACACTCTTCCCCTGCTCCATTGTGGGGTCACTCCCATGGCAGACAGTTCTCCACAAGCTCCTCCCATGTGAGTCCTTCCCATGGGCTGCAGTTCAGGAATTACTCCAGTATAGGTCCCTGTACACAGTATGCAGTTCTTCAGGAACAGAGTGCTCCAGAATGGGTCCCCCTTGGGGTCACAAGTCCTGCCAGCAAACCTGCTCCAGCATGGGCTTCCCATGGGTTCACCAGCCATTCACTGCTCCGGAGTGGGGTTTTCCACAGGCTGCAGGTAGATCTCTGCTCCATCATGGACCTCCATGGGCTGCAGGGGGACAGCCTGTCTCACCATAGCCTTCACCACAGGCTTCAGCTCCAGCACCTGGAGCACCTCCTTCCCCACTGACCTTGGTGTCTGCAGATTTGTTTGTCATATATTCTCATTCCCATCTCTCGCTGCTGTTCCCGTGGGGCTTTTCCCCACTTCTTAACACATTATCCCAGAGTCACTACCAACAGCTGCTGATTGGCTTGGCCGTGGCCAGCAGCAGGTCTGTTTTGGAACCACCTGGCACTGTCTCTGTTGGACACAGGGAAGCTTCTGGCAGCTTCTCACAGAGGCTGTACTTCCTGTCCCCCCTTGCCAAAACTGTGTCACACAAACCCAACACACCTGCTGTTTCTGTCACTGTGTTAACACCTATCTTCCTTATGCGTTTTACAAGTTTTAATTTATCTAAGGACAATTTAATAATGATTCTTGCATTCTCTATTGGTTAACATACACTATGCCAAGCCAAAGGAAAATACTTCATAAAGTTTGGTGGCAAAAGTAATCAGTATAAACAAACTGAAACTAAGTTTAAGGGTTATTTCTGTCTCTACTATCTTCTCAGAAAGTATTTGACATAGTCAGATGCAACTCTCTTTAAAAAATTATGGTACTAATAAAGGTTCTGTTCAGGCATGTAAGGTAGTAGGAAGGTATATAGAAAATTTATGCATAACAATTTTTCTGAGGGATTTAACTGCAACTGACAATGGCACTATCAACTGATTCTAGAAAATTGTGAATTTGTATAAAAGCTAGTCATTGTACAAAATTGCTTTATTTATCCCAGAACTATGACAAGAACTGAAAGCATATTTTGTTCAAGAATATACTGATAGAGCATTACTGCTTCATAATTCTAATCGGAAGACAAAGCCACTTAACATTTATGGAATAAAGGTAATAATGTTTCTGTTTATGACAAAATTTATTTTAGTAACTATCATTAGGAAACATGTTCTAAAGCAGTTTAAAATTAATTAGTTTTGAAACTGTATGTATGTCATTTTTCTCATGATGATAATTTTGAAGAGCCTGCAGGTATGCAATATTGGTGGTTGATGCAGAATACTGATGCAACCATTATGTAAAGAAAACACCTCTCAAAAATTTGTACTGAAAATATTGTGGTAGCTGCATTCTCACCAGCTTGGTAGTTCAGGGTGCTATCATCACAGTTATTTTCCCACTGCATTCCTGAGGAATAGGATCCAGTTTTTATCAGGCTGGAGAAGGTACAAGTGCCAGCTAGTCTTATGGATGCTTATACACATTCATTTTTCCAGTTTCTACAGGACTTTCCTCTGTGAGACTGTTCTCTCCATATAAAACCCAATCCTATATGGAAGAAAACTGGCTAAAAATATTTTAAACAAAATGCTTTTTCATTAGAATGCCAATTTAAGGATATTGAAGGCTGCAGAGATGTATTGCTCTCTTTTACCTGAGCTGTGGCCTGCAACATGTTCAACATGAAGATGAAATAAAGAGCATATTCCCCACCTATTTCCAGTGTGTCTTCTCTTACCGTCTTCTGTCCCTATCTGAGCCACCAACAAGCTGGCAGTGCTGACAGCACAGGCTCTTGTCTGTTCAGGCCTCTCCAGAGAGAAAGCAAAAAAAAGAGTGGTGTTGAGGAAGGTAGAGAAGAATCAGACATTGACAGTCAGAAAAAAGAAAGCTGAAACACAGGTCAGGGAGGTAGGTTGATTTTGGAGCTGTCTGTAGGGTAACATGTGAGCACGTGAAGGGAGAACCCAGGCAGTGTGAGGAGCAGCAGCTCTGTGTCTGAGGCGTGGCCAGGAGATGCCCTGGTGCCCCAACCTTGGTTTCACACACTGATGAGGTGGATTTGGGGGGTTGAAGAAGACCAGTAGAAAAAAAGAGAAAAAGAGGGAATGATAAGAAAGATTTAGATGGTGCACTGAGTATCCTGGCTGCTGATTTCATTGTGGGTTTGTTTGGTTTTTTAAACACTTGTGGGTACAGATTGATAGTTAGCAGCCCTAGATCAAATATGGCCTGACTTTTGTGTAGGTATCCAAGTTGCTGTTGCATAAATTGTATCATGGCAAGTACTTAGACAGGGAGAACTTAGTGATATTAATTACTGCAGCTTCAGGCCCCCTTGAGGTATTCTTGCTTTATACTTTAATCTAGTACAGTTTATAATTTTCACTCCAAACAAGTTCTCTACCTGGCAGTTTTGAGCAGACTCTCTTTGCACTTCCCTTATCATCGTATTTAGCAGCTCTATATCATATAACATTTTACTTGTTCCTTTTATGACCAGAGGAAAATTTGTATGCTTCTAAGATAAAGAAGAATAATAAAGCAATAAATTTTAGGGGATAGGAGGTACTAACAAACTGGCTAGCATGACATGAGAGGAAAAGCATTTCCATGAGATATAGCCAAGCTATAAGCCAAAGTATATAATTTTATGTCTAGTGAATAAACATTTTTAATGGCTTCTGGGTAGGTTTTGCCATTACATTGCTTATGCTTGACTTGCCAATAGCAGGATTAGTAAACCATGTGAAATAGCTTTTTTGGACTAGAGAAAATAGCTTTTATATTTTAATTTCCTGTCAGCTATACAGGGAAGAACAGAGTTGATTGCAGTACAGTAGCTAGATCCAGATCACACTCACAGCAGAGGAGTAAAGAAAATTTGGAAGAGAATTCTACAGCTAGAATCCAATACTTAGAGTTTTTCTGAAACTTTCTTAGACCTCTAAGACTGTTTATACATGAACCTTTTCAAAGGCAAAAGAAGAAAAAACTTTTCTTTACATTTCTTTGGAAATAAAAATGAAATCGTCATATAACTGATTGGTATGGAAGCCTTCCATTATTGTTTGCTTCCAGTGGTCTTTCCTGAATGCCTGTATCATTTACTGAAAAGTAAATGGCACTATTTCATACTGGTTATGATTTTCTTTGGATCTTTTCTAACTGGTATGGAAAACCCTGTGTCACATATTTCATCTAAGGAAGCCATGGGAATTACCAGGAGAGAATGTATAAGGAAGGATGTAGTACGCATACAAATACAACAGCAACGGCCAGAACAGTCCTTCAAACATTGCACTAGTTTATTCAATGATATTACAACCACAGGAATGGCAGCAAAATACATGATCCAAAGTCACATTTGTGCTTAAATTCATAGGTAGTTCACAGCTTGAATAAATTGGGTACGCTGTATGAAATTGGTTCTTCAACATTATGGACTTTGTGTTTTAATTGGCGGCTGTTGCTGTGTTTCAGTCCTTCCGGCCCCCTGTCTACAATGTAGCAAGAAAGTCTTATAGTACATTTGTAACACCTATGCCCCTACTTGTAATAATCAAGATTTTCTCTAAATACTTTCACCTTCAACAGTATCATCATTACCTTACTGTCTCAAGTGAGTTTTAGGAAGTTCTTGTCCCTGTTTTGAACAAGGCAACATCCTTCTTCTGTTTCTGTCACTGTCAGTGTCACCACCACCACCACCAGTATGAGAGGAGATCCAGTTAAAGAAAGATGACCTGATCTTCCCCAGGAGGCTGAGTCTGCTGTTTGGGGGACAAGTGTATCCCTACAGTAGCTACAAGCACACCTATTCATCACTCGCCTATTGCTGGAAAAGTAAATAAATTCTCTATTAAAGTAGTATTTTCTATTAACATTTCAATGTATTTCTGGGTAATATTCATGTTGATTTCTACTAATGATATTTATTAATTACTTGAAGTTATTAAGATGAGTAGATGAAATGAACTGCCATTTTCAGTTCCTGAACAGTGCAATCTCTTCAGCCCTTGTAGGGTTACAGCTGCTGCTGTAGTGTGACTTAGTGTAGTGCCCTTTTAATAGAGCCTCCCTTTCAACTACTTCATTATCACCTTGTGCATTACAAACATTTCCAAGTTATGGAACTAGAAAATACCTTACCAACAGGAATCAGAAGATTTTACAGAGGCCTGCTCTGGCCCACTCACTAAAAGAAGGATCAATATAAGATTTCCAATCCCAACATACTGTGAGAAGAAAAGTTATAGAGACTCCAGAACTAGCAACTTCTCTTTACTCAACAGGTTTCTACAAGGAAGGCAAGAAAAGAAGAGAGGACAACTACAGAGCATCAAGATGAGCCAGACACCTAAGATGGCACTATTTCTTCAGCTCAGAGGCCTCAGTTAGACTGCAACATCCCAGATGAGTCTGCCAAAACACAGTTTAGCTTTTATGTTAAAGAACTCCCTTTAATAGCTGCAGTGTGATGTAAAAAATCCCACTTAATAATTTAAATATGACTAGCAATGCCCATTAACAAATTTGTATCTTAAAAGCTGACATGAACTAACCTCAGTAGAAATTCTTAGCAACTATCAGTCTGCTGAAGAATGCATTTTTTAATGTGTCCTTTGGAGTGACTGCTTCACACAGTTCCATAGATGCTTTGGAGAATACTGGTTATAACTAAGTGGCAGATGTGCCTGAACAGGTATTCAGACGGGTCATTAAGCTCTGGTCTGCTCTTTCTTGCTTCTCTGGATGATGATGATGATGCATGTGCTTGATTAGAATTACTCTGCACCCCATTAAAACATCCTTAACCTGCCTGACAACCTTAATAAGGTTCCTATTAAAATCAGCAGGGAAGAATTCTAGATAAATTCAGAAAGTGCAGTAAGGACTAGCTTAGCCTTCACAAATTTTAGATTCTGTGGTTGTACTGCAGATGTACTGTAGACAGAGAGCCAAATTAGTATTGGCTTGTAGATTAATTAAGCAATACAGGCTTCCACAGCATCATTATACACTTTTATGTTCACAGCTTTTAGTTCATATGCAAGAACTTTGATTTTAAAGTGCATGATGCAAAAATGTTGCCTGATTGCTCTACATGAAGAGGAAAATTCTCTCTCCCATTACCAGGTTCACTTAGCAGCAAAAGCTTTCTTCTGAAAGGATTTTGTTTATCTGCAGAATGAGATATTTCTTCTGTAGTAGGAGGAAACCTAGGTAAAAATTATGTTGGACTATACAGATCTCTTTAGACTTTCTGGAACAAAATGATAAGACAATCTCCAAGGAGCTGTTGAGCATATTGCACAGTACTGTGAAACAAGCAGGTACACAGAGCAATAGGAAGAAACAGAATGGGATTTAATACAAGCTAAAGTCTTAGTGGCTTTGTTTCACTTCCAAGAATGTGAATTGAATTTTTTCCTAAATGCATTGGGATCTGTGGATACAGAAAGAACCTTGGCATAACAGGTGATTGCACAAGATACAAAGCTAGGCAGTCTGAGCCATGTATGTGCTGTCTAACATCTGCTAAGGAACATTGCAGATTTCCTTATGACACTGTGATCATATTCAAATGTTTTTTATGAGAACTAAAGGAAATTAATTTCCTCAAACAAAATTAATAAATGTTTACAACCCTTAAAAGAAATGCATGCAGCATTTTCCCTTTGCTTCTTTTTCATAGATTTCTTATCTTTCTGGGTTTGTTAAAAAAAACAAACTCAAAAAACCCACCATACAAGTTCTTGGAGCAACTAGTATGTGCATTGCAGATGCCACAGGAGAGGCCTCCTGCACTTTGCAGAATATGTAGATTAGACCAAGAGTTTTGAATTGTTATCTCTTGTTTATCATTTGTGCACTGAATCAAGACAGCAGTTGGGCAGGTGTCTAAATGCTCCTGTAGAACAGAGATGCTTTCCCAAGTTAGGAGCTCTGGTACCCAGCCCCTATATAAATGCTGTTTATTTTCTAAACCAACACCATGCAGTAGCTAAGATGCACTGTAGAGACTAAACACTTTTTTAGGGATGAAATCGCTTAGAGGTGTGAACTATTTGCCAGAATGACACATGCCTAACATTTTGGGGACTGAGACAAATTTAGAAGTCTAGCGTCCCAATTCTTTTCTTGTGTCTAAAAGATTAACTCAAATGTCACTTATATAAGCGAGTGAAATCTGTCCTGCTTGTACTGTGCATTTTGCAGAATCCAAGCTTTTTTTAAAAAACAATAAAAACCATATAGATTTGCAAGTATGAGAATATATCTTATTCAGGCATGGGAGCTACTTTATAAACTGAATCTGGAGATATAACAGCGTAACAGTGGATCTGAGAGAAAAGAGTTTATCTTTAAAGACTGCAAATCTGGAACCTGGTTATGACTTCAAGGGGCAATATAATTGCATATCACTCTTTCACTAAGGGATAACAAGCTGCTTCTGTTGAAATCCATTTTAGGGAGGGAATAAACTGTGCTGCAGCAGAGGAAATGCAGGAGTGACAAGAAAAGAAACAAGAAACAGGAAAGAGGGAAGCAAAGAGAATAGAAGAAATGAGGAAAGATCAAACTCCATTAAGACAACATTGCCCATAATGATGAAATATCTGGGGTTTTGGCTGTAATCGTCAAAGGATAACGGAGAGGTAAGATTTGTAGGTGATATCACTACTAATGATTTGTATCAGTTGCTTTAATGAATCTTATTACCTTTGCCTTCCGATGTGGCCTCTGGTACTGACATCCACCAAAGTTTTCTGTCAGAAAGTTTGTTTGTCTTGGGTTTTTGCTGATTTGCTTTTGTTTGTTGAAAGTACATTCAGGAAATGTTCACTCCTAATTTTTCAGGATTTCATGGAAAATCCTTTAATCTAAGCCCCTCAAACTTTTCATTTTCCTGTGAAAAACCTAACACTGCTTGCAGGAGAAAACATCATTGAAAATTAACATTCTTTTTTGCTGAATGATTTTAATACATATAATATTGCATTGTATGTGACCATATTTTTCAAGCAAAAAGATTAAAATATGAACTACTAACTTCACTGAATCAATGGAATTATTTTCTACCTTAAAGAACTGCCCTGGCTCGCAACAACTCCTCTTCTTATTGCCTAACTGCTGAACTAATTCATAATTATTTCCTGCCACTACCTCAGAAGAGAAAAAGTTATGGAGTAAGGGGAATCACACTAAATGTACCCTGAGTCCTGTGATAGGGATCCCACTAGCAGGAGTTGCACTGCAGCTTTAGGAAGTCTTCTACAGTAAATACAGCAGATGAAGTAACACCTGCTGAAGAGTATTTCAAAGAGTGACCAGATATGCCTCCAAGATGCCGTCCCCACTGAGCACAGGGAACAAACTCAGATGGATTCATTGATCTCCCAAATGAGACTGAATCCATCAGGCACCCCTACTTTGCTCAGGGTTACCCCAAGGGCAGGGGATTACTTAGCATCTCTTCTCCAGCGAAGGCAGGCAATATTCTAAGCCCCAGCCATCCTCCAAAGCTACTGAGGGTCAGAGCCAGCTTTATCTGGACTTCTGAAGCTTAGGCATACCAGAGAGGGAATGTCTACCTGCCATTCATCATCCAGAAGCAAGAGGTGGTACCCTCTGGGTGATGTGGCAGGTTCATAGTCTAGAGAATACAAGACTCAGAAGTGGGTTTCCCTGAACAACTCACCTGAAACTTTTATGCAGAGGCCACACAAAATTGTTGGTTGCTGTGGCGAGCCTTTGAGGCAGGACAAGCTGCAGAGGAGGCTGTGACAGAAATCAGAGAGTACGATGAAGCAATGTCAGAGATGCAGAACTCAAGGAAGCCTGGGGTCCACCTAGGCACAAAGTAACTCAGAAAGCTGACAATAGCCCAAGCAAATCTTGTCTTCCACAGAGGGGACAGGAAATATTTTGGGAATTTGCTTTTGTTATGTAATTTGGAGAAGCAAAGCAGAAAATGTATGAAGAAAGCAAATAGTAGTGGGGAGGAATTGCTGGAAGCAGGTGGGGAGTGAAAAGTGAAGAATCTAATGGAAAAAAATGGATGGAGGTGGGCAGCAAGAAAATGCTTGTCAAAAATACAGAAATGGGAGACAGCAAGGTAAGGAGAGGTTGAGGTTGCACGTGTCAGGAGCATGGACAAAAGGAGAGAAAACAGATCTATTTCCTGACTCTTCTTAGGGTAAGGCATGATGATATTGTGCCTTCTGTTGCAGTGTTTGCAAGGGCTGTGATGGCAACAGATGGCTTCATGTACTTCTTGATGGTGTCTGTTGCTGAGATGAGGGGGGAAAGTGAGGTCAGAGCAGGTGCACAGGGCCTGGAAGACATTAGTGATGCTTCTGCTATGAGGTGCTTCCACAGGCTGTTAGGGCATTAGCAGTAACCACAACATGTCTGTATCCCAGTGTCTATGACCAGCTGCCCAAAACTATTCCACTGAGACCATGAAGGATGCAGGATCAATTTCAGTGTGTGAGTGGCCTGGGTTCAGACACGTTTAGGACTCCTGCCAGGGTCACTGTCAAGTAGACATAGTTTGGATGCAGCTACCTCAGTTTGGAGGCAGCAATTTTCAGTATACAGACAAAGCTTGCCTTTATGGCCATACAGTCAGAAATCATTGTCAGGCTCCCTCTGGTTACTGATATGGTTATAGGCCTGGTCCTCTTGCAGGCACCTGAGTTTACCTGGGAAAGAATCAACCTCTACTCCACCACCTGGCTGGTTTGATGTCCTCTCTGCAATTCCCTGCATTGATCATCTGTATATGGGCCTCCACATTCATTCTGCTGGCTCTAGCTATCTTCTGTCATCCCCTATGAAAAAGTGTCACCTTGAATTTCTCATCACCTTTGTCCCTTTGCAAGTTGCAAAGGGGTTAACACAGCTTAGTGACTGTGAGCTCTGCTCTGTAACTTATTGATACTATCAGCAGAGCCTGGAGAGAAAGCGATAGCAATGTGTGTACATACGGTGTGGAACTACAGCAGCAATGGCAGCGGAAAGCATTGCCTTACTCAAGAACACCCTTTCAGACCCTACAAAAACACAAGCAAGAAGGGAAAGAAAGAATACTTTGTGAATGGCAGGTGAAGGTCAAGTGCACATGCCTGCAATACACACCCATACTTACTTTCTCTTCTCTTCTGCTTGATATATTGATCGTGGAAATGTATGCAGAACTTGGCTCACAGGGAGAAACTGCCAGACCAGAGGGAAAATACTTATTCCAAGAACACAGCATTTCATGTCCTTCCTTTGCTTTTTAAGCAGGATTATAATAGCCTTTCAGTATTAAAATAAACTGAAATACTTCAAGCCGGTGCATTTAAAGTAAAGTTAATTTTATCCTCCTGTACTGTAGAATAAACAAGTATTTGTCGGTACTCTAGGTAGAGAAGAGCTAAGATGAAATGTGTTCTTTGTGTGTAGAAACCTCTTTCTGCATCAATAAATACAGCAAAGCCAATACTTGCCATGTCCTAAGTTCTTACACAGGTTTCTGCTTTCTGTCAATTTCAACAGATTCACTGATACCCAAACGCTTTGTTATAAGGGTTGATAACTGCCGCAGTAATGGGGAGGCAGAACCATCCATTATCCAAATAACTTTGCAGACAAGCACTAAACAGTATTTTAATTCCCCTACCTGTATTCCTGGTCATCTTCCAGTTCTGCATGAGCACCTCCAGCCCAGGTTCCTGGAGCGGGAAATGCATCTGCAGTTTCTACACTATTCTAGACTATTAACATTTATTACTTAGAAGATGTTAATTAAAATTTCATATGAATAATACCAAACACATAACAGTTTGTTACTAAAAATAATTTCACACAAGTGCAGATAGTTTCACACTAAAATTCTTACATTTTCTTCCACTCAAATAGTCTTCACTTCTCCTCCACCATCAGAAATGAAGTGACCTTCAGTTTTATGCTATATAGTAGATACTGGAATGTATCCCTGAAATGTCATTCCTCGGCCTATAGCTCCTGGCTAAATCACCCATTTCTCCCTTCTGCCCTCAGGCAGTATAAACAATTTCCCTGCACTCTTTGCTGGAATCCAAGAAACAAATTATAAACAGAACCTTAAATCTATCACTAGCATATTTGGAGATAGAATGCACAAGGTCTGGCCCGCATACTTGTCTCAAAGAAAAACGGGGCTTAAGTTGTGACTAGCACCATTTCCAGAAGAGGAAATCCCCCACCTTCAAATATTAGGTATGGAACATGTTTAAATCACAAAATACAGAGAATTTACTGGAGGTCTCCATAAACATCATCTCACAAAACATCAGGGCTCCTACGCACCTGGAGATGGAAATTTTCACCCAAAAGTCCATCCAAAGGCAGAAAGACTCTGCATTGTGCTAAGGGGGAAGAGCTGGGTGATCCTTCTCCCCAGACAGCATACAGCACCAGGAGACCTGTCAGAAAAACTGCTCATGGGGTGGAAGGACGACGCTAAAAGGAACAATAAACACATGTGTTCTTTCAATTGTTCCTGAATTGTCTTGCAGAAGCACTTGGGACCTGGATGCAATGACACTTCTTTATGTCACCCGGGGTTCTACCCATGTCCAGCCAAGGATGCAGCAAATGTTACCCATTTGCCATCAGGGCTGGCATGCAAGAGATCTTTTCAGCTGATTTGGTTGGAGCTGTGGATTTGGCTCTTCCTAATGCCTCTCATGCTTACTTCCTTTGGTGAAATTAAGGTTTCACATGCAGAGTGTATCACCTGTAGCTCCAGAATCAACCTAGTCCACTGAACAGGACTGTGTTCTCCCCTTCCCCCTTGCACACCTCTTCATCACCTTTGGGGGGATCCTGCACTAAAGTTTGTGATCAGAGATGATAGAATTAAATTTCACAAGCTTTAAAAGAAACTTTAGAAATGCTGGACCATTCCTGTCCTCATTTGTCCATGATTGTGTTAAAGTATTTGTTTCACACAGTGTTCAGCATTGGTGCCTGTCAGACCTGAAGGTTCTGCTTGCTTATCCAGCTATCAAAAGCAGAAGGTAGAACACCCTGGGCACTTGTACTATACTGCTGCCTTGCAGTATATCTAGTTCTCTTTCATTTATGTAGGAAACCTTCTTGAATTTGATGCCCCCTTTCCATTTTGTGACACCAGAAACAAGCAAAGAGCTCTTGTACCCTCCTGCACCACCCTTTCAAACCCTGTAGTAGACTGCAATTCATTTTCCTATTTGCGTAAGAATATTTGAGAACCAGGTACTTGCAGCTTTTGAGAAATATGTGAGGCACTAAACCCACTGTGCTTCCACATGACCTTCAAACCAAAGGTCAATCAATATCCTCAACACTCTCAGCACAGATGGTAAATTTGATACCACACTTCTGGCATGAAGGACCATTTTTGTATCTAAAGTAAAATATAGCTAAATGCTCTAAATTTTGCCAGTATAGAATGATTCAAGAAAAAAGTGTGTTGTTCCAGGACCAATGGTGTGGATGTGGGAGTTCAGAAAGGTGGCTGAGAAAATTATGAGACCCAGTCATTGAAAGAAATAATTACTACCTTACTTCTGAGAGACTTGCCTGCTTGAATTTGACCTGGCTTTTCCTATAAATGGAGCTCCCTGGCTACCTGCCTGTACTGAGCAGGCAGTGTCAGAAACAAAACCAGCATGTCACAGCTGAATTTCTCAAGCCAACACAGAAAACCAAGCAAGTAGGATAAGCATTTTTATCACTACTCAATTCTTACACAGCCATCACTTCTATGTACATTATTTTCAAAAGGGAGTGAAACCAAAACTAAGCATGATTTACTAATTTGAAACTTTAAGGGGGGAAAGAAACTTAGAATTGAGAAGATCATATACAGATTGTCAATCTCCAGGTAAATGAATGATAGAAGAGAAGCTTGGAAATTAGGTGGTAAGTTACCTACTGCACACAAAAACTCAGAGTCTTTTCTCATACTATCTGTTCCCTGTCCTATCTGCTAGCAGAACAGTTACCTGATGACTTACAACAGGAGGACACATGAAAAAGCTAAATATAGCTCGGTCATAAGTGTTTGTATTTGAAACATCTATACAACTGGATACAAAACAAATTTACTGCGGCAAAACACACACAAAACGCAGAGAAACCCGTGATATGACGTTCTTGACATTCATGACATTCTTGAGCCACGGTGTATCACATGAACTCTTATTCACATGATCTGGTCAGGGATGGTCAGGATACAGCATGGCACAGCTCTGTAAAGGATGGAGCTTTGAGCTTCCCCTGCATTGGTGCCCCCCAGTGTGAACAGAAAGCTGGCCACAGTAGAGTAAACACATCCCCTTCCCAGCACATTTGGTTCCTCATGCACAAGTCAGTTTTCAGAGAGCTGTGTCTCTTTCTTGAAACAAGGCAGAACCACATCAGATATCCTCGAGGCCTCTGTGGCAAGACAACAAGCACAGTATGTGTGAGTGTTAAGCACAAAATCAACAAGCACGTTTCACTTTTAATGATGCCTAATGCCCCAAAACTATTACTACCCTGCCCATTTATTTTTTCCCTTTTATCTGTATGCAGTGGCAATGTTCAACTTCGCAACAGATGTATTGGTGAATGCCGCAGCTTCTGAAGAGTCAGTAAATGATTATCATAAAAAATAATTTATATCAAACCACACTCCCCAATGAGGCACAAGAAAAAACCAGTCAGTTCTATGGCCCATCTTTAAAAACATTTCTGATGCTTTTCTCAGCCATTCTTGGAATTGCAGTGTCTGTCTGCTAAGTTTTTCCTGTTCTGGAGTTTGACTTTCACCAGTATTCCCTGTATTAGATTTGACATTTCCCTGCATTAGCTTTGGCATTTTGTATTCTGCTTTTGTATTCTGGAATAACTTTGCCTTCAAGGGTAATCATGTACTTTTTCCTCACCAAGTTTAAAGTAAGTAAAACATCCATAGTAATCCCCCAGTGTTCAGGTAATTCAGTCACTGCGTCTTCACCCAGGTGGTGTTGATTTAAGTTCAACTCCAGGCTCAGTCATTTGCCTCCACATCTGAGATCCAAATAAATCCTAGTCTATGTGGGTTGCTCCAGAGCCTATGTTTCTCAGACTTCAATATGTCAACAGAAAGGATCATCAAGACTAAGTATATTAATGATAAAAGGACTACTATTCAGGAGGGAAGCAGACAACCTGAAAGAGAAAAGTCAAGTTCTCAAAAAACCCAGGTGTACAAATATTTTCCTTGGTGTTCAAGTGACATGTACAAGACATTCTTTGGCCTCATCTGACAATGAAGGAATGTGAACCTCTTTGCCTGTCCATGCATTTCTTTGCCTACTTTGGGAAAAGAATGTTGCCAGGACAGAGCAGGTCACGGTGATAACGGCTGCAAACGTAGTCTGACTGCTGAAGGTGGATACTCCTGAAAATCTGTTGGCTGGTTCATAGAGAGAGGGGAAGGCTGGGACACAGTGCGAGGGATGCTACACCAGGAGGAAGAGTCCTACAAGGACAAGGCAGTGCTATTGCAGAATAGTGGAGTGAGTACAAGGTATTTTTTCCTTTCCCACCTTGCTGAAAGCAACTGTTCAAGACTGGTTCAGGGTGAATTCAGGATGTGCCCAGGGAGAGGAAACTAGGAGGATCCAGAGGAAAATGCTCCAAGCTCTCCGCAGGACATTAACTGTGGCTGTTACAGGAACCTCTCAAAACTGGAACAGCAACAGAAGATGTAAAATATAATGATGTTCACATTGCATGTTAGACAAATAGGCATAAAATGGACACTGTGCACGTATTTTTTATGCAAGACAAAGAAGATGCATAGGAATGAGAAAGAGAGATGGCTCATCCTCCCAACAGTCTGTAACTCAGGCAAAATGCATAGTGTCAGGAACATATGTCTTGGCATATTTGGACAGCATAGTTGTAGAACCCTATCCAAATAACAGAAAGTTTATAAGCTAGGATGGCTATCAGAAGATGCCCAAACCCATATTTTGGAAGTTATGAATGGTACCCAGAGTGGGACAGACTCAACTTGCACACAACTAGGCTGCCTTTCAGGCTGAATATACAAGATATTCCTCCTGGTTCATAACTTTCATGCTGATTTCCCTGTCCACTCCAGTGTCTGCAAATAATTTGTACCCATTGGTGATGGAGGTAAGAACTGCTTCTCCAGTCACCACCACACAGAGCTAACAGCCAAGGGTTCCCAAAGTGTAAGTAGTTTATTATGGCCCAGCATTTAAGTCTTCCAGACAACTGTGACAGTCTATGGAGGAAAAAAACTTGGGGACATTGGAAACAACCTTGGTTGTTTAACTGTGTGCACCTCTGTGAATATCCTTGACAAGGTTTGTAAACAACCTTACAAACTCTAAATTAAAGCATGACTGGAAACAGAACACAGGCATTCCCTGTTTCCATTGTTTGTTAACTTCTTGGGGTTGCTATGAGTAATCAGACTTACAGGCTGAAAAATGAGATGTGCAGAAATCCCTTAGCTCTTCATTAGCAGGAAAATACTAAATTAGTAGGAAAATGCTCTTCACTTAGAGGGGAATTTTAGGTGTATTTATCGTCTCTTTGTGTATACCTGAAATACTCCTCCTTGATAATAATCTTGGGGCCAAGAACTTCTCTTAATTCTTGTTCTATTGAAGTGCTTGAAATGAGTTTAGCAGAAACTCCATCAAAAGAGAGAAAGAAAGAAAGAAAGAAAGAAAGAAAGAAAGAAAGAAAGAAAGAAAGAAAAAGTTAATTCTTCTTCCCAGACCTAACAATTTATTAAAATATGTAACTTATTTATAATTGGGTTTTTCTCTTTTAATAAGGCTTTAGCTTGGGTTTGGGACAATGCAATGAAACGAGTCTCTGTTTAATACAGGTGTTCTTCAGTGGCACAGTAGGATGGATCCAGATGACTTCTGTCACATCTGTTAGAGATGCTATTTTATTCTGTAAGAAGACTGAAGGCATTCAGTCAGACTTCTCATCAGTCTGGTTAAAAAGCTCCAGGCTTAACATGAATCTCAGGACATTTAATCATGCCTTATAAAATATAAACACTTTCCTCTTCAAATCAAGTATTTTGTAATAACTAATATATAGCTTGTCTCTCCTCTTCTGCTTTAGCTGTGGCTCTAGGCATTTTTTTCAGGAAAATAGTGAGAAATCAACACAGTTTGGGGAAAATTGAACAGTATGCAAACTCAATATATGAAATGCATTTACAAGAATAACTTTTATAAGAAAGTTCAAAAAACGCAATCATGTAAGCCTTCATCTGAAAGAAATACAGACAAGTATTAAGTATTTTTGCCTCTGTTAGTCCAAAAATAGACATTTGCAAGCAGGAAGTTTTGGCTGCACTCTTTTGCCATTCAGTTACAGTATCAGAATTCCAAAATCTGAAGAATAGAATATTAATTTTTTTTTTAAAGGGACTATATTTCACACATAAAATACAAACAAGTCCATACAATCACAGTCTGTTCTCATCACACAGCCATAATACCTACCATAGGATTTTTTATGCACAAAATAGAAGTAAAAGCTGCCCTTAGAGGGGAAAAAAGAGAATGGTTGACGTCTATTAAGTGGCATAACTAGTGCACCTAACTAAACAGGAAGTCCATCATGTGTGATAACACACAGATAAAAGAATGCTTGTATCATACAGAATTTTGATCAGACAACAACCCTTGAGACACAAACAAGGGCAGAAAACTATCAACTGCACATTATTTTTATGTCTATAGAGCACAATGTTGAAGAAATCCTGTCACGCTTTGACTGTGAATGCTGGGATAAACCAGGCAAAAGAAGGTAAGTCTGCTCTTCTCATCTGTACATTTAAGTTTAGAGAAATGATGAAACTGTCTTTGACCTGCCATCAAAAGGGGCAGCTTCACCCTCCCCAACTCTTCTAGCCAAGGATCTCCCACTTACAGTAGCAAGAGCAGTCTTAGATTGTTAGGTCAGTTGTAAAACTGTATCCTCAAAACAGCCTTCTTAAATGTTTTTCCTTTGGACAAGTCCAGTAACTTGACAAACTGTGTCTAAATCACCTACATAACACAGGAATTACCTAAGCTTGCAACACCAAAGTGTGTCTGAATGGGACAGATACCTGTGGAAAGCTGCTTTCCCGTAAAATGTATGACAAATGCTGTTTAAAAACAGATGCCATTGCAGAAAAGTTTCACAATATTAAAAGTTCACACAACCATTGGAGCACTGATCATCTCCTTAAATCATCCAAGAAATATTAACTTGATTCAAGGGAGAAGTGAGCTTTCTCATAAAGCTGCTGGTATTTGAACTGGGGCATGAAGTTTTACTAAGATATTTCTGAGTTCAGTATTGTAATACAGAGTAGAAACTCTCATTTTGAAGGCTACATACACACACTTCTTTTAGTGTTCACCATAGCTGACCATCTCCTCACTTGCTTTCCAATTACCTGCCTCAACCATCAGAACACCAAACATTAGACAAATACCTTCTCAGAGGTCATCTTTCTCAAATAGTGCCTCCTGCATTCCCAACTACATCTAGGAGTAATGGGCCTATTCGGATTCTAAGGTGAGCATCTTTCATGCAAATTTTGCTTGGGTGATTAAGAGTCTACTGACTGTACTACTTCAGTGACATTGGGGACCTCCCTACAGAGGTCTACAAACTGGGCAAGGTTGTGGTGTGTGCCCTGAGGGCATGACCAAGAGCAGCAGGGTGTTCTGTGGCTGCCAAGACATGGCCATGCAACAAACAACAGACACTCTGCGGGCCTCTGGGAAATGCCTCTGTCCATGGACAATACCAAGGGACAGAAGGAAAATGAGAATGGAGTCCACTGGGGGAGAGGTGGTCTCCTGAGAATCAGACTCTCTGAATGGGAAAAAAACCCCTAAGAAGACACCCAGGGTCACAAAAGCAAACAGGATACTATCATTCAAGGGAAGAGGATCACTTTGCTGTTTGCAGTTTTACAGCAGCATCTGCAAGAAGGCAAGCACAGGCACTGACACAAAGAACCAGTCGTGTTATATTCTGAAAAGAGTTTCATCCAGTGAATTGAATCCAGACAGAGCCCATGTCTTTCACCTCAGCTACTCCTGTGTCCAACCTCAATTACACAGCAAGAGTTACACTGCTGAATTGCAGTCTGAGACAGTGAAGAAATACCTCTGCTGGCTGTCCCCTCTGAGAATTCATCACCTCCCTGGTTTTGATGTGAAGGGAATACCTTTGGTCTGGGTGAAGTGCAGCTTTTGTTGACCCATACTTTCATGAATTGTGTGTAATATCCCTTTGCTGGTATAATAGGTTATAGGCCCAGAAAAGACAGGGATGAGGGACTGGGACAGGCCCTGGTGAACAAGTAAAGGAATTGCTCTTGTTTTCAGAGAACACAGAATAATAATACAGAGGACCAGTTTAAGGGGTCCTTCTCTGGCTGCCAAAGCTAGGGCAGATGAATCTCATTCAGAAACCTCTGGTAAGTCCTATGGGTTATTTATTATGTTTGTCAAGACTCAGGACTTGGACTGTGCTGGCGTGGCTGGAGTGATAATCCCTCTGACATCTGTTTCCTGGGAATCGTCAAGCAGAAGTTCCCCACTGCAAGACGCTGTGACGGTCTCATCTGTTGGAGCTAGCACAAACTGTCTTGCCTCCACTGAATTTGGGTTTTGGCCATGGAGGCAAGAAGTGCACCAGCATGTACACTCCTCCAGGGCTGCCACAACCAGCAGAAAAAAGCATGATGAAAAGACAATTCAGGCGGCACAAGCTGTGTTCAAGTAGAAGAAACAAACTATTTTTGCTTCTGTCATCTTCTTTGTCCAGCAAACTCCCAGCTGACCTTTGACAGATGGGAGACAAGCAGAACACTGAAGTCTGAAATGCTGATGGATGCTCCAAGGAAGTGACATGGACTATTTACCTATTCCTCCTCACCCTTTTCCCCAAGTCCTACAAGCTGCACCACACCACTTACCATCCTGTTAACCCATACATTGGGAAGAGCTGGCCCCATGGTCTTTTTTCCTCCTGGTCATGCTGCACCGTGCTAGTTACCTGAGCCAGCCCAGGCCTCCCTTCACCTACTTCAGGACTCCAGAATTATTCAGGCTCCAACACTTCCTCAGCATTCCCTGAGGCATCTTTCTCTCCTCAGCCCAGACAGAAACAGCTAATCACCTAGAAATATAAAAAGTGGCATTTAAAGGTTTTATTAGAAGCAATAAAAAATTATGATATTTATCTTACAAAGAAGCTACCAGATAAGCAAATACAGCTGAGTTATGACAGGCTACAATTCGCTTAACTTTAATACAGTATAAACATCAAATTTCAACCATTATATGAGAGAAAGTTAATCAGATCATAAAAATTTGTCTAGACATTGTCAGATGTCAGACTATGGAGACACAAATCTATCTTTTTAGTAGAAACACAGAAGATATTAATATTGAATCAGATTTCTGTATTAAACCACAAACCATGTTAAAAGCCAAAATCTTAATTTCACAGGTAAACCCTGCCTCCCATCTCTATGCGATTGTATGTTACAGACTCCTGGAAGGTTTTAAAAACTCTCTTACACGTGGCAGATGAGATTGTTACAGTTCCATTCTGAATATATGCACAGTCATCATCTGCTCTGCATAACACTGATGTTCTTCTGGGTGCCACCATGTTCTTTATTTAAGAAAGCAAAAGGAGCATTCCCTTCCATTCTTTCCCTAAATATTCCTGTCAAAAATTCTTTCCATTTCTCATTACAGCAGATTTAGGCTCTTGTTATCTTTATTGTTAAAGATTAAAATAAAAAAGAAACAGTAATGATTGATACCGTTCGTTATAATTATCAATATTGATTATAAACTGTTGTGGGGAAATGGAAACAAACAACTTTTATAAGTTAGTGGATTCTACAGAAAGTCACACAGCATAAAAAAACCTTTCCTAATTGCAAGCAGAGGGAAGACTTTTTATCTACCACGGCACTAACAGTGAACAACATCTTTCTGTACCATTGCTTGTAACTTTTGAATCTCAGACACTTCAGCCAGACACTTCTTGATGTCTAAAGTCTTGTAAAGCACCAGTTAGTTTGAGATATACCACTTAGTTTGGGCAGTGTGTTGCATTAAGGCATTAAAGAGTGTAATTTCCTATTAGTGTTGCTATCCAACTTGGTTTGGATTTCAAATGCATTTCAGCTACCAAGTGATAATGTTCCATCCTTATTAAAAATATTTTTGTATTAAATATTGAATATTAAAAATATTTAATTATGGACACTCTTTTTCTGTTCCTAGACAAAAGTTGTGCTGAAATCTGGAGTATTTAATCTATTTTTGTTACTGTTAGCTTCTATTACTGTTGGTCATTAAGTGTTTTAGTAGTCCAGTTGGCAAGATGTATGATGAAAGAACTTAATTTGCTAAACCAGAGTTGACCCACTCTTCTGCATTTCAAACAGGAGATGCAAGTGTCAATGGACTATCTACACTCATTTTACACTCTTTAGAATGAAGAATAGGAAATCTTATATATCATGGCTCATTTAAGATTTGCAGAGAAAGACTTTGGATTCCTTTCTAGTCAATAAAGCCTTTTATAAGATGTGATTCATCTTACTGAATATTTAGGAATCAGCTATATAGATCCTTCTTTCATGCATTCTTCTGTGCTTGAGAGGGTCTTAGCTGGAACTTTTTCCTAGAGTCCTGAGTGAAAACATGTGCATTTGGGATATATCTTTTTCTTAAAGCACTCATTTTGATTTGTTTTTGGCAGGACTGAATTTGGTTTTCTGGGTTTTTTTGGTTTTGTTGGTTTTTTGTTGCTTTTTTGGTTTGGTCTTTTTAATTTGGTTGGTTGGTTGGGGTTTTTTTGGTTTTTTGGGTTTTTTTCTTGTTTACACATGCTCACTACTGAGATTCACTAGTATTTCCAGATTTTGGGAAGGAAAAACTGGAGATTTGGGCAATGAGAGAGAAAAGAGGCAAGGGAAGAGCTCAGAGAAGCCACAGCAGTATTGAGACATCATACATGTATGGACAAAACACACAGATGTGTATCACACATCTGTCCCCCTTCTCATCACAGAATTCAGCCTTGCCACAATAGAAGTCCACATGTGGCCAGGCATTCCTGTACTTTCTGAATACATCTTCTTTCTCTCTGTTTCACGACCATAGAAGATCCTGAGTTTCCTGTGGCAGTGCTCATCAGTCCCATCTAAGCCAGTCTCTCTTGGATGGGATCCTGAGCGTCAGGCAGGTGAATACATGACATCACCAGGAGTCTAGAGCACACACAAGTGGTCTAGTGCACACACTGAAGGCATCTTATTTAGAAGCAGCTAATTCCAAAACACTGGTGATTAGCAAGAAGACACCCATGCAAGCACAACTGTATTCTTCTGACAGAGCAATTCAAACCAGCTTCCAGCCAAACATGGAGACAAGGGGAAGCTAAAGAAAGGGCAGATGGACAGCCAGGGCACACAATCCCCTAAGCATGGCACTGCCAAGGGGCAGTGGGGCTGGGGAAGGATGCGACAGGGTGAGGAAGAGCCAGAATGCTGACTCTTAGGGAGACAGCAATAAATCTACTGAGAAATTGCCAAATTCAAATATGAGAGCCATCTTTAACAGGCTCCCAGGACCTCTATGAAAACTGTCTGGACTGAGTTTTTTGATAACATCTGCTGTGGACCAATCCTATGTAAAAATCTCTTAGAAAAAATAGTTTTCTTTATTTTTTCACTACATTAGACTTGCTGTTCAAAAATCCATTCTTCCTGTGGTCAATGGCTATATTTCTTAAGTAAATTTTTTATTATCTGGACCAGTAATTCCAGTAATTTTTGACTGAAGGAGCTATAATCATAACGTTTAACATAGAAATGCTGTCTGCAAAAGGCTTCTAGACTGTGAGGGTTATACTAAGCAGTCTTGCCTGTATAATTTAACCATTCACAGCTACGTGAGAGACCATACACAACAGGGCTGACGTTTTTTCATTCCTTTGCAATAATAAATAATAAAGTGATTGACCAAACCATTTTTGTTGAGAAAATTTCATAGCATATTACAGTAGAACTGAAATATAAATGTAAGACTAAAAAATCTTTACATGGTTTGTTACTTGCCTTTACAGTTTGTGAAGTACAGCAATTATTTAATTGCTAGTAGAGTCTACATAAAATATTTCTCTATAATTCTTATCCTGCTATTGCAGTAATTGCAGTGTTCTCTAGATCAAGATGAATTTGTTGCTATAGTTATAGAAGCTTTAGTTTTCAAGTTTCTGTAAAATAGTGGCTATTTTTTGCTGACAGGAATGGGCTGATTTATCACAGTAGCTTCAGAAAAGTTCCTAAACTGTAGTTCTCCATATAGAAGTTTTGGATACTCTGTGAATGATCTCTTGTACATAAGATGGTATCAGCTCTCTTGTTCACATCCAGAACTTCCCCATGGAGGGACCTGTAGTAATTTTGTTGACTATCATCAGCACAAAGTCCTTGGACCAGCCAACATTCACCCTATCCACTGGTCACCTGACTCCTGACAGCCCCTTGGCCCTATGATCTCCATCACCAGCGTGTCCCGACCCTGGCAGAGGGTGTTTGTTTTGGGGAATCAGCTAGAGCTTCCTACAGAGTCCCTCTGCCAGGCTGCCCTGCAGGACAGCCTAGTACAGCAAAATGAAAGTGCAGCACATCTCTTTGTCCACAGCCAGAGCCTATAGCCAGTCATAGCTTTGCAGAGAGAAATGTTAGGTCAGAAAAGTACCAGAGCAGGAGCCTGCCATCTGACACTGACAACCAAAATGCTACTAGACATCTATTTCACAGTACTGTCAAGTGAAGACTCTAGGGAGAAACAGAAAGCAAACAGCACAAAGGGTCATGTTGAATCATTTGCCTTGCTCCAAAAATCAGAGCTGGTTCTCAACATAATTAAACAAATGCAATTTTTTCCATCACCAAAAACCAATTCAGCCAGCAGAAAATTGTGAAGGTACTAAATATACCTATGGAGGAAAGGAAAGGAAAGTAATTTAACATATGATGTTTCAGTTCACACACAATTTAATTTAAAATTGTTTTTAACTTTGCATATTAAATTTTATGCTTTGCTTCAGTAGAGTACTTCAGCAAAGTAATTTCCATAGAGATGAAAACCAATGCTACTGGGATTTTGGATTTAGCAGCTTTCTATACATATTTGCAGGATGCTTGACACTTTGATGCAAAACTAATTTATAAACATATTTTGAGTGCATATATTGTGATTGAAAGACATTATTAACATCCTTTGCAAGTTGATTGTCAGACTAACTGTTGCAAGCAGAAATTTAAACAAAGTAGGGAAATAAATTGGTGTGACGTTGGTGTACAGTCAAGGCACAGGAATATCTCTTGCTTCTTTACATTGCCTGGATGTTTCATAATGATAGCCAAAAATATAAAATGCTTTGAAGGAATTGTGATCCTCCATTTTTAAGCCATTAACTTTTGAAACATGTTGCCTTAGATGTACCCTTTCCTGTATTTTTCTGAGAGGGTGCAATTCATCTGTAAAAGCAAAATCTGAACAACCCTTTTAAGAATACATTTGAAGGCAACCACTATTAATTCCTGTATAGCGGCCAAAACGTAGCCTATACATCCTGAGCAAAAACTGACTTAAATTCCAGTAAATCCTATTTTAGGTAGAAGACCATTAACATTATTAAATCAGTAGGCCATTGGGGAAAACAGCAGTAGCACAGTGACTGTAGTGACATTATTCATTAGTTGGTCCCAAAACACAGTCATGATGTCTCTATTCCCTGGTCTCCCATGTTGCATAATGGGGTGCCATCAAGGTCCAGGAATTGATTTTCAAGTTTGTCTCAGCTCTGAGACAAACAATGGCATTTACTGCAGCAACTTGCTTAGGAGAGCAGGATGGGTCCCTGGAAAATCTACCTCAATGTCTCTCCTTGATTTGCCAGCTCTACCCCTTTCTGCTTGGGAAGATGACTCCTCGAGGAATACCATCTAAAAGCAGGCAACTCACCTTGCTAAGGAGTCCAGGGCTGCAGCCAGGTCTCTGCAGAATGAAGTGAAATGCAGTCTGACTGGCACAGGGAGCTGGTGAGCTTCAAAGACGAGCCAGGGCCCTGCTCCTCAGGGGAGTGAGCACACCAAGCATTCCACCACCTGGCAGACAGCAGTCTCCTCCACATTAGAGACAGTCTTGAAAGGGTTAAACTGAAATAATACATTCTTTTCTTGCAAGACCATTTCTCAAGCGGGAGCAGATGAGAGGAGAATAAGGTTATAGGGAGAAAGAGGTTCCTGACGTATTGAAGTGTATTTATGGGTGTTTTGGCAAGCAAAATTTTCCTATGTGATACTTGAGAACAAGCCAGACCACCGCTTACAGAATGAGTTTTATAAGAAGGAAACATATCGTGACACCTACTTGCCTAATCTTGGGGAAAATCACTGCTCATACCCCAAACCTACCAACTGATTTAAACAAAAAGCAGCTAAGACATATGAACTAGCATTTTTAAGTACCCAGGGATCTTGCTGCTGTGTACTTGTTCTTGCAATTTCTTAGAAAGAATCTGTTGCTTCTCCCAAAGAAGAAAAGAAAAAAAATCCTAACTTCTAAGCAGCAGGACAGTTCTTTACCAGCTATATTATCTCCCAGTTTCTACTTCCATCTACACAAGCACTAGGCATTCCCAGCTGATCTCGGCTGTTGCTTTCTCCACAAACACACTCCAATTTGCTTTCTCTCTCTCTCTGTGTCCACCAAAATTGAAATGGGAAGTCTCTCCTGAAAGCTCTTGCTTTCTCTACCTCCTAACTAAAGCTCTTTGTATGGCTTCTCAGACCTAACTCCAGGACAATTCTCCTCCACAAGGAAATCTTTCACCATAAGTGAAACACCACTGGTCAGGAGCCTTTTACTTCTAATTGTACACTAAAGTCATTATACCTGTCCAAGAGGAAAGGTTTTAGGGTCTGACAATGAAAATCTCTCAGATAGAAGGTTGTGCATTGAGCTGGATGTGTTAGAACGACGGACTTCTGTTGCACTGCTTATTTTGCAGCTGTGGCAGCAGATTTAGTCAATTCTGGACTGTAGTTACTGAATTAATCAGTCACCATTCTGCAGCATTTTACAGCAAAAAATTCACTGAGTCTTTTTAAATGTCAGGCTTGTGCAATTACATTTTTAAGTTTCTTCTCTTCTGTCTTGCTCCAATGCCTCTGGTCACTATGCCAATGGTCTGGTATGTCATGGTCACCATACCCCATGTCTGGTGCTTTGCCAAGGGAGGCAAAGGAAGGACAGAGACATGCTGGTTGGAAAAAGACAAGAAATTCTTATGGCAAAGTCTGCACAAATTAAATAATCCCAAGAGATACTTCCATTAGCTCTTTCAGAGGAACAAGAGCTCTTCGGAACTCTGGAAAACATTTTTACAACAGTCCTTGGACAAACATCTTTGTTCTCATCCTACTATTTAATCAATGAGAAGCTCTGCTAGCCACCAAAGTCTTGTCATTCACTGCTTCTTTTTCCCTGTGTTACCTACCCATAGCCCTGCTGTGAAGGCACACTGCTATCTCTGAGAGATCTTTCTTTGCTTTTTGCTTCTATGGAAAAGCCATTTCACTGTGTAAATACAAGGCTGCAATTCCCGACACAGACAGCAGCTTTCAAAATGGGAAAAAATAGGGCATTCCAGGTCAAGCATGTTTCTGCAATTGTTCTGCATCTAATTGGAGCCTCCAGTCTCCACTCCACAGCACTTGTACCCTGATGTTGGCATCACACAGGCCTGAAGGGAGGCTGCTTTAGAAGTCTAGGTGTTCCAAGTCAGAGTACCCACAGCTACTCCCAAGGCCATACCTTGTCACCCCACAACACAAAATAGATGCAATGTATGGCCATTCATAAGCTCTATAGACAGGTAAGAATACACAAAGTTCTCTTGGGATTTTTAAGATAAATCCGAAACACCTCACCACAGCACCTTATGTCAGGTTAAAGGAATAATTCAAATATTAACATATGTGATTTGCAGTAATGGACTACACCATCCAAGCTAGCTTGTACACTATCAGAAACCTGTTTATATTACCATAAAATCACCTCTGAAATGAGTCCAGGCCTTGTGATTAGGATGAAGGTTAGTTTATTTAGCTATTCTGGTCCTGTGAAGTGATACATTTTCCAGAGGTTCATGCTGAGCATTCTTCCTTTTTTTTCCCCACACAGCATCAAACTCACCCTTCCATCTTTTTCTTTAGACCTTACCCAGCTGCCCAGTGCTCTGTACATCAAATTCAGAACCCCTGCTTGGAAGGCTTGCAGCATGTATCTGTGGCAGTGAATTTACCTTCTTTCACAAACCTTATTTTCTATATTACTCTCTTCACCTCCCACTCAGAAGATATGCAGTTCCTTTCATACTGCTTTACAGTTCTGGAATGTCCACCCTAAATCTGTCCTAGCTGTAAGGGTCTACAGCTGCTCCTAATCTTTTGCTGTGTTCTTAAATTAAGTGATTAAGCTGGTTTCAATGCAATCAAAAGCTTGTAAAGACTTTGCTGTGTATCACCCTCTTCTCTGGTTCTGCAGACACATTTTGATACAAACCAAATCAGAAATCTGTATGGTATAAAATTATCTTTTATACAGTAAAGAAGCCCTTACAGCTGCTCCAAAACTCTTACCTTGACAGTAAGGTATATAGGGCAAACAGCTGTGATTGCTTTTATTCTTGAAAAGGTAGTTAAAGCCTTATCTTGCTCTCCTTCAACTGAAGTGGAAGAAAAAAGAAAAGAGGACTGTATGTAGCCTGTTAGAAACAACATTGATAAAGCTAAAGGTGAGACATAGGCAAGGAATGTCAGGTAAGTGAAGCTGGAACCATTAATAAGCCACAGTGAGTTTCCACCTTCTTAATTAGAACCTGAAGACTCTTCTTTCAGATACTCAATTAAAAATGATACAGACATTCCTATTCTGTTTTTCCATAAAACTACAGTTTGAGTATCTCATAACAGTGTGTACATGAGATACACAAAGAAATATATGCAATATTCATATTATTGCCTATAAATAATGCATATACATAATGTGTATATGTGCATAAATAATATGCAATTAATTACAGCTAAAACTAAAAAGCATCCACTATGCATTTTGTGAAGATCTAGAGGCCTCTGAATCCTGGAAAATTCTATTCCTTTGTCTGGGATACTCTAGTGGCTCAGACCAAGGGAGAGCATAAACAGGAACTCCTGGATTGTTTTGAAATTCTATCCATCTCCACATACGGGGTCTCAATTATTTTTGCAGGATCTAGGAGAGGATGCCCTGCTCCTCATCAGCTCCCAAACCAGCACAGACATCCCTCCCAGTCTGGCTCAATGGATCCTGTGCCAAGGAGGTCCCTCGTGTGATCTGGCAAACAGACACTGCTGGATGTACAGCCCGCCCAGAAGCATGGAACTCTCAATATTCCCTGCAGAGCAGGCAGCCAGGTTTGCAGTCCAGAAGGACTCTGAAGGGAAAAAGAAGAAAATTTTCAATGTTACATTGTCTCAGTAATAACAGTCAAGTCTGGGATTTTGCTGAGTTTCACAGGCTCTTCGGAAACTCCAAAGACAGCCCCAAAGGAATCAGATTTGTGTGAACCAAGATATTTGAAGGAAAGAGTAAAGAATGATGTGCATTTCTCTCCTCACACTAAATCTGGCCCAGGTGAAGGTGTACATAACTCAAGATAGAAACAAAGTTATTACACTTTTCTATTTTTTGTTGCTCCTTATCATTAATTCCTTTGTATCCTCATTATAGCAATTAAGGATACATAAGCACATCTTTTTTGAAAGATCTATCTTTAACTTGTGCTTCTGGGTTAATAATTCAGGTGACTTGAGTTATGTCTCAGAGCAAGGGTTTTGAAAAGTGAATCTATTATGAATATTCAGACAGATTCCCTCAAGTCAACTCAGACAGGCACTGCCAGAAAAACAGTAAGGAAGGGTGAAACACAGTAAGGAAGAGCGAAACGTTCCTTTACACTCAATAACTGGGGACCAAATAGTCATATCAGTATTTGCAACAGACCAAAAACTGCCTTTTATATTGAATATGTCTTTTCTTTTAAAGGGATAAAGGCCATCTTATTTAAGAATTTAAGTACCAGCACATTCACATGTGCCAGTATTCCAGTGCCTTATAACCCTCCTTGCTGACTAACAGTATTGAATTCTACCTAGAGAGCTGAAAACCTGGTAAAAAACAGTGCAGTGAGTCAGTCAACATACATTTATTTCTATAAACATTAAACATTAAAGGACAAAAGGACCTGACAGAGAGAAAGAGGATTTAAAAATGAAAGCAGTAATAAATAAGAGCAAAGACAAATAGAACAGTATCCTGTTACAATAAACCAATTTGCAGACCAGTGATGAAAAATAGCCAAAGATGACACATGCATGACCCTTACATTGATTCTGAGGCCTGTCAGTAAGAAAGGGGGAAATTTCTTATTCTTTTGTCATTTGCCCTTTCTTGTAAAAGATGAGCTGTTAGATACTGATAGAAGGTATATTTGTATCAAAAGTACCCCGAAGAGAACATTAACAATAACCTCCATATGCACCCACATACAAGGACAAACCTTTTAATATTTTTGGGCAGCCATAGCAAATGTTGGAAAAAGAAATGGAAGAGAATTTGAATGAAGTGTAAAGGTGAACTTCAATAGCCATCAGATTTTGACCATAAGGACTGTGTTTGCTAGCCTACATGACTCACATACCAGGATCAATATACTCCATTTCTCCAGTGCCTTAGAAAATCCATCAAATGCAACCTCAAAGACTCAAGAGAGGGTCTAAATAATCATCACTGTATCTAGCATTATTCATCTAGGAATTAACCTACACATGGCAACATCTTCAGTTACTTAGGGTATTTATAGGCATCTAGAAGTCCAGGAGGAAATAGTAAAGACACAAGAGATCAGAAAAAACAAGGCAATAATGCAAAATATTATTACTGAAGCATTCATCTCGGTGAATTAAACAGAAATAAGGTTCCTTCAGGTTTGCAATTCAGCATCAAAATACACATATTCCCAAACTTCATGAGAAAATAGTGGAAGATGAGGAAAATGGAATCACTCATGAAATTATGACAATGTAAAGAAAGTAGATAAGAGGTTAAAGAATACAAAAACCAAACTAGAGAAAATCTCATAGGATGATGAGCTCATAAGGCTGAGGGAGAGCTGGTAACTAGCACAGACAAGGCAGAGAAAGCATTTGAAAATATTTATAAAAACCTATGTATTGTAGAGTAATATTCAAGTTAATAATAGAATAGTGAAGAAAATAACTACCTCAAAGACCTACCTTTATTTAAAAACAGAATATAGATAAATTTGCATTATTGGTACTGCAGAAGAGAAAAGTGAGGCTTTTACATGGTTTTTAACGTGCACATTCATTTATCTATTTAACAAAATCAAACAACGAGGAGTAGCTCAAGTCTTCTTTAATAGCAGCTTGGATGATTCAGATGCCTAAAGAGGAGGGAAACTGGACCAGCTGTTCTCCACAGGAGCCAATTTTATTAATAAATATTGACACAGAGATTCTTGCCAATATGTTGTCTTTATTTTACAAATAAAGACAAGTGAGTATATCAGCGTTATGTGCAGCCAGATAAGGATTTGTAGTTTGCTGACTTTCTGTGGAGTGCAGTAAGAAGACCTTTTTGCAGCACACAATTTTCAAGGGAAAAAAGGGCTTTTGGGTTATTTTAGGCTCTGTCTGCATGTCTACAACTCCTGCACTGAGAAGATGATGATGTCTTTTATTCAAAAGCATATTGGTATACATATGTGTGTAGTAAACACAAATGCATTCTTGCTAAAACAGAAAAAAACCTCTTGACTAAGCAGAAGGAGAAGTGTAGTATGTGGACTGCAGAAAATAATATTACTGAGGATTTTAATTTCTGCCTTGCTTAAGTCTTGCAGAATTTAACTTTTAAAGAGTGAAATTATCTTAAATAGATTTAAGTCAATAATAAGTACCTGGCAGAATGCTGTCTGTTCCCATTCAGGGCATGTATCTGAACCATGGCAACTTTTACTGGAGTAAAATCTTAGATCTTACCACATGAGGAATGAATGTTGGATTAGACCAAGATCACAGTTTTAGGCAAATAGTTGCTAGTTTTTGTACAATATCTCTGTTCTTGAAAGCAGTAACATCTGTGTAGTAACATCTGTTAGATCTTAGCTCTAATTCAATTCCCATTTTACCGAAAGTCTCCTAGTCACTCATGCTGCCACAGTGGTAGGTCGCCCAAATCTGTAAACCAGGCTATACCCAAACCTAAAACTTGGAGTTTGAGAATAAATCACATTATGTTTCACTCCTGCCACCTGAGACTGCCCTCCAGCAACATCCCAGGAAGTCCTCTCATCCACTGAATTCCTAGCTGTTAGCCAGTTAGCATGACAGGATTTTTCAGAAGGGAAACAAGAATTGTTACCAGTTGAATTTTGAAATCTACATGACTTACCAATCAAAATATTTATACCACAGAACACCAGCAAACTGTTCTTTTTTAAGTCATGTTAGGTAGTAATCCAAAGAATGTGAAACGCTTCTATGTCTCCATATAATTAATGTGGCTGATATTTTAAGAATGAATAATACGATGTTTTGGAAAAAAGTTATTCCAACAATAAATAAGGATGTTCTTTCTTAACTTTCCCATGCATGAGAAAGAGGCACAGAAACTATTCATTTGCTTTATTATTCCTGACTAATACCCCATGCCCCTACCAGTAAAACAACAGAAGTACAATCTATTAACTTACTGAACTGTTAGTGAAAATTAAGGGTTTATTTTATTTTTTAATAATTTATTCTGTGACAAAGATGTTCATTAATATAATCTTCTGACAAGTGAGAGTTACAAGCACAAGAGTTGATTTAATGATCTGACCTTTTGCTGTGAATATTCCAGTCATGACAATTTTAGTCAGAGCTAGCAAGCACTTTTGACAAATTCAGTGCATCCACAAACAATTTACTAAATTCTGGTAAAATGACACTTGACATTTGAAAAATATGTTGCTTTCCTTTAAACAGTTGCACAGACCAGGTTCTTTGAGAGCAGAGCTCTGCTACTGCACATCTCTTACTCAAACATCTCTCTGCATGAGCCTGGAGACTCTCTGCTCTGCATACAGTGCACAAAAAGCCCCATCAAGCTGGAGGGTAAGGCATGTCTACTGAGTTGGAGCAGAGAAACACAATCTAGTACAATAGGATCACCACACTGAGATGCCAGAGCTCTGTCTAGGTTTACTGCTTGGCTGTGGAAGCAGCACCCTGGTGGTCACAGGAGTGAGACAGCCGAGAAGTGTGACCTAAATGCAGCACTGCACAAGCTCAGGTGAGCAAGAGCCCCTTGCTTGCTGCGTATGCTCTGTGCAGTGGCTGTGATTCACCAAAGTCCATGCTAGAAACAGGGCATGGAGAACAAAGCTGAAGCAGATAACTGCTGAAAAACTCAACCCAGTAGCCTGTACTTCCTGTTTCAAAGGAGAATCCCAGATCTGATGTGTCACAAATGTTTTATCAAGAAAGTTGACAGGTAGTGCAGGACCTTATAAAGAAAGTATTATTATCTTTCTGGGGCTGGGCTGTCCAAAGTTGCTCTGTGGGTCTTTAATTCAGTGGGAGAACTGAGAAAATGTGGAAGTATGATCAGACCAATGCTGAGAATTTACAGAAATTTCATTGAGTTTTTTAAAGCAAAGCTTTATAGCCATGAGTTCATTCACAGTGAAGGATGTACAGAAAAATTAAGGTCTTTGCAAAGTGAGGCCTTTTCTGAAGCTGTCACAGACCAATCCAAGCCTCCTTTACTGTGGTCTTGTTTCCAGTTGTGCAAAGATGCTCTGGCTGCTGCACTAGTTCACCACAAGTTTCTATATGCTTCAATTATACTTTCAAGTTGAAGTTTAATGTCAGCTTAAAATGCAAGCACAGATTTGACAAACAACTGATTAGGTCACTGTACCAAGTGAAGCCAGTTAAGCTTTCTAGCAGGTATTTTCTAGAAATTCTGGAGCCTGTTTTCTGTTACACACATAAGCACAGAAATTTCACAACTGTATCTGGACAACATTTAGTTCTTTTATGAGATTCTGGTCTTCCGTTTATTTTATCCAGCTCCATCTATCCTTTTTTACTGCTGTATTCTGAGGCATTATAAATGCCTGAGAAGATGGGGCTAGCAAAGGCAGTATCATCTTTAGCAATAGAATAGCAGATATAAGTTTCTGTAATTTTATCCTTTTTTTTTCAGTGAATGTGTGTGATTCTTTGCTTTTCAGTGAAGAATTCTTTTGTCTTTCCTTTTAGAAATGTTCCCTTACTTTGTTTTAAATCATATTCACAGCCCTGAAAGCTTCAGTTAAAATAGTTATGCTCATCTGAAACATTTTCTTTGATCAATGGCAATAATGAAATTACAGAAAACTCTTTATAAATTGGCATTGCTTGTGAAATCATGATTCCTACAATATTAATGAAGAGCAGCAGATCCCCCTGCTTCCCTCCCCTGCTCAAAAATGTTGTTCGTAAGGTAGAAGGTGTGAAGCATTTTTTACTATTCTTTCCAGTTACATTAAAAGGTGATTATAAAAAATAAATGGCACTTTCATGATCTTGTTTCACATTCCAAGAAAGAAACTTAGAAAATTCCTCAGCCTAGGCTATATACGAATAAATAATATACACAAGATATATGAGAAACACCAGAAACAAGCCCGAGCTGCATTATCTCAGAACATTTTTATTAATATAATGTACAAACATTGCTCTTTCCCATCATGATCTCACATCATTCCAGTATTATAAAGCAACACATAAAAATGACTATCAGAAAGAAAAATTGGGGTGAATAAAACCTTTTTGGAATGACATCCTACCTACTCCACCAACATCCTTTCTCCAGGTTTGGTGTGATATGTGTGGCATGTGAGCAAAGGAATCTCTTTCTTCAGTGCTATTCTGGGAGGGGTGTCAGGAGGCGATAAATCTGAGCAGGGTCAGAGCAGGAGGCCATCTCTGGTACACATCAAGGCAGGGAGGGGGGGCATAGCTGGTTCTGGGAGTCACCAGCTTCCTCCTCCAGACAGAGTCATGTCTCTGCACCTACAGCTCCCACTGCTTGAAGTGGGTCAACAAGGAAAGGGAAGTCATCACCCGTTTTTCTGATGGTGGCTTTTTCATCATCCTGCAGGGCTGCTATGCTTTCCCCCAGGAACGTGCACAGACAGAAGGGATGACTAGCACCATCCGGATGCCACTTTAACACATCCTTGTTCTCTGCTGAGGAGGGCACCCCTTGGAATAAAACCCACTGCATCTGGAAGGATTCCAATGTTTGAGCAATGTTTGACAATTACATGTGAAGTCTGGGTGAAGACTTTTCATTACATGTGCACAACAGGATCAACAGATACTGACATCATCTCTGTAACTGCTCAAAATAAAGTAATTTCTTGGTCCAGTTATTGCTGAGGCTTAGGAGAAAGACTTTTCATGATGCCTTTAATCAATTTCATCCACCATCTGCATTCATAGGCAGGTAAAACAACAGAATTAGTTGACCAAACATCAGAAGGACTCCGTTTTTCCCCAAGAGAAATAGATAGTCATCACTCATACAAATGTTACATTCAAGAACTAGCCCAATCCAGGGTTTACAAGGTTGGTCTGTCTAACTGTGTGTACACTGGAATTCACTGCTGTTTATTTTAGTTTTAATGTCCACAATAAAAAAAAAGATATTCCACTGTGCAGGAAATAAAGGAATTACATTTCAAGACATTGCCATTTCTAAGAAGACGCTAATAAAATAGAAGACCTCTGTACTGTCTTGCACATTTGTCTTTGATATGGCACAGTGACCTGTTCAGATTAAAAAAAAATCATAGATAGTTTTGTATGGAATGTTCTAAAATGCCAAGAATTATTTATGACCAATCTTTCAAGAGCAGCTCCAGTAATTTCAACAGTGTAGCTGCTTTAAGCTGGTATTTTGCTGAAAACATAATCTACCCATGTAATGAATGGGACTATATGTGCATGGAGACTATGACTTGGTTTCAAAAGTGGTCTTGAGCTATGAACAAACTGTTTCAATTACAATTTCCAAACAGCTTTGAGAAAGAAAGGGAGCAGATGATAAAGCTAAAGCAAAAACTATACTACATACAACACAATATCAAGCTGTGGGACTGCAGAACAAACATTCATAAAATGTTTTCTGAAATATTTTCATTGGGATGATATTACACTAAGGATTAAAAAAATTCTTAAGACTTCACCATAGAAAAGTTTATGGAGTCATCTGACTGAAAAGCTGTGCAAGTGTCAATAATGGTCACCAACTGGGAAATAGATGCAGATAATTAAGGAAAATAATTCCTTGAGTTTTATGTTGTCATTCATTAGAAATTAAGTCTACTTAAGATGATTAAACCAGAAAACAATTTTCAGAAGTAGAGCATCTTGTAAATTGTAATGATACAATGACTATACCCTAGTTTTGAGTAGGTCCGAAATTTTTTCCTGGGCAAGAGATCCGCAAACCTTTCAACAGAGAATGTAGAGGAGAGGGCTGTTCAGCTAAATATGGCGAACAAACACTAAGTAAGAAAAGCTTTAATATGGAAAAGAAGGTGTAACTACTAGGTCAGCAAGAAGATAAAATAAAGATTACACAAATAAAGATTACATATAAAGATTGCCTTTATATTGTTTAGCCAGTCATTGACCATAAAAGGAATTGATCTAGCAAGTATCTAATATAGCTCTGGTTTTGATTCCAGCTCAGCAAAGCAACAAATTCATTCTTATATTTAAACACATGCTTTAATACTTTGCTGTGCTCTGGGTATTTGGATTCATATTTGTCCTGCCTCATCTAGTTTTGCAAATGTGCTAACACCTATGCCACATCTTTTCCAACCTAAGCCAAAGATAGCTTTGAAATAACCAGTTTTGGTTTTATGTGTAATAGCCACAGAGGTAGTTTTGTAGTCAGGTCCGTGTTTGGATGTAAGTACCATCAACAGGCAGAAAAACAAGTAGATTTTGAGAAACCATAGATGGCATGGAAAAAGGCAAAAATTAGTTTCTTGTTCAGAAGAAAATGTAAATAAGTGCTTGGTTTTGTGGGCTTAAGTTGGGCAATACAAGTGTCTTGAATTTAGGCATAGTCTAATGTATTTCTGGGTGGAAATTTTCTATATGAAAGTTAAATTTCAGACACTTATATAAAAATATTTTCACCCATAATCTGCTAGATACTGGCACTTAATGTTTTCTCTTTCTTTGAAATGCAGCTAATGGGTCTCATGTCTAGACACTCTGTGCAGAATCCACCCATTTGATAAGGATCTTGTGCTGTAATTCACATTCCCAGAACTGAGTTCAATGCTGCCACAAAAGTGACCTGTGCCTGGTGGAGCCTCTGTGCACAGTTAAAATCCAAATGTTTATTTCAAAATTAAATTTTATAGTGCTGACATTTTCATTCTGATTTATAGCAAAGTAGTTCTTTTTAGAATCAAATCAGTAATTCACCAGGTAGTGTTGTATCCTGTGGGGTAGCCCCAATCCTGCAGCACCCCCCTAGCTCTGGCTGGCCAATGGACCTGCCCCCGCTCTCTACCCACCCCCCGGCATGTTCCGTCCTTGGACCTGTCCCGTTGGACCTACCCCTGCCATTGGCTCCTACCCCGTGACCCCGCCCCTAGCCCCTACCT